>JANJGK010000010.1:892052-907052 GCA_039081455.1 Macrobrachium rosenbergii
CAGTGACTAGGAAGGAACCTTAAATGTGCTCTTGATAATCCAAAGTGGACCTTGATCCTCTCTGTTTTTGGTATCACAACCAGCAGCTTAATATCAACAAGAGCCGTGATAAAAATCATGCTAATAGTGACGACACTGAATAAGCAGACAAATTTCGGTAGTCAGAATTTAGTGTTCGCACATTTTATTGGGGAAAAGAGGAAATATTGAGAAATACTATTTGTATTACGTCACATTGATAAGAGTCTCTCTCTCTCTCTCTCTCTCTCTCACTCTCTCTCTCTCTCCCCATTTTCAGTGAATCCTTATCTTTTGTAATTTTGCCATTATTAATCTTACCAGCCTAATAAATTGTTTTTTAAAAATCTTGCGTCATCAAACTATATCTTATCTTTCTATTTTAGTTTCATGTTGGAGGAGAATATTAGCATTAAATTCACCAAGAAAAGAAGTTTATAATTCCCTAGCTTCGGAATTATTAGCATAATGATATTTGATGAAAAAAAATTGCATTTTGTCTAGTCTACTAATAAATCACGAACCTGCGATGAGGATAAACATCGACAATTCCTCCTCCTCCTCCTCCTCCTCTTATTTATCATTTTTAACTGCTAAAATGACAGGCATCCTGATATAATTTAAATGCAGTCTGGTCTTTGCTAGATCTGCAAGTACTCTATGTATCAGCACTTATATCGATTTATCAAACTCTCTTGCTGGTTTAATGGTCGAGACACTAACCTTAGTCTACAATGTATGTAAAAAAAAATGTAGTTTAAATTTTAATGCAAACTGTTATTCATCCTTGTTTTGCCTTAAAACCTTTGATCACATAACATTTAAGTGGTGAAAATCATGTTGGGCCAGTGACCACTCTACATGTTCCTCAATGAGTTCACAGATGAATCTTACTTCCAGTATTATTTCACCTTTTACATCTCATCTTTGTTATTGTTGTTAATCCTACCCCTTTAAATAGTTTGGCATAGAATGTCTATTATTGTTCACCTTTTTAAGCCCTGTAAATTACGCCCTTTTTCTGTTATCATAATAAGTGCTGTTTTCATAAAGGCAGGATCTTTGTGTTGCCTTACATATTTCTGTTCATCCTTTTGTGGGGAACTTGGGGGAAACTGCCCAATAGAAGGACATCCTAACATGTATCCCGTCTCATGGCTTTATTTTCTCTCTCTCCTAAGCTTCATTCCTAACTATTTTTTTTCTGTCATATTTAATGGTGCCGCAGCTGCCTCTTTCCCTATCTCTATCAAGGAATCAGCAAAATACTATTTCCTGGACCTTTGTCTTTATTTTCATCAGTGTCATTCCCTAAACACATAGTCATTTGACTTTTTTAATTCATTTAGTCCTCATAAATCCTCCTCTTTTCCTCAGCACTCATTAGAAGCTAGATCTCAATCCCAGTCAGTCTTGTGTGATGCAATTGTGGAATGGATTATTTTTTCAAACAGAGCGAAAGGCACATTGGTTGGTGCCAATATCTCTTGATTTCCCTCATCATTATTTATCTCAAAACTATAGAATTATAGAAGTGGGGCTTTTTTATCAGTATTTTTGTCCATTTGGGGTTATATTGGTCACCATTATTTTCTTGGATGGCTACCTTTTTTGTGGTTGTTCAGTTGCAATCGAGGGCACAGTTCTTGGTGATTTTCCAGTATTTGTGATGGTATACACATGATGGGAACTCACTGTCGTAACTTGCAAATGCACCTCTACGTGGTGTTGGCTTGGTTTTCATTGTCATGGTCATCTGTGTCTTGACGGATGTTGTGGGCAGTATGTTGCAAGGCCTTGAAGGCCTCCAGCAACTCATCCACCTCCTTTGGAAGTTCCTCCATCACTAATCCTTCTGCACTGAGGGGAGTGGCGGGGATGTTGCAGTCTGGGATCGTTAACAGGGATTTGAGTTCAACCTTGGCCTTCCTTGCCTTTGTGGCCCCCAGTGGAGTGTTTTGACAAGTTGACGGCCATTAAGCATAGGAAGATGGGGCATGGAGAATTCAGTTATCAGGAATTTGTGCAGGTGCTTGTACAGTATCCTCTCACTGTGAGCGTCAAACCAACGTGTGATCCTGGGGAAAAAGGCATCTAGGATTGATTGAGTATGTCTGCCTTCTTTATGATACTTGTAATGTTGCGCGTAGGCAGAATTGCATGTTTAGCCTCTGGAATTAGACAGGTGGTTCTGTTGTTAAGAATGGAGGCGCACAGAGGTTGATACCTCACTTGTTTGGTTCTTCATCCATATACATCCTTTGTGTTTAGACTCACAAGATTTTATTTTGAAGGTTCAGCTTTGTCCTTTGGGGACATATCCAAAACTGGGGGACCGTAAATTGGTCTATTAACAGCTTTGTTAGCAGTAAATCATGGCCCCCATCAAGTCCATTAATCGTCAAGGGTCTTATGTGAATCCCATGCTGGGTAGTGGAGGAAAACCTGTGTTAGTGGAAGACAACCTTGGGCACTCGATGAAAAGCAAAGTCAGAAATTAAGGGCCATACTTAGTCCAAGTGAGGCATTTTGTGGTGGTAGACATGGATATACTGATCCCATTAATCACCAGGGGTTTATGTGATTGCAGTACTATGGGATAGGGGATAATGACCTCGAGTACTCAAGGGAGAGTAAAGCCAGAACTTAAGCCCCGTAAAGTCTGTTAATGGCTTCTTTTTAATGGTAGGACATAGCTGTATTAAATCTGTTATTCACCATTTTATTTATGAAAAACCAAAGAGAGAGTGGAGTTTGGAGTAGGACTGACTTTAGTTTGATAAACTGACCTGTTCTGACTAGGTATGCAAATGAATAACTAGTAACAAGACTTCCGAACGTCTGTGCTGAAAATATTCATCTGTTCACCAGCTTATTGTTAGCTTTTGCTAGGGCCTGGATGAGTGTGACGCTCTTCTTTCAATATCCTGCGTTTGTGCAAAAGCCCCATATGCAGTTAATTCAAAGTTTTGCCTTTTCTTCTGTGAGTTTCAACATTAAGACAGTTTCATAAGAGTTTAGTTCACTTGAAAAGATCCTCTATTCATTGGAGCTCTTCGTTGGATGAGTTGATAGAACTGTGGACTGGCACTCGCTAGGCCGGAGTTCGATTCCCCGGCCGGCTGATGAAGAGTAAGAGGAATTTATTTCTGGTGATAGAAATTCATTTCTCGCTATAATGTGGTTCGGATTCCGCAATAAGCTGTAGGTCCCGTTGCTAAGTAACCAATTGGTTCTTAGCCACGTAAATTAAGTCTAATCCGTCGGGCCAGCCCTAGGAGAGCTGTTAATCAGCTCAGTGGTCTGGTAAAACTAAGGTATGAATCTTGAAAACTTGCATAGTACATACTGAGTGCAAATGCTGCAATGTTTTTTATTGACTAGGCTCACATTTCACAGTTTGTTTCTGTAATGTTTTTATTGTTCCTTTTTCATGTTGTTTGTTATATGTTTGCATAGATTTTAGTCTTTCTCTTCTTACCTTGGTTTCTTTCGAGGTGTCCTTCAGATCGCTTCGCGGATGATGTGCTATCTTTGTATATTTATTCCTTTTAAGTATTGATATCTCTCAGAAAGGCGTATAGAGACGAGATCAGTAATTTCTTCACTTTAATTAGTACTTAGTATTATAAAGATCAGTACAAAATTAACAAGTTACAATGATAGAAACGAATCACTCTTGAATCAGTCTATATGGGGAACACAGAAGCGATTGGGAGAAGTACTCTCCCTTGAAGGACACAGTTCTGACTCTGGTCTCTCCTTGCTGGTCTCTCTCTCGTGGAACCCCAGAAAACTTGCTATCTGCAATCTCCACCTCCTTCTAGCCTTATTGGAAGGATTAATCAGCAAGGCCTCCCCTTCAAGTAGCTGATTGGAAGGACTGTAGCGGGTGTGATTCAAATCTCTCCTTAGAGGACTTGATAGGAGGTGATGTTAGGAGGGTGTGTTAAAGACCCCTCCCACACATAATTGATTGGAGGTTGAAGAAGTATATCACTTGGGCCAACCCCCAAATTCCTGGAACTTCCACGAAAACACCTTCTGAAGAAGGCGGGGCTATAGAATCAGCTGTTGTAAGCATTTAAACTGTGCTGACTCATGTTTTGATTGGCGTCAATCGCGAGGCCATTATTTCCCATTTTTACGACTGTTTTTATGGCTTAAACACGATATACTGCAATGTAAACATCTTGCGTATTGATAACATGACACAACAGCATTTGGCCGTTATCACTGTGTTCTTTGCCTCTCTCTTTACTCTTATTTCTCTCTCCTTCTCTCTCCTAACTTCTCTCTCTCTCTCTCTCTCTCTCTCTCTCTCTCTCTCTCTCTCTCTCTCTCTCTCTCTCTCTCTCTCTCTTTTCTATTTAATTTCCCTATCTATTCTACACCACAACATTTCAGTATCACGGTTTTCCTTTTTACTCCTTAATAGTTTGATCGTCCGTTCTGCATTTCTTTTCCAGTACTGGCTTGCTTTCCTTTTTGAGGGTCTTGGGCATGTAAAATCTTGATTTACACACTGATTTTAATCATATTGCCATTTTAAATAGTTGTAAACAGGTTAAAGAAAAGTTTAACAAATCACGGACGTGGAAATACATGTACTCGTATGTCAGTCTAAATTTGGAAGGCCGTCATATCACGATGGTAGACATCCTTGTCAATTAGTGTTCGGTGACTTGATGTTTTGCTCTTGCAGCAACACAAGATGCCATTAAAGGTACAATGGAATCGATCAGTTTAGTTGGGAAATTCGTAAACGGTAATTGCTCTCAAAAGGATTATGCAAATTTAGCATATTATTTAGATTGTAGAGAGAGAGAGAGAGAGAGAGAGAGAGAGAGAGAGAGAGAGAGAGAGAGAGAGAGAGAGAGAGAGAGAGAGAGAATCGGGGAATTTTCACTTCCGGTTCTTAGGGAAAAATGGTAATAGAAAGGCTTTTAATTTTGTAATCCAGTGACCTAATTTTAAATAAGAGAACTATAGTCAAGCCCTACTCTCGCCTCAGGAAACTTTAAGCAAACAAACACGAGATTGTCCAGTACACTATCGTCAACGGACGAAGCGACCTCTTTTCAAGTAGTTAGGCCACTACGTTCTTTACTGAAGAAAAAACTTAAATTCTAGCAGGAACCTACTTTACACTTGAATAGGTTTTGTTTTGTTTACAGATCAGCAAGAATAATAAAATGTACGTAAACGAATGGTAGTTAAATATTACAGACAAGAGAGGTGCACGCTTAAGGAAGATACGAACAGACACGATTTGAGAGTGAGGTTCACGGGGTTATCATGAGGGTTCCTATTCACACAGGCTTACTCGTCAAGGGAAAGAATAAAATAATGTATTGTAAGGTGATGTATTGAAGGGTTTAGAGGTGATGGCGCTTTCAAACACATTCGCTGCTTGGAAGGGTGAATAATGTGGAGGAATGCGCTAAAAGGACGAAGGAAGAATGTAATCCTAGACTTGATATGTAAGAATACGGATTTTACGAAAAAGGAAGGAAAGAAAGAGGTGGGCTCAGCTGAAATGTTTATGAACGCTGTAGGCCAAATGTTAGGCACAAAAATTATTGTTAGGTAAAGTTTGTTATACACAAATGCGTTGAAAGAAGCAGATGGGTTGAGAACCTATCTGAAGAGAAAGTAGCTTTGTCTTGATAAGCTCGTATTTGGAAGCTGCTGCTATAAATCCTGCATTAATTGTTAAAGGGACTGTGGAGTTTAAGGAGTGGATTTAAAATGTTGATAAATTTAAGTGAACACACTTTGGATGTTATTCTTGTGTGATACCGTGCTGCAGTGGTTAATTAGGTTAGGTTTCAAGGATGGAAAGATTCCAAAAGGAAATAGGGAGAGTAAGTGTTGGAATGAGGGGGAAAAAAAGGATAGATTATTTGAGATGCACACATGTTGCTCAATATTGCCACACTGGCAGCTCTTGAAATGAGGCGGAGCTTCAAAGTCATCGTGTTTGTTGCTTTCTAGATTTCCAGTACCTTCAACACTAAAGATTCTGTAGAAGTCCTATAATCGTTTATACCTGAATGCAGTAACAACTTCTATATTATTCATTAATATTGGCTTGGTAACGTCAGTTCAGATAGAATATCGATTATCCTTCTTTAAATCCTACCGTGAAACCTTACTCATAAATGATGTAATGACACTGAAATGAAGTAAAATTCATGCGTAATTGGAAACAGGATCTTAAATAACGAGAGAAAATGTTTAAAATTTAAGCAGTATCCAATGGAAATGGTGATGAACAATGCAGGAATGAATGCAATATTGTGGTAGAGAGAGAGAGAGAGAGAGAGAGAGAGAGAGAGAGAGCGCGTAAGCATAGGCATATCTGTAGAGATATTTATATTATATTTTCTTTGAGAGATTGAGTGATAATATATTTTTAAAATATGTTTTAGAGGTCTGCTTACGTGAAAGCATAGGCCTATTTATAGCTACTTAGTGCATTATATATTCTTTGAGAGATTGAGTGATAATATATTCTTAAAGTATGTTTTAGAGAGAGAGAGAGAGAGAGAGAGAGAGAGAGAGAGAGAGAGAGAGAGAATTATATTATTGGTGGTGGACTTGTGGTGGGAAAAGGCGGAGAGAGCGGTGAGTCGGTGCACAGATCCTCGGAAACCGGGTGATAAATGATATCGCTGCCAAGATCGTGCGTCACTACACTAGATGAAATTTCAAGGGATCATAGTATTCAAGTTAATACTCTAAGAAATTCATACCCTAGTCTTGATTTCACTCGATGGTTGCTGTAACATTCAAAGATTGTAAAAAGAAGTGGAAAATTTCAACCATAGGTTATTATGGTCAATCTTGCTGTCTTGATATAGTCTCTGCTTTTGAAAATCGATTGACATACACATATCATTCACGAAAAAAGCTGTGTAAAGTAAAAATATTCATTGCCACAAATAACGCGATATCTACTGCACAGGCAATGAAAGTTTTATATTGTGCAAAAAATGCTGATGCATCGGGAGATCTTTCGGTCTCGCGGCAAAGTAATGCAGCCGTGTAGGCTAGCTCCAAACTGCTTGTAATATAATGGGAGCATAGCCAGAAAAATCTTCGAATTGACAGGCTACTCTCACCGAGATAAAGATTTCCTTTTAATGTTAGTAGCTTTGTAAACAGCTACTAGCATTCGATCCATGTCACGGCAAAGTCAAGTGTGAAAGCCATTACGCCATTATCCAGTGACTTGTGCTTTCCCTTCCGAAGTCCTCGGGATCCTCCTCACATCATAGAGAATACCCTTGCGCATGAGGATTTAACTAGATTTGCTCAACGTACCTTAGCCGTCACAACATTGACTGCCATTGACGCCAACTAACTTTAAACGCTTCGAAATATAAATATAAATTTGTAGAAACTAAAACGATGACCATTACCGCTTATGATGATGCAATAATAACCTGTTCACAGAGGAAAACGAGTAAATATTGACGTAGTGGTACGAAATAATAACACCAGGTAGTCCCCTCTCTATCTTCCAGATCTCTATGAACGAATCCATCTGAGAAATTCCAGTAACTCGGACATGCATGGTGTTTTTTAAGTATCTGAACGTTTTTGTTTTGCAGATTTAATATATATGATATAATTTGCATTGGATTTTCATAATCTAGGGTAAATTTACCGAGATTGTGTTTTCGATGAAAAAAAAAATTAGTAGTTCGATTAACGAAAGGTAACGAAAACTGTATCACCACTTTTCTTGTTGATAATACAGTCATGCCCAAATCTGAGACGACATGGTTCTTTTTGTATAGTCCAAAATCTCTGACTCGACGTAACATTGCCAAGTAGTGTTAAACTTTTTTTTTTCAATGTCATACTTAACCTGTGTGATTTGGACAATATTTTTTTTTCTACATTGCTTAGTTCAAAGTACGGTGTGATAGGGTTACCGGTGCTGTCAATGACAGTGCACTTAACATGCTCCTCGGGCTGGTCAATGTAACTACCACTGCAGCATTATAACAGTAGACTTAATAAGCTCAATGGTCATAGCAGCATTTTCAAAGTAAGGAATACTACAATTTTCTTTGCATGATGAAGTTTTAGGCTGTGTTCAAGCTGCCTGTATGTTGTGAAATGATTTATAGGCCTAAAAAATAATCTAAGACTTCTGAGATGTAATCTCGGTCACTAAAGAATTTGTTTGTAAGGATTACCTGTTCTTTGAAGAATAAAAGATGATGATGATTTAAATTATATGGAGATGGCTATTAATCGTAATATCCATTAGTATTAATATCAAGGCCTATGGAACACTTATTTTTTAACTGGCTTAAAATATTATTTTCATAAAAAGTCCCTCTGCTCTCTTTTGGTGTATAATTTATTCATTCATAAGGTAACTTGAAGCGTAAGAATGTGTAGATAACTTCATATGCTTTCTGGCCTGAAATTTTTAACATAGAGATGTGAATGCCAAGTGTAATGTATTTATAGTAAGTAAAAGAAATTAACAACTAGGTCTAGGAACAAAATCTTGGCTTTAACAAAAGAATAATTGCATAGGCGAATAGTTGCCAGTAAGCCATGATTTTTGAAGTGGTTAAGGAATTAACATAAATAATTTTATTTTATGAAACTCCAAATATTCCTCTATCAAATATTAAATAAATATTTTCAAGACAATTTCATTGTCGCTACTCATTGTAGGCCTATGTTCCAGGCGGTTCATTAATGGTTGCGTCACACAGGCTCTGCCCACCAGTTGGTATCGGTGGAAACGTTCTAACTACAATAATATTTTCGTATTGACTTATTTACATATTTTCCAGCATTGAGGCTTAAAAGCAATCAAATAGGACTATTTCTAAATTTATGGTTGCATTACAAGGAATATAAATGTTATGACAATATTTTCTTTTTTATTATTATTATTATTTTAACATTTGAACTGAGGTTTGATGATGACAGTTTTTTGTTGAATGCATCGGCGATGAGTGAACGAAAGTTTTGAAAAGGTTACGTAAGTGTTTTTCCGAAATTTGGCTACACGTGATATTTTCTCAGTTTTGTAATAAATGATTTCACTTTTTTAAAACAAACTATGGCCATAATGTATGAAGTAATTGTGTTTTCGCATTGAAACAATAGAAAAATATGCAGCATGGTCGTTGCTAGTTCGTGAATTTTAAACGAAATCTTATGCAATTATGTCATATCACTTAAGAGCATAGCTGTACAAAGCATAAGATCACGTGCAGGCATACAGGAAGTTGTATAGAATAGTCAAGAGCAAAATGAGAGAAAATAAAGGAAATGATGCGAGATGTCAAAAGCAGGGCTGTAGATGCAGATGCTATGTTGTAGGATAAGAAAAAAGGCCATGTTAGTTTGTATGGTGTTTGGGTACTTTGCACCGATAGGAAATGGTGAAGAGAAACTGCAAAGTCTAGTAAAAGTTTAAAAAAGTATATATACCAGAAATTTGAGATTAAAAGGGAGGGAATGGGAGCCAACAAGATGGAAAAGTGAATGGTAATGTGGGTGGAGGAAGAATAAAAACTGCATGATTGATAGAGGTATTTAGAAGTAAGTGTAAAATTGATGATGATGAAAGCATGGGAGGAAAGGTGGCTTATATCTATCTATCTATCTATCTATCTATCTATCTATCTATCTATCTATCTATCTATCTATCTATCTATCTATATATATATATATATATATATATATATATATATATATATATATATATATATATATATATATATATTCACAAACATACGTACATACATGCATACATACATAAGTATAAAATCGTCTTTCCTGACCTAAATGAAATTTTTCAACATCCCATGACATTTGAAAGCGATATTTTCACCTCTTTTCTCGGAGGCTCATGATTAAATTGTTTTTCGTTCGATTGCCACGAGGCCATAAATTATAATGTGAGAGTCTGTTACTGAATCACTTTTATCGTCGTGATGATTTATGGATATTACTTTCATCCAGAGAATTCTAAGAACTTGGTTTTCCGTTTATTCATCGCTCAGGTTTGGTTTCACACTGCGTACATTTTAAAATTTACGTGTTTGTATATTTTATATGATATATATATACGTGTATGTATGTACGTATTCCCAAACTGAAGTTAACTGGCCTAAAAAGAACAGACATTGCCCCGCCCATCCTCTTGGATGATGAATCAAGGATGGCAAGACAGTAGACAACAGCCCCATCAACTCCTTTCCCCCTCCCTTACTAGAAAAACTTTCATACCACGAACTGCCTCATTTGGCTACACAGAAAACTCATCAACAGCGCATCAGTCGCCCCGATTCTCATTGCACCACTTACCTCTGCTTTCCACACGCCATCAGATTTCACTGTTGCCTTAATGTTTCATCCCCTCTTCACCGCATTTTGCATGTCACTGCACGCCAGTATTCGCGCATGAAGGCGCCACACCAGAGGTACTTGGAGGTTGGAGATACCACTGACGGTGTGTACCTGACATGTTGCATTGATGTGTGACGGGCATCCAGATGAGGAACGAGTGTCAGAACTGCTTTACACCAATATATTCTCCTATGAATACAGTATTTTGTTAAACTCCCCAGGCAGGACACGCACTCAAACAGTGAGAAAATGGTTACCCAAATTGCTGGTAAGCAGGCTAATGAAAAGGGGACATGATTCTGTTGATGTGCTAAAGCGCTTGCAAGAAGAGCATAAAGAAAAGGCTAAGACTGTATAAGACTTCCCAGATTATTAGCAGACATGGGTAAACGCAAAGACCCAAAAGGCATAAGGTCTATTGCAATAAATCTGCGACCAAGACTACCTTGCCCAAAGCTCAGTGTTAGCGTTACTTGGCATAAACGTAAGCTTTACATTTATAATTTCTGAGTATTCGATACTGACGGATAAAACGCGAGATTGCTTGTACGAGATGAAACCCAGGTTGGGCGTGGTTCAAGAAATGGCTCGAAAAATCATTTGTAACTGAAGGTGAGAAATTCCATAGCCTCGGATTTTTTTACACTTATATATATGGCAGATCAATGGTATCTCTCTATTCCTGTTTTCCTTCGGGAAATTCATGCAAAGAAATTGAAAGAAATTGACTGTATTGTCTTCAGTGGGTCGTCATTCTTGTTTGCTATGTGACAGGGCATTTGGCAAAATAGCAGAAGTTGACGAATGTCAAGACCATTCTTAACATCCAAATTATATTACCCAAATAGAACCAACAATATAGAAAAACTGACGCAATTCAAGTCTGAGAGACGATTTTGTTGATATCAAAATAAACAAATAGATAAGCACGTCAACCGCAGACAAAATAAACTTCCCAAAACCAAGCTCTATGTGACCCACGAATTCCCTGAGTGGTTTTACATGAAGGACGATTATTCGCTAGGCAAACGCGCCCTTTGATAAGGAATACTGAAAGGACGCCAGCCTTATTATCACATTCCTATATAAAAAAAAATTACAGAGAATGAAGAAAGTTACTATGATGACACCTACTGGTGAAATTTTATTTCAATGTGAATAACATTATAAATTCTTTTTGTTTTTTTTTCAGAAGTTCTGCAGTCTCCAATTTGGTAAGTGTTAATAGATTACTATGAATTTATTTTTTCATGATTAATATTTCTTTGGAAGGAATTTTCTTTATTATTAGAGAGTTTTTATGTTTATCAAGTATTTTTTGCTTTCTTCCTGTTTTCTTTGTGTATTACTATACTTCAGTATTCCCAAAGTGTTAGGCATTCCTAATGGTTTTTTTGATTATTATTGTAATGCGTCAGTCCGTCAGCTTTAACGCTATTATATCTTTTTGTTGACATATTATGTATATATTATATTATATATATATAATATATATATATATATATATAAAATAATTATATAATACATATATATATATTATATATACATATATTTATATAATATATTAATATATATATATATATATATATATATATATATATATATATATATATATATATATATATATATATATATATATATATATAAATATATATATATATATATATATATATATATATATATATATATATATAATTATATATATACTTTTTATATAATATATACAGATTATAATAATAAATTATATAATACTATAAAATATATTATATAATATTATATATATATGAATATTAATCAAATATAAGCTACAAATATCGCTCAAATCCACGCTACCTCGGAATATCCCCGATGGGGAATTATCATCGAAGGGGAATTTATAAGTGATAAATGGGATGGGCACTGCCGAGTCTCGATCCCACGACACAGACGCGCATCCAGCGAATCCAGTCGACGCTAACCACTGAGCTGTCAAGAGAGAGGTATAAGTTAATGCCGAGTCTGGTGTACTTTATTTACCCATCGAGAGCCGGGAAATTGTACTTAGCTTTGGCATTTACCCACCTCGACCATGATAGTTCATTGGTACGTTTGGAACACCCAGCTCTTTTTATGACATTTTTTATCACACCGTGATTTATATACGATCATGAAGCTACAAATATCGCTTAATATCAAATCCACGCTACCTCGGGAATATCCCCGATGGGGAATTATCACCGAAGGGGAATTTATAAGTGATAAATGGATGGGCACTGCCGAGTCTCGATCTCACGACACAGACGCGCATCCAGCGAATCCAGTCGACGCTAACCACTGAGCTATCAAGAGAGGTATAAGTTAATGCCGAGTCTGGTGTACTTTATTTACCCGTCGAGAGCGGGGAAATTGTACTTAGCTTCGGCATTAACCCACCTCAACCATGATAGTTCATTGGTACGTTTGGAACACGCAGCTCTTTTTATGACATATTTTTATCACACCGTGATTTATATACGATCATGAAGCTACAAATATCGCTTAATATCAAATCCACGCTACCTCGGGAATATCCCCGATGGGGAATATCACCGAAGGGGAATTTATAAGTGATAAATGGACGGGCACTGCCGAGTCTCGATCCCACGACACAGACACGCATCCAGCGAATCCAGTCGACGCTAACCACTGAGCTATCAAGAGAGGTATAAGTTAATGCCGAGTCTGGTGTACTTTATTTACCCGTCGAGAGCGGGGAAATTGTACTTAGCTTCGGCATTAACCCACCTCGACCATGATAGTTCATTGGTATGTTTGGAACACGCAGCTCTTTTTATGACATTTTTTTATCACACCGTGATTAATATACGATCATGAAGCTACAAATATCGCTTAATATCAAATCCACGCTACCTCGGGAATATCCCCGATGGGGAATTATCACCGAAGGGGAATTTATAAGTGATAAATGGACGGGCACTGCCGAGTCTCGATCCCACGACACAGATGCGCATCCAGCAAATCCAGTCGACGCTAACCACTGAGCTATCAAGAGAGGTATAAGTTAATTCCGAGTCTGGTGTACTTTATTTACCCGTCGAGAGCGGGGAAATTGTACTTAGCTTCGGCATTAACCCACCTCGACCATGATAGTTCATTGGTATGTTTGGAACACGCAGCTCTTTTTATGACATTTTTTTATCACACCATGATTTATGTACAATCATGAAGCTACAAACATTGCTTAATATCAAATCCACGCTACCTCGGGAATATCCCCGATGGGGAATTATCACCAAAGGGGAATTTATAAGTGATAAATGGACGGGCACTGCCGAGTCTCGATCCCACGACACAGACGCGCATCCAGCGAATCCAGTCGACGCTTACCACTGAGCTATCAAGAGAGGTATAAGTTAATGCCGAGTCTGGTGTACTTTATTTACCCATCGAGAGCGGGGAAATTGTACTTAGCTTCGGCATTAACCCACCTCGACCATGATAGTTCATTTGTACGTTTGGAACACGCAGCTCTTTTTATGACATTTTTTTATCACACCGTGATTTATATACGATCATGAAGCTACAAATATCGCTTAATATCTAATCCATGCTACCTCGGGAATATCCCCGATGGGGAATTATCACCAAAGGGGAATTTATAAGTGATAAATGGACGGGCACTGCCGAGTCTCGATCCCATGACACAGATGTGCATCCAGCGAATCCAGTCGACGCTAACCACTGAGCTATCAAGAGAGGTATAAGTTAATGCCGAGTCTGGTGAACTTTATTTACCCGTCGAGAGCGGGGAAATTGTACTTAGCTTCGGCATTAACCCACCTCGACCATGATAGTTCATTGGTACGTTTGGAACACACAGCTCTTTTTATGATATTTTTTTTATCACACCGCGATTTATATACGATCATGAAGCTACAAATATCGCTTAATATCAAATCCACGCTACCTCGGGAATATCCCCGATGGGAAATTATCACCGAAGGGGAATTTATAAGTGATAAATAGACGGGCACCGCCGAGTCTCGATCCCACAACACAGACGCGCATCCAGCGAATCCAGTCGACGCTAACCACTGAGCTATCAAGAGAGGTATAAGTTAATGCCGAGTCTGGTGAACTTTATTTACCCGTCGAGAGCGGGGAAATTGTACTTAGCTTTGGCATTAACCCACCTCGACCATGATAGTTCATTGGTACTTTTGGAACACGCAGCTCTTTTTATGACATTTTTTTATCACACCGTGATTTATATACGATCATGAAGCTACAAATATCGCTTAATATCAAATCCACGCTACCTCGGGAATATCCCCGATGGGGAATTATCACTGAAGGGGAATTTATAAGTGATAAATGGACGGGCACTGCTGAGTCTCGATCCCACGACACAGACGCGCATCTTGCGAATCCAGTCGACACTAACCACTGAGCTATCAAGAGAGGTATAAGTTAATGCCGAGTCTGGTGTACTTATTTACCCGTCGAGAGCGGGGATATTCTCGAGGTGGCGTGGATTTGATATTAAGCGATATCTGTAGCTTCATGATCGTATATAAATCACGGTGTGATAAAAAAATGTCATAAAAA
>JANJGK010000010.1:912052-917052 GCA_039081455.1 Macrobrachium rosenbergii
GAAAGGGGTAAATTCCAGGATAATGGAAATATTTCAGCAAGATGATTTCTGAGTTGGCAACGGATTCTTGCAATCAGCTGTGACCAGGAGTAGTTGCGAAATTGGGATGGCAGTCAGTAAAGGATATCTTGGCATAGATTTGCGAACTGGGCAGGCTATGTAGTCTCCTGGAATAAAATCCCAGAGTTAGTACAAACACGTGGGGGCAAATGAAATCTCCCTTGTTACTAAACAAACAAAGCACAATGAACAATCTTACCTTCTAAATCTTAGTGGGCCCAATTTAACACTTTAAAGGGAGAACTTAATTGCAGGTTATGAGGTTACTGAACAAATGCACTTCAGGATGAACGGGGATGGCTTGGCTGACACACAAAGGGGGGCGCCTGGGTAGAAATGAGAAAGAAAAACTCGTGAAGAGGCAATAAGAAAGGATTAAATAGACTGAAAAGGGGGAAAAGGTGGCTACTGGCGCAGACTAACTCTTAGAATTTACCTTAGACGTATACTTAAGCCCTGAATATAGCATCGGTGGCCATTCAAGTTGAGTAAGTGGACCAGCTATCGGAGCACAGCTACGGAGCATGGCTGGGAAGTCTCTGCTCTTGTTGTTAAAATCGACGAGGGCTTGGCGTGTTTTCGCACATCCAGGTGTACCTGAAAGAATAGTCTGGTGCCAGTTAGGAATTCAAGGGAAAAAGGGTCTTATAGATTAGGTGTTTAAAGCTTAAGATCCTAGCTTCCCCTTTGCGTGGCTTTCGCCCTATAATACCTATAACCCCTTCTGAACTAAACTCGAAAACACTACCCCACGAGGGAGAGAATCTAGGTGGGTGCTTGTAGTAGGGGGGTTGAAGGAGGGAGGTGTGTTGTTTGGTAGGCCCGGGCATTTCCGGGATGCGGGAATGGAATGCATCCTGGATTCAAAAATAAGAGGTAAACCCTCTTCGTCAGCCCTATTGGCTTGACTCTCAATTAACTGATATGCTGGATTTTATTAGAAATCAATCACATGGCGATTCACTAGGAGGGAGGAATATAAATTCTTGACTATATACATATATATGTATATATATATATATATATATATATATATATATATATATATATATATATATATATATATATATGTATATATATACACAGTGTATATATATTTATACATGTAGAATCTACTGGTCACTTTTACCAGACACACATGTAATTCTAATAGCCACAATGCCCTCTTAACTTCTCGAATTCTTCGCGCTTTTTTGGATATGCTTGTATGCTTGTAACTACGAAGCTGTAACATCCAAACACAAGAAATTGAAGAGACTTGTGATTTGCCGGTCGCGGGAGACGAACCCGGGCGACGAACCCGGGTCACCTTAACCACAAGGAGGTCACGTTGCCGACCTGACCACGAGAAGGATAAAAGTCTATTACCTCTCGTACATACATAGCCTATACCTGTCGTTTTCAGATATATTTATTAGAGCTGGAATAGAACCATCCCCACCATCGTAGCCAAGTTTATATATATATTTATATATGTGTGTCTGTTTATGTATATATATATATATATATATATATATATATATATATATATATATATATATACATATATATACACATATATATACAGTATATATATATGTATACATGTTTGTGTATATATACATACATATACATACACATGATATATATATATATATATATATATATATATATATATATATATATATATATATATATATATATATATATATATATATATATATATATATATATATATATATATATATATATATATATATATATATATATATATATATATATATATATATATATATATGACTTTTTATCACATCACCGTGATTCATATACAATCAGTAAGCTACAAACGTCCTTTAATATCCAATTCGCTCTACCTCGGAAATAATATATTTTCATATATATTACCGAAGGGGAATTTTTTAGTTGATAATAAGTACGCCGTCTCGTAGGCTCGAACCAACGAAGGACAGGAACTCAGGACTACAGGGACGCATTAATCCAATCGGCCGATTGGGTTAATGCGTCCCTGTAGAGTTCCTGTCCTTCGTTGGTTCAAGCCCACGAGACGGCGTACTTATTATCAACTAAAAAATTCCCCTTCGGTAACATATATGAAAATATATTATTTCCGAGGTAGAGCGAATTGGATATTAAAGGACGTTTGTAGCTTTCCGATTATATACATATATATATATATATATATATATATATATATATATATATATATATATATATATATATATATATATATATATATATATATATATATATATTGTAAATAGTCAGTCAGTAGCCACTTTTGTCCGGCTGAATGAAACGCCCAAAGAGTCTTGCACTGATTAAGCTGATCAGTGACTATGTATCGCCTTCTTTCGAGTTTTCCAATTCTCTTCCTGCCTCTTTTTTTCCTGATTCTTATATCCCCCTAACTTTTTTCGGTCCTACGTTAAACAAGAGCATTTGGTTGCCCGTCTCGTTTACCTTAGCATAATGAGAACCATTTTTGTTACGTGATGACCGTACAACTCTCGCGATCTTCAGCTGTGAGACTTTTCGGCCCAAATCTGGAATGGAATTGTTTGCCCTCTGGGCAGAGATCTGAGTGTGCTGATCTTTACCTTTTATAGTTTTTGCGTTTCTAATTTATAAAAATATCTGTAACCCGTGGAAATTCTTTTCATTATTCCGAGTTCGTTCATCCGCTTGTCTCTTCGCTTGTTTTCCAAAGGTGCGAAGAAACATGCGGGTGAACGAACGAAAAAACATGCGGATGAACGACCGCATGTCTCTTCGCTCGTTTCCCAAAGGTGCTTGGAAAATATGGAGTTCATAGTTCTCACTATTCTACAAAGAGAGGAGAAGAGACATCTTGGATATTAACTGTCAAATGGTTAGAAGATATCTGAAATCGTATCTAAAGCACTTCGGACATCACAATAAATATTGTTCATACACAGTTACACAAGAAAGTTGTCTAATTGTAAAAGAAATTATAGCTTTATTTTTAAAACATCATATTTCCCCATAGTAAAATCATTCACAGATTAAGATTGGTGCTTAATTAAAATTTCGTGGCTTCACAATCGCAAACAAAGAAAAGGTATGGCGAGAGAGAGAGAGAGAGAGAGAGAGAGAGAGAGAGAGAGAGAGAGAGAGAGAGAGAGAGAGAGAGAGAATCCTTTAGAGAATGTGATCTCTCTCTTCCAGTCTCGCCTTCCATCCACTCGCCCATTTCATCGCCTCAGAAATATGGCAAATTCAAATTCTAATTAACAAAATTATCTCGGCTAGAGAGATTTGAAACAATGAAGGACTAATATTAGAGAGAAAAAAATAAGTACTCTCGTTATGCAGACCAGGCTTGGCGTGAATCAGAGGCATTAAAGTAGTCTGTCTTGGGCTTCTCAAAGGGAATCCTTGACTACTGTAGCTGTTCCGTCTGGCTGAGCTTTAGAAAACTACCCAATAAAAGTGAGGGATAAAATCTGCTAAGGGGCCTTGGGGAATGTGGTGGGGTTGGGGGTTGGGGTGGGGATTGCTCCTTGCTTATGTTGCTAATGCTAGTTCCACAGAATTCGGGAGGTGGGTTAGAGGTTTAGATTTAGATAAGTTACTTAGGTTCTTTGATTTTATTAGTAGTGTAACTCCCATGACTTTTCCTATCAGCCATCTAAACACATCTAATCAGCGCAATGACTCTGTGTGTGTGTGTGTGTTGTACAGCGCTATAACACTCAGAGCCAATTATTTGAACGACGATTCAATTATCTGAATCTGTTTCTGGATATTCTAGATTATAAAAATATGAATTATTTCATGTAATATAGATATTGCACAATGTAGTTCTCTCAAGATAAAGAATGATAATGGGGCTTATGATTTTCATAGTCATCAATATTATATTATAGTTATACCATTATCGTTGTTTTCGTTGCAGCAATTGGCAGTCTTTTGATAAGTGATACTTATGTTGTCATCAACATTATTGCTGTTATAAATATGCAAGTGATGCAACTCGAGCGCCTCTTGTTTTTCGCCCTCCCAAATGGGGAATGAATTGACCTATTGATTTAACGTGATTTAAAGTGGATCAGTAAAGTGCGATTTCGCTGATTTCGCACTAACTATAAACTTTACTGATCCATTCTGAGTAATTTTTAAGTCTACAATTCATTTCGCTGTGTTCTGGTAACTGTTGCCTGAGAAATCTGATAATGTGGCGTTGCGAATTGTTGCTTTCGACTCAAGGCTATGTTTTTCCCCACATGCTTGAAGAAAATATCGCTAATACCAGAAACCCTTGGTAATAATGGCAGTCTTTGCTACATCTAGGGATGATGACATTTGTACTATATTCAACAAATCTATAGTATTTTTGCAGCATTGTAATAATGTTCTGCCTGTTTTCTACATCCTCTCAGGATAATTGTCTTTTAAATAGGATTTAGATCATCACCGTGAGACATCCTGTTTGACGATCTTTCACACGTCATATTTTGGGGAACTTTTGCTCCCCACTTAGTGTCTGGCCTTTAGGTATGATGCTTGCACAGCGTTTAGCACAGCGTCAGGATCTGCAATCTGCTGAGGTGCAACGACGGCATGCTGTTGGGGAAGTTGACTATTTTGAGTAAAAAAGGAGCTGTACTGTTATTGGACTTTTAATTTGTTTACGCACGGATATCGTTTTTGTTTGCCGGTTCTCTTATTCAATTGTTTACAGAATTAATTTAACCGTTAAAACTTATTGCTTTGTTTTTACGCACGCTTGATTTAAAAAAAAAAAAAATATTCTGTGGAAGTTTTCATAGTAAGTTTACATCGTTTTTAGTTTGATGTATATAAAGAATATGGTTTTCACGAACGTTATCACAAAATTATTATTATTCATACATAAGCCCGTTAATTCAACCATAAAGCAGATGTGACTTTTGCCGGGCTTTTAGATCCCATAAAAGTCT
>JANJGK010000010.1:922052-927052 GCA_039081455.1 Macrobrachium rosenbergii
TATAGGAAATGATCAGTCAATCAATCAATCCCATTCTGTTCCTCCAATTTTTTTTTCCTATTTTGGTATTACCGAAAGTGTTTTTAATCTAATGCTTTTGATTTAATTATTTGGGAAATGGGTGAAATAAACTTTCTACTACCTGTAAAGACATTCAGTTACAAATGTCCCTGTTTCTATGTATATTCCTCACCGACCCATTGCGGGTGACACTTTCACCAAAACGTGAAAAAATACTCGATTGTGACGAGAGATGCATTTTGAAGTTTAACCCATACACTTCTTTTTCATCCAAATTGGTATTGATTTTGAAAATAGAAAGGTTTGAGCGCAATGTGCTGAAGATTTTTCTTTAAAGTCCTGAACTTAAATGAGTAATGGAAGGACACTTCTGTTCTGATCTGAAAACCAGACTAGTGATATTGGTAGTAGTATTCAGCACTGGGTTGCATCTCTCTGGATTCATGTTGTTAAAGTTTAGCACCATTGGAAGCGTTTGCTATTAGTGAAATCCTCCTTCGGAATCACTATTATTCTCAGGAATCCCTACAAACCATGTTAGTTCCTTATGGATTTTCAGCAACCTAAAATACGTAGTGAGACTACATTGCACCCTATTGTCAAGAACCCAAAACTAATACTAGTCTATATAGTGTTAAAGCTCAGCTAGAATATATTACATCGTATTTTCTTAATTTTCAAGGTTTACACGATCCATAGTCACATACTTAGATGTTACATGTTAATATCAAACGCTATCTTTTGATATGATTAAAATTTCACAACAATTAGCATTCATACTTTAGGGTACCATACATGGGATTTGTATTAGCAATTTTCTTTTGGCTTTAAAAGCAGCAATGTATTAACAAGATAATTAGATTTCATAGTTCTCACTGTTTCACAGGAAGAGGTGAACGTGCAAACTGAATGTTAACAATCAAATGAAAAACTTTTTGAGATCATATGTAAAACAATACAGAAATCTCACTGAATTTTGCTCTTACACAATTGCACAGAAAAGCTATCTAATTGTAAATGAAACTAGAGCTATATCGATGAAACATCAAAAACATAATATTCCTAAATAGTGAAAATTCTTCATAGATGAAGGTTGATACTTCATTGCAATTTGCTCTGCATCACAATCGCAGGCGAAGAAGAGGGATGGAGAACGAGAAGACGAAGAATCCTTTAGAGAATATGATCTCTCCTCCAGCCTCGTCGCTCATCCACTCGCCCACTACATCTGCTCAGAAATATAACAAATTAAACTTTTAATTAACAAAATGGATCTGGCGAGAGAGCTAATACAATTAAAGATATTAGAGAGAAAGAAAAAAAAAATAAGTACTCTCGTTGATGTAGGCCAAGATTAGCGTTATGAAGAGTCATTCAAGTCGCCTCTGGCTTCTTACAGGAATCTTTGACTAGCTGTTCCGTCTGGCCGAGCTTTTTCTAAACTGCCAAGTAGAAGTGAGGGGAGAAAATCTGCTAAAGGATACTTGGGGGATGTGGGATTTTGGGGGGTGGTTTGCTTATGTAGTTTATTCAAGTTCCACTGAATTCGGGGACTCTTTCTGAAGCCTCGTCAAATATACTGAGAAAAGTTGCTTAGGTTCTTTGTTTTTATTACTATTATATCTCCCTTGACTTTTCCTTCCAGGCATCTAAATACATCTAATAGATGCTATTGTAACTCTCCATTAAGGGTGACAGGACTTGATCAAAACTTTTCTCAGCACAATAACTCTCTCTCTCGTTCATTACTGTACAACCCCCCCCTCTCTCTCTCTCTCTCTCTCTCTCTCTCTCTCTCTCTCTCTCTCTCTCTCTGATTCAGTTACTTGAATCTGTTTCAAAAATATAAAGTTACTTCATGCGTTAGAGATATTGCACAATGCAGTTCTGTTGATAAAGAATGATAATGATGTTATAATAATCATGTGAGTTATAAAAGTAGTTATCATTATGTTATACAATACCTCGTTATTGTTCATTCCGTTATAAAAAGTAGTAGTATTTTGATGTCAAACTTCTGTGGTCACCAGTTAAATTATTGCTGTTATAAATCTGCGCATGATGAAACTCTTGTTAAAATATTTCACTCTAATCAAATGCGAAATGAATTGACAGAGATTTAACATTATTTACAAACATTTAGAATAAGTCAGTAAAGGGTGCAGTCAATGAGAAATCATTCTGAGCTCGAGTAACACTAAATTTTTCATGATTTGCCGAACTCGTACCATCCTCCAACTGCGTAATTCATTGTGCATTGGTAATAGTGAGCTTGATGATCTAATTACTGCATGCACATTACTCACTGCCTAATTACTGCATGTGCATTACTGAGCGGTGTCTGAAAGCAAAGCTATCTTTTTTAGCGTATTAAAGAACATATATAATACTTCTAGTAAACCTTGGTTATATTTGCACAGCTTTTGTTGCATCTGATGATTATGGCATTTGTGGCCCATTCATCAAAACTGTGGATTTGTTATTGGCATGATATTGCTCTTCTATCTGGATTTCTACATCCTCCAGTGATGCTTGTACACTTTTACACAATATTTAGACCATCGTACAGAGAGACATCCTGTTTTGCCATCTTCCACAAACCATATTTTAGGGAACTTTTGTTAACCCAGTTAATTAATGCCTGGGCTTTTGGAAATGATGCTTGCTAAGCGTTAAATTAGACATAGCGTCAGGATCTGTTTTCTGGTGAGGTACAACAATGACATGCTGTTAAGAAAGTTGACTACCTTCAGTCTAAGAGCATTTCCTTTTTCTTTGCTCGGTCTTTTATTGAACTGCTTACTTATCTGATTTAGCGGTTGAATTTTACTGCTATGTTTGTTCTCTTCTTTCACAGTCATCCACTGTGTGGAAGTTTTCAGAATAAGTTAATAACATTTTTGGTTTGATCTACAAGAATGCAAACTAATTTTGAAGAATAATATGATTTCCACGAACTTTACACTGTGCGCTGTTGGCATTACCTAAGGTTCTTTGCAGCGTCCCTTCGTCCCCTAGCTGCAACCCCTTTCATCCCTTTTACTGTCCCTCCTTTTATATTCTTTCTTCCATTTTACTTTTCACCATCTCCTAACAATTGTTTGTTTCCCAGTGCAACTGCCAGGTTTTCCTCCTGTTACACCTTTCAAACATTTTTGCTGTCAATTTCCGTTCCAACGCTGAATGACCTCGTAGGTCCGGGTACTTGGCCTATGGCTTAATCTTATATTCTATTTTGTTCTATTCCACGAACCTTACTACCATCGCAATCACCATTATTTTTAGTATATTCCCACAAATGCGCGCTCTCTCAAATTCTCTCTCTCTCTCTCTCTCTCTCTCTCTCTCTCTCACACACACACACACACACACACACACACACACACACACACACACACACACACACACACAGGGCCTCATACATTCATGCAGAGCTGCAAAGGACCTTTCAAAGCCGTGAATTCAGCCATAAAGCAGATGTGACTTTTCCCGGGCCTTTAGATCCCATAAAAGTCTGAAAGCAATTGTAACATTGGGCGAACAAAATACATTTGATTTTACTCTTCAGAATAAAGTAAACATTTTCGTTGACTTGATAACAGCATCAAAAAAAACAATAATAATAATAACATACGAGCATCAAGAGCATAATGTAATTTTTTCTATCATTACTAATATTTTTAATGGTAGTAGTAAGACTAGTCATCGCCAATATCATTATAACTGTTGCTACAGGATTGGCTTTTGTTCCCATAAATTTATGGGTATAAAAAAATTGTTTTCCTGGCACGGTCATAAATATCTCCGCAGTGGACGCCATGTTTCAGATATCCAAGCATTTTGTTTTGGTCACAGGATATTTATGCCTCCATTCGGAAATCCGTATTATCCTTTTTATACTAATGTAATCTGTTTTAATCCTTTAGCTAAATATATGGAACTTTCGTTGTTTTTGGATATTTTTTATAAGG
The DNA here is from genome assembly GCA_039081455.1 of Macrobrachium rosenbergii. Taxonomy (NCBI): domain Eukaryota; kingdom Metazoa; phylum Arthropoda; class Malacostraca; order Decapoda; family Palaemonidae; genus Macrobrachium; species Macrobrachium rosenbergii. The sequence continues at coordinate 926,045 of JANJGK010000010.1, forward strand.
TCGACTGTGGTTATGATATTTGCTGATTACCCTAATTATCATGACCTATTTTCAAAGTAGGTTATGTTATTCCGCTGTAACTAATCCCGTTTGGTGAAAGAAAGCTAGTGGAATTGTAATTAACATTCCGTTAGTCCTCAAAGAGTATCCAAAATTAAAACGCATTAGACCGGAACCGATGATGATCAAATTCTTTCTGAAATTATACTAGGAAATTACTTGTGACGTATCAGTAACATTTCCTAATTATCTGTCAGAAATTGGGTATATGAGATTAATTATTTCTTTATTCTCATTCAACATCAAGTCATTATTTACCGTCTCTTTTCCTTTCGTCTCTTCCTTGAGTTATGAAAAACCCAGAAATATAAAAGGAAAATACAATTTCTTTGCCGTCATAATTAACGTAATAGCAAACATTTTTTCGCTTCTTTTTATTAGGGATTTGTTTAATTCGCTACACTCCATTTCAGTGAAATGCGGGAGAATCGTATACCTTTAGTATATGAAAGGAAAATAAAACTATCCCATTCAAACTAAGTGCATGAACATCGTCCACTTTGCAATTATTCTGACATACTTGTGGAGGTAGGAGAGGTGAAGCCCCAGTATCTCGTGATTTCACAATTTTCATGAGCAGATTGAATTCATTGCGCATGAAATGTCACCCATTTAGTTCGTATCAAGACCCTCATTGAAAAAGGCATCATAGCCGGAAATTAAAACTGTTCTCATGCAATTACTGCGAAGTCTCAGAAAATTTGGTACTTTGAAAAATTGAAACTGGGATATTTACGGTGATAAACCCATTACTATGTATATTTCATGGGCATAGTATATGCATGTATATATGCTGCGATCCATATAATAAGTTCTGTCTAATATGAAAGTGTTGAATAATTCCAGAAAAAACAGAATCAAAAACTTCCCCTTTGCCTCCCTGGGAAAGCATAAATTATGTCCTGTGGTGGTATTCGTCATTTGTTGTGAAGACGTGATTTTAAAATG
>JANJGK010000010.1:932052-968534 GCA_039081455.1 Macrobrachium rosenbergii
AAGGATGAACCCCGGAGCAGAGAATTTCCATAGTTTCAAACACTTCATATGCTTACACAGAAGGCAAACCAGCAGCACATCAGTCCCCTCCTCAACACACCACCACCCACCTTTGCCTTGCACGCACTCTCTGTCTACTTGAAGTCTCTTCTTTTCCCAGAACTTTGCGAATCCATGTTGTCTGCTCGTGCAAGGTCCCCACTCATCCTCCTTAATTAAGGGTTCCGAAATGAGATACTTTCCGTGGTATCAGACCACCTTAAGGACCCTGTCGTTCACATTTTTATAAATTTCAACCCTTTGGCTACGTTGTCAAATATCTCCTTCACTCACCCTTTCAACCCTTGTTATCTATGCATTTCATGAGGGCAATTTGCCTCGTCATATTAAACATTGTCTTATATCATCCGCATTTAGGATCCACCCTCAACTTCCAGACAAGGGAGTTGGATCCTCAGTCCCTATATCAGCTTCCAACTTTTGCTTAAGTAGAGTCAGTTTTCTTGCAGGTGTTTTGTAGAGTTTTAATTTTTATCTCTTCTCATATCATACCATAATCCATTACACTTCTACTCGAAATATCTATATTAAACAACTATTTATATCTAATCATTATTGGTCCATCCATGCTAATATTCATTGTCCATAAATATCTTGCAAAAATATGAATCTTTCATCATCCCTTACATCTTCATAGCCACCAGTTATCACGATCATCTGGAAACATTAACCAATCAAAACTCTTTTCGCCACTTATGTTTCTATTCCCACAAATGACCTATTACAAAATCGGTCACATCTCTATAGATACTTTTTGCATTTGAATCACATCAGGCCTTTCTCTCATAAAGACAAATATAAAAGATTTCAAGGTTCAAATAACTAAATGAAATGTCATAGCCTATCTTGAGTAAAAACGTGAAATATCCATCAGTTATGGCGTCTAGTAGATTATACGTTTTAAACTGAAACATTCACTCGTTTTACTTTCGATGAAACGTCAATGTGAAAGAGTTCTAGCTTTTTGGTTCGTTCGCTTTTCCATTTAACCTCGGTTGTATTTTCCTTTTTCAACTAGATATTTTCACAACATTTCCAAAAAGAGACCCTTTATGCCAAAGCTCGTTTCACGAATTGACTCCATCCGTAAGCGATATTATTGGTTGCTTTTATTTCCCCTGGTAATGGTTTTCGCATATTTGTTTGTGCGTGTATGTCTTCATATTCCTATTCTTGTCCTACCATCCTCCAAGCACTTCGACAGTCTACATCCTTGTAAAATTATTTCCTCATACTTTCACCCCTTGTCGGAATTCCCACTGCAGCCCGTGCCAGGGCCGTTGAAGGAAGGCTCGTTACCTCTGGCTTTGTGTCTCCCGGAGCTTTTGGGGAAGAAGAAGAATTCGGAGATGGAAACCCGTTCCAGACTCGACGGGGGTGGGGGGGGGGGGAGAATTCCATTCACTCTCACAGGTTATGATTGACTAGGAGTTTATTCTCAACTAGAATGTCAGGTTTTCCTTTTTTTTTGTTTAGTTTATGGCATTCTAAAGGAAGGATTCAAGCTTGTTTCACTGTGGATGACGAAAAAGTGTCATGCAGGACAGAAGGATGCAGAAAAAGATATGATTATAGGTAAATCTATTTATTCATTCTCGACGAATGAATAAATAAATAAATAAATAAATTTATGTATATGTATATATACATATATATATATATATATATATATATATATATATATATATATATATATATATATATATATATATATATATATATATATATATATATATATATATATATATATATATATATAGAGAGAGAGAGAGAGAGAGAGAGAGAGAGAGAGAGAGAGAGAGATAAATAATGTATATATACAAGGTGGTTCGAAATTAGGGGCCCCCCCCCCCTCTACAGCATAAACTAAAATTGATATGGACAAAAACAAAAGTAATTCAGAACAGGTATTTATTTAAGTTTCTCTCTGAGTATTTAATATTTTGTGTGGCCTCCATCTGCCTGTACCACAGTCTGCATTCTTGAGGGGTATGATTTCAGCAAATCGCAAAAAAAGCTGAGACTCAAACTCCATTTCCCTGAGCACTTCGGTCACCTCTCTTCGCAGGTGTCGAGAATACCATTATAGTTCATTGTGGGCGCTTCAACACAATCCTTTAAGATACTACCAATGTTTTCACACACATTAAGGTCAGGGGAGCTACCTGGAAATTCACTTGAAGAGAAGAAATCGATACCACTGTTTCAAAGCAGCTCCTGTATCTGAAGAGCCTTGAAACATGGTGCCTTATCATGCAAAAATGTGACTTCTTCAACAGATAACACATTTTCAGGACCTTTGAGGAAAGGAAATACTCCACCAGTAAGCACAGTTTCTCTGAAGTATTCGCCATTCCATGACTGCCCTTTTTCTTTGATGATCCACATTAACATATATACATATATATGTTTATATATGCATATATATACATATATATGTATATGTATATATATATATATATATATATATATATATATATATATATATATATATATATATATATATATATATATATATATATATATATATATATATATTTATTTATGTATAAAGTCTTGTAGCGAACTATGTGCTGGCCTGTGAAAGGCATATCCGGTACAGTTGCATTTATGTTGACACTGGAAGTTTCCACAGTTAGATATAGCAGGTATCTGATGCGTTCATTTGTGCCTTCTGATCATGGGACACGTTGATGGAAGTGTTGCGTTCTTTCGAACATTGAACCGGTGTCGTCACGTTTCTGGGGAGGGGTTATTAAGTGAGTGCGTATACGTGTGCACTCTCTAATGGTATATTATGAGAGGAGCATACAATGGCTAGGGACTTCGATTTGTGGCTGGGTGTGATTTGCTCGTTGTGCAGTGTTAATGGATAAGAACAGCCACTGTGAGATACGTTATTTGCGGCCATAGCAAGTGTGAGACAACTCATTAACGCTTATATTTTTCCAGACATTATGTGGAAATACCCAGTTTGTGTTGCAGTGAAACTCCTCTGTTTCTCCATTATGCATTTTCCCGTTCTGTTCTCCATTGTGCATTTTTCTGTTTTGAATGTTGATTTCTTTAAACACCATTTCACGTTTTAATATATGATATGTTTCTTTTAACAGGAATTCTGGGTTCGTCCTGTGAGGACGGACATTTTGGAAGTGGTGTTCTTTTAACATACTCCGTGACATGTATTTTGTTCTAGAATAATCATGACCCTTTTATTTTGTTTGGTGGCCAGGGTGTTAGTCACTAGTATTGGTTGGTCTAGAATCACTAATTCGATTGATTGTGAACCTGAATTTCCTCTAGTTATGATTTCCACTTTTAGGGGGTGTGAGTCACTCCGTTTCATGACTGAAACTTTGGCTGAAATACTTCTCGTTAAATTTTAAGATAAAGTCTAGTTTTGTATCTTGGCGTTTCATTCCAGTAGATCATTGTCTGAGGTTAGATACAGGGAGAGCAGTTGACGAGAGACAAAGAATTTGCTGACCAAGGGCTGGCCAATGCTACCAGAGAATCTTAGGGATGTAAGATGATATGATGCTGTTCTTAAAACAGATGCAGTAAGAGATTATGACCCTAATTGACCTTGGATAGGGTCATAACATTATATATATATATATATATATATATATATATATATATATATATATATATATATATATATATAAATATATATTATATATATATATATATATATATATATATATATATATATATATATATATATATATATATATATATATATATATATATATATATATATATATATATGTCATAAACTGGACCCCGCCTTGGTGAGAAATTTAAACAAAATTATAATTGATGCTGCCACGAAACCAAGAAAGTCGAGTTTATGAGCAAAGGTAGATGTTATTTGAAAACTTACCTTAGAATTTCCTGGATTTACAATTGAATGGGGAAGGTCACCATATGGGAATTTAGAATTCTTTTACAGATTTACAGGGAATTATTTACAGAAACTTAGCAAATCAACAATGAGACACGACACAACATAATCACTAAGGGGCAGATTCAGAATAGGACACAGGGAACAATAATGCAATGAGTTGGCAACAAGCAAGTGGATTAAAAATCTGCAATACAATCAGTTCAATGATAATAATAACATTCAGTCTTGCCCTGATTACATGAAATAGTCTCAGGTAATGCAAATGATGGAACTCCAGAATGGGAGAATAATTCACATGAACATTTGGGCCACAACGGAAATCGTTCCTGACTGTGACCAGGAATTATCAGGATTTTGGGTGGCAGACGAGATACTGAAGCATGGATAGCGATCGTTCTGCGTGTGCATCCCTGAAAGAGACGTCTCAGTTAGGAATGACGGTGTACACTGAAGGAGGTGGAATTCCCCTATGAAATATCACCCAATACACGTTCTTAAATACAAAACATAATGTAGCCTGAAAGGTGATTTTAATGGAATCACGTAAATGCGATCTGAGAATCGGAGCAGCGTAGGCTTTAACAATGAACACGTAATTGCACTCACACAAAGATAAAACTAACACTGATATGGCTTAACCTAAATAGCCCTTAAATTGCACTGGTGGAGGGATAATTGATGGTTATCACGGGGTCTTTACTTGAATTCAAAGTACGTAAATGGCAAGGCATGGGATACAGGCAGGATTCTAACAAAGGGAGAATTGCTTCGTGGAGGAAGAGGTTAAAAGTTAAAGAAATGGAATTTTAAGAAGTTTAAGTAAAAGGAGAGAGGGCTGGTCTTGACTACTTGCAAACGTACGAACCTTTTATGACTGTTATTGGCGCCTACAACCATTCGAGGTTGTCCTTTAAAGTCAGTCCAACCAGCGGAGCTGGAGAAAACACGGCGCATCCGCCGCAGATGAAATCAGAAGCGCGCCTCTCTAATTTTCAAAAACAGGGCTTTTTTCGAGCATCTGGTGGGGCCAACCCGTACCTGCATGCATGTCAAAAACCAGCAAGGAGGGCATAGGGAAAACGCACTTATCATTTTATGCCTACAAATCAAAATACTACCTGTTCCCTAGCTCTAAATGCCCTTTTTGGCCTTCCCAATCCCTACATGTCTCCCCATCGCGTGATGGCGGGTGGTGGGGGGGTTTGTATTGTTTTCTGGATCGCGGGATGTTGGGGGGGGGGGGGGGGGGGTAAGGAGGTACGGAGGCCTAACTAACGGCTGTTGACTGGTTCAGGTAAGCACAGTTTCCCTGCAATGCCTGACTCGAGAGGCAGAGGAATAACAGATTAATTCAAAATTAAATGACAGAATCAAATATACAGGAAGGAAGGGATGTTTATTCTTGACAATATATATATATATATATATATATATATATATATATATATATATATATATATATATATATATATATATATATATATATATATATATATATATATATATATATATATTACGTATGTGCTTGGGGGTGAAAGGTTACTACACACTCCTACAGTACTCCAGCTCTAATCATACACCGTATCCATTGGTTAAGAGATTTACTTATTTACAATAGCTAGAACTAGAAGTTCATCAATATGATCAGTGATAAAAATCTCAGAGAAATGCATGAAAATTTTATCCTAGAATTATTTACGTGGTCTGAAGGGCTGATACATTGAGAAAAATAATTCTACACTCCTTATCATATTGATATCGTAGACATCATCAAACCGGAGAGAACTTTTCCAGAAGGATTTTCGATAATAAAGGAAACCTGCAAATTTATCGGGGAGAATCAGTTGAAATAACAGAGCAATTTTCATTTATTAAGAAAGCCTCATTCATTGTTATTGTTTTTATTATCATTATGCGTTATACATTTCAGTCTCCCTGAGCACAACAGGAAGTCCGAATTGGGCAAAGAAATGTACCAGTAAAATCCTTAGTAAACAATTCCAGCAAGATCTTATTTTTATATTATGGGCTTCAAGATACTTCATATACTGTTTTTATCTTATATCTTATATCTTTTATCTTTTGTATATTCGATTAACATATGGTAACCCTCCTTGTTATTGTTTTTTTATTTATTTTTCACTTATCGGTGTTTATACCTGGGTGCTTATTAAGCATATTATTGGCCTTTTCGGCGTTCTCAAGCTGAATGTCTTTTCATGCTGGATAATGATGATGATGATAATCTCACGCTAAAAACTTTGAAGAAATGTCGCGGGAAACATAGGGAAAAGAATAAAATCTCGTTTTTGTCCACACGCATATGCATATCACATTATATATATATATATATATATATATATATATATATATATATATATATATATATATATATATATATATATATATATATATATACTGTACGTGTGTATGTGATTAGGCAGATACAGGTATTGATATTTGAAGTTATGAAGAAAAATGACAACAAGATATCTTACACAGCATTTAGACCCGAAATCTTACTTTATCAAATCTAGTCAAACTTATTTAATTTAGGTTGGTTTAAAAAAATCAAACTTATTACAGAGAGTGAAACAAATAATATAGAAAAGAGAAGAAACATTGTACTGTTGCAAAAACAGGACTGAATGCCCTAAGTGGTTCTAGTTTGTCATAAAAACCGCTACGCTGAGTTACTGGAACAGCGAGTAATATATTTCAAATAAACTCACTTACAGAGATGTTTGTGACCCTTGGAAGGCCTCTATGAAATACAATTCAACAGGGCCTGGTACGAGCACGACTTACATATTTCATAGCTCATATAAAAAAAAAAGTAAAATTCTAATTTACAAAATGGTACCAACTAGAGAGCTTCAATAATCGGGGATTAGAAAGGAGAAAATAGCGCACAGGCTTTGTGATGCAGACCCTGATTTAATATTTAAGAGGACACATTAAATTGCTCTGTGGTTCCTTAAAAAGAATATCTGGGAAAAGGTTACTCGTAAAAATATATTAAAAAAAGTAAAGACAAATTTTGGTAGCCATTTCACGTTGGAGGCTGCCAGCGAATTCGTGATTTATCCAGATTTCTTTCAAAGTGTGGTGTGGTTCATCCTTATCGATTTCTTTTATCGAATTTCTCTCCCAAATTTCTTTCTCCTTTTATTTTGTTAACTATTTATATGACCATGTACATTTTCTAACACTTTTTTTCTGGGGGGAGCGGGCCTGGGAGGTGGGCCAGGACGGCAAGTTGAGGTACAGCACATGAACAGAAGAAAAGAGTTTAGATTTAATAATGGCTCTATCCATCTGTCTATTAGCTACCTAAATACCTATTCATCTTTTCGTCTTTCTCGGTAGTTACCTGCAAGAGGTACGGAAATGTATTTTTGGTGCGTCCTATCCCAATTTTACCTTCAGGCCCCAACTTCATTTCCCTCCATTTTGCCAGCAATGACTTTACCATTTTGGGTCGGCACCGGGAGAACTCTATGGCGAGTGTTCCAATAAACGGTCGAGGGAAGCTCTCTAGACCTTGGTTATCGAGTTACATAAAATGCCAATTAATCCTTAGAGGACTTCGGCCGATGGAGGAGATAACAGCTTTCCACTGACGCGTGACTGGGTGTGAAAGGTGCGCCAATCGGTTATGGATCGAGTGGGGGACCTTGGGCTAGATAAATTGTCAGGTAGATTTCGGACCTGGGAATGTGTGTGCTTCTTTATGTGCGAGTCCTCATAAGCATTTTTTTTAGTTCATGTGACTTTTGAATTTAATCTTTGAATATATAGAGAATCCATACATTTTCAACAGTAAACATAATACTTTTTCGCTCGAGCGAAAAAAAATAGCAGTCACTGCTATATTCATTGTGTAATCGTTCTGAATGCAAATTTATTCCGGCATTCATTTGCTCCGTCAGAGACGAAACTCCGTGCGGAAAACATCCTACACCTAGGACTTGTCAACATCCCATTGACAATCCTTCAGCAGATAGGTTTGGTCAAACCCTTCTTTGATTTCCAATGGCATTTTTGTTTCAGCATCAGCCCATCTCTTCCATCCTCTCCGCATAACCAAACCGCCTCGTATACCATACGAGCATTTTCACCTCATCGACTCATCACCCGATCGTAAATTGATTTAAATTGTTCTTAATTGTTTGGATTCCTTTCAGTACTTAACCCCAACCCCCACGTCTCTCATCTCCAAGCCTCGGTCCCTCTCTTACATTTCCCAGTTCTGAACACCCTGCCCTTTCACCTTGGTTTACATTAGTGCTAAAGGACTTGCGTAGCAAAACCCTGAATACCAGAGAGAAATTCAGAATCCTCATAATTCACTGTAGTCAAGCAGATGCAGGATCAGAATTTAAGAATTCAGTGGTATTGCAAGATTTTGCATTTGATCTTCAAGATTTTTTCGACAAACATACCTCAAGGTAAGTTAGCTTTCTTCTGTTAACTAATAATGTCCGCAGTGGTGGTATTAGGTGTCCTTTCGAGTTTGAAATGACTTCATTAGTCACCTGTTGCTTTCTATACATATAAATAATTATAATAATACTAATAATCCCTCTTCCTTTTTAATTGTTGGTAGAATTTCTCAGTAAGTTCTTCGTAGGAAGGGTTTTATCTGAAATGGTCTCCATTTCATAATGTTTTCTTTAAGGGTGGACATTTGTATTACACGGCAGGAAATTGAAGAAAAGGGGGCTTTCGTGCGCTTAACAAGATTTATTTTGAATTTAAGCCGAAAAATATATAAGAAAACTACTTTATGTAATTTTCCACACTGTTTTATATTCCAAACACAATTTTCTCCCCGGATTTATTCCAATGCCCTGGAACAATTTTACATTCTACAATATTAGTTTCCGTTTAGTAGCCTTTGAATGGTGCGGTTCTCAGCTGCTATAGTAAATTTCAAAAGTTTTCTTACAAGTTCCTCTGAAATATATTGCTGTCTTTGAATAAGCATACCCGAGGAGGGTGCCGATATCAATTAAAAGTTACTCCTTTTACTACTTGCTTATGGATCATAAACATTCATATTTATGAAATGGTATTAGTTACTAAAGCTCTCTCTCTCTCTCTCTCTCTCTCTCTCTCTCTCTCTCTCTCTCTCTCTCTCTCTCTAAAGTAGTTTGAGTTGTTTAGAATTTCCCCTTTGGCGCGAAAGGATTCTCATTTTCCAGGAGGGAAGTTCAGCTTATCGTCAAGCAAGATAATAGCATCTTTTAAGCAATATAACAGCATCATAAAGCAAGTTAAAAACTTCCAAAACGCTGTTTGCGGCCTCCACCAGATATTAACGTCTAGCTCACCTGAATTTGGTTAGACATCGTATGTGAAATTTAAGACAGCTGTCAATAAGTGCGGAGTAATATTATTTTATATAAAGTATATATAATGAAATACAAAAGATTAATAGTCTCTTAGGTAAATGGTGTTTGAATTATCATACGACTGATTTCAGAATCAATATTTGAATTTCCCAACCAAACATCATGGTGACAATGGATTTCTGAAGTGGTGTTTCTAGTTAAAGCGCAAATAACGCGAGAGACCAATTCTCTAACTTTGCGTTCGGCCTTTTTATAGTGAAGCGTTCATCCAGTCGATTTGTTCAGCCGATTATTTTCCCCGTCCCATTACCACGTGGCTCTTATCTCTATATGTAAACCATTCAGCTGGAATCAACTCGCATGTATCAAATGTGCTTTCCATATACCTGCGTTTTTTATCGGGATTCACTGAATCTCAAACTCCCTAAAACCGATGGTCACTTGATCTATGGCCCTAACCCCGCCGATGTAGTTGTGGTTGAACTTCTGTCCACAGCACGCGGGAAAATGACGGCTTATGGACAGTACATGAAAATACCTTTCATACAGCTCGTATGCGACCACAATTTCGTCCACCTTATGATATTAATCCAATCGTCTTCATAAATTTTTATGAACTTTAAACTATGTTTTTCATACATACAATTGAACGTATGTGTTAAAGTAAATATATACACGCCCAAGCATACATATATCATGTTACATAGCTATATACAAATGTCAATAATATTTTCTTTCCAACGAAAGATTCTCTGGAAATCGTAAACGAAAGACATCATCCGCGCAAAAAAATTCAGATTTGTTTAAGCGGTACCACACACACACACACACACACAATGTGTATATATATATATATATATATATATATATATATATATATATATATATATATATATATATATATATATATATATATATATATATATATATATATATATATTTCTTTACTAATTAATTTTATTTATTTTGTGAATTCCATGTCTAATAACTCTGACATTTATTTTACTAGCAGAATGTCTCGGGGCCAATCACCGAGCGAACAGGAAAGTTCCGATAACGCGGTGCCTCTGTTGACGTAACCTGAGAATAATGTTCTTTTTTTCATAAAGAGTTGTTATCATCATTCATAAATTCGACCAAAAAGTTTTCATTCCAGAAGCCAAGGTGAATGTGGTTGATTATTTTGGATTTCATCAAGGGGCGTTGCCGACAGAATTTTGTTGTTGTTGTTTTAGAATGAGGTAGTGAACCCCCATTCTAAGACCACCTCTCTCTCTCTCTCTCTCTCTCTCTCTCTCTCTCTCTCTCTCTCTCTCTCTCTCTCTATCATTTAATTTTTAATCATAGGAAACAGTTGACATCTTTTGCGTTATCATTCATCGTCTGTTAGTGTTATGCATGTAATTCTCTCTCTCTCTCTCTCTCTCTCTCTCTCTCTCTCTCTCTCTCTCTCTCTCTCACTTCATTTTTAATCATAGGAAATAGTCGACATCTTTTGCGTTATCATTCATCGTCTGTTAGTGAGGTGCATGTAATCTCTCCATCGGCTTCGTCGTTTGTTGATAATTTGAGTGTGCCTGAAATATTAAATGCTCATTTTTCTCTGTATGTTGTATGCTTATTTTGCATATAAATTCAGACAGTTTTTCTCTGCTTTGATCCCTTTCATGAGCTAATATGTTCCAGGCCTTTGGACTTGATTTTTTGGGAATTATTCTAAGACGTCATTTTATAATGAGTTTACTGATCTAATTGTTTGACCGACATTGCTGGATTTAGCTTTTTGGAAAATACTCTCTCTCTCTCTCTCTCTCTCTCTCTCTCTCTCTCTCTCTCTCTCTCTCTCTCTCTCTCTCTCATTACGAATCCAAAGAAAATGCTTGTCAAAAATTCTATTATTTTCAGTTTATGAAGATTCTACCTGAACTAACCTTACCTACAAAACTTCTCAGTACGTAATGAAAAACTCATCACATACACTGTTGGAGGTAGTTATTCTCCTCCCTTCAGCCTCCTACCTCACCCCTCCCCCATTCTTCTAGGAGGGGATTATGAGGCGTAATAAGCCGGACAGTGGAGTTCACCTGACACTCATAAAATGGCGACGCTACCTGAAGCTTCCCCAACGTCTGCTTACTGGGACACTTTTGCACTCCATCTTGCTATCCAACCTTGCTTCAGTTGTTTCATAGTGCAACTGCAAGGTTTTCCTCCTGTTACACTTCTTAAACCTTTCTACTCTCAATTTCCCTTGTTGCAGCGTTGATTGAGCCAGCACTTGGTCTTTGGCTTAAATTCTATATCCCATTCCATTCCACTTCTGGAATTGGAATTGTTGTAATTAAAAGTTTCATTCACATCCTCTTGACTGTTCAATCCGATGTCATTCCATTTTTTATTAGTCTTGTTATTTTGAATCATAGCCTACTTTTGTAGTTGCTGACAATTTTGGTTATTATTCGCCAGATATTGAGATAACTGTAACTGTAAAGATCAATACTCAGCCTAGTTAATCCGTGAGTTAAATCATGCTAATAGATTTTAAAGGACAAGAGGGATAAGAATTAGGAGAACATATTTTTTTCATCAATAATCCATTTCAACTGGTAAAAAAAGGAAGGTGCCTTGTACAGAAACCTTCCTCGACTTTAAGGGAAGAGAGTTTATAAAAATAAATGAACCACGTCCAAACCCTTAAAAATAGAAAAAAAAATAAAAAAGACAATATTTTGCAGAGATGATACCAATTTTTTTCTTCGTTTTTTGAAAAGGGTACCGCCACTGCAACTCAAAATGCGTAACTGTAGAAGACATCAAAACGCCAAGGTATATGCAAGCTTCATCTTTTTATCCTGTACAAATTTGCAATTGAAAACGGTCTCTGGAATATAGAGCTGGGTTACCTGCACCGGACGAAGGATTAAATGCTAATCCTGGAGGTTTTGCTCGCGATTGCCCGAGAGCCTTGGGGACCTGTACACTGCCTTCTGCATGTGTATTATCTGCTTTCAAACTATGATGATAAACGCGTGGCGATTCTCTCTCTCTCTCTCTCTCTCTCTCTCTCTCTCTCTCTCTCTCTCTCTCTCTGCTTATGTACTTTGCCCTCTTGAATAATAATTTGAGCAGAACAAAATTATGCATAAAACTAACCTTTTCCAAAGAAAGGCTTGCGCTGGACATTAATAATAATAATAATAATAATATAATAATAATAATAATAATAATAATAATAATAATAATAATAATTGGAGTAAGAATAATGATGATAATAATTGTCAAATGATATAAGAATGAGCAATAATTGATAAGAATTGTTACCCTTTATAAAATCCACACAGCATCAGGATACCTTATGCAATATATAAATTTTTAATACCTTCCTTAATGAAATACATGTATCATCAAAGCAAAAATATGAAGTATTAAGTAATTTGTGTATCTATCTTTTGAGGGCCAAATGTAAAAGACCGGAAGCAAACATTTCCGTAGTAGAAATTTTCAAGGTGTTTATGATTAATTTACATGTTTCTGGCACTGGAGTGCGCTGGAGTACCTAATTTTCTCTTTCTCTGTTATTTGATTGTTTTATTTCATTAAGCCTTTTTTTATCATTTTTTTCGCAACGTTGTGCTTTTATTGTTTGTGTTCCCCTTTTCCGTTTTTTTTTCTTAAACTTGGAATTTAAATTTTCCTACACTTTAAAGCCAAGTTCATTCCTAAGAGGCCAGAGGCTAAAATATGCTTCCACAAACACATTTTTATTCTACTTTCTTTCTGGTTTCCATTGAGCCTTAGCATCTGGACCCATCGGCCACTGCACTAAGAAGTGCGAAAAGTTTACAGATTTACATCATCTTGCAGATGGAGCATTCCTGATCAGCACTCAATCCACCCACCTGGAAGCCCAAGTCCAGCGAGAGAAATCCATCAAGCGTCGCCTGCCTCCATAAAGTTCTCGAACTTCCTAGAAATTCCATAGCCGAGGAGGCACTGACAGGAGATGAAAGGAAACCCCACCAAGAGTTTCCACCCAATGAATATTTCTCTACAAAAAACATCGACATTTCCGAAATGGAAAGTCTGGGACAGTGTCCCAGGAGGCTGATTTGGCATTTCCATTAGTTTCTGAAATCGATTTATCCGGTATTCCTATCCAGCTGATATACGGAAGGTAGTAATTCATCATTATTTTCGTGAATGAACGCACTCTGATCCCCCTAAAAGCACCAACCCCAAAAATTTTACTGTCAGGACCAAGAAGTGTTTCTATAGTATATCTCGAATTCCAGTTGCCACTGGAAGATTCTACCGTGGCAGTTGGCTGTGGAATTCTCCACAGACTGTACAGCAGAGTTTTGACCTCAACTGTGACAACAAACCAGACCAAAGTCTTCACTTGTACGGCGGCAGAGCCGAGTGTCATACCAACGTGCACACACAAAGCAAGTCTTTGAGGGAGCCATCAGTTCAACAGCCAAGGTGAGATTCAGACTTTATTTTTTTATTTAAAACGTTTTAAGGTAGAAGATGCTTTTCAAGATGAAGGGATGGGTTGAATATTAAAGATGGGGTAATAATATATTCATGCGTGTACATATTTCATTCATACTTATATACATTCAGCATGCATGTTTTCAGCGTTGAAAGATAGTTCTTTAGAATTGATTTTTCGATCACGTTCCATGTCAATGAAAGCGGTAAGGACTAAAGCAATAATAATAATAATAACAATAACAATATCAATAACAATAACAATAACAATACCAATAATAATAATAATATTAATAATAATAATAATAATAATAATAATAATAATAATAATAATAATAATAATAATAATAATAATAATAGTAGTAGTAGTAGTAGTAGAAAAACTCGGGCACCACCTCCTAACATCTTTACTAAAACTGATCTCAAGACAAGAGAAAACGACCATCTGCCTGTTTGACCTTGAACTTGACCAGGTGACCATCGGTCAGTGTTGCAATGTGTGTAACTTGACGCCGAAGAAACGTACCAAAGTTAGGACATCGTAAAACCGTGAGGGCAAACAAAGTTATAATAATAAAAAAAAAATTATAGACGCACGGATAGAAAGGTGGTTATTATGTAAATTTTGTGGCCCATAATAAACCACGAAAGAGGTGCACGCAGTACATTTTTTGGACTCTGTCAAAGAGACATCTTTAAGCTAGAGTATTATTATTTTACTTAGTTTCTGAAAGGTTAGTTCACATCAGAAGCGAAAGGGAATTTCAACAGACTGATTTTTTCTAAATAAAAAGTTAACTTGAATTCGAATAGGCTGATAGTTCAGATCAGTAATGTGAAAATTCTACATCCTAACGAAAAGATGACCTGTAGAAATTAATATAAACTCAGAATGATGAGAGTTCACTTTATGAATTAAATAGAGTGAAGGGAACAATTTAAACAAATGAGAGAAATGGATCTAAACTGGGCAGGAAACGAGTTTATTTCAGAGGGGAAACTGGTTTAAATCACAAGAGAAGCAATTTTCAACCACAAAAGAACCCGGGATGAAGCCTGAAATTATTCCTTTCAACCCTTAACCCAGAAACGGCGCGAAGTCATTTAAAACAGGTTCCCCAAAGATTTCCTTTTAGTTCCAGTTTTATATTAATTTAGCAAAGACCTCGGGAAACAGTTGAGTGGTTTCCTTACACTTGATGTAAGCACCGAAAGGATTCCCCTGAGCGTACTTTTGGATTTTATGCATTGGATCGTTAGCAAAGTGGGCTTCGGGAAATCAGCATTGAGTCATTTACGACTAATGATTTCACGTTATTTAACAAAAAATTCTATTTAAGGAATCGATATCTGTTGAGGAAAGATTTGTTTTTTATTGTTACTATAACGATTCTCTTTAGCGTCGGACCAACCTCTCTCCCACTCTCTCTCTTATCTATCCATAAATTTTCTATATGTTATTGAATGAAAACAAGAATGCCAGATCAACATTCTCTCTCTCTCTCTCTCTCTCTCTCTCTCTCTCTCTCTCTCTCTCCATTTATTTACCTATTTCCTTTCTGTATACTATTGTACATAAATGGTAAAGACTGATCAACATACTGATAAATCACTCTCTCTCTCTATCTCTCTCTCTCTCTCTCTCTCTCTCTCTCTCTCTCTCTCTCTCTCTCTCTCTCTGTCTGCTTTTAATATATTACTGGATATTAATAAGACAGGATGATCAACATACACATAAATCTCTCTCTCTCTCTCTTTACTGTTAATAACTAGGTAGATCATGAGAGAGAGAGAGAGAGAGAGAGAGAGAGAGAGAGAGAGAGAGGGGGGGGGGAGATAAATTAATATCCACTCCTGTTGGACCCATATTCATATCTCTCCATCCCAATTCATAATAGAAGCAACTCTGGTCCCTCATTAGTACTAATGACATCGTCGTCACCTTAGACGAGATGGGGCGATGATTGCTTCAGAATAGCGGCAGTGAGGAGGTACTCCAAAATTAGTACTCTTTGCGTCGGTCGGGGTCTGTATGCATATAACTGTACCTACGTAGTAAAAAACCAAGGATAGTTTATACCTTAAGACAAGTATGTAAATCTCTTACCATCCAATGGACTCTTTTCAATATTGTATAACTCTGCTCATTCGCTTTTGACCAACCCAAACCCTACGGCTGCGTTTTCCCGCTAGGGGTTTAAGGCTAAACTTGTAGATTGTATTTGCCTTCCAGAGTCCTGCCACATTAGCCATTTACAATCAAATTTGATTTTCCCTCCATGGGCAATAAAACTTAACTGACGACCTCAACAACTTACATGGTGGAATCCCAGAAAGCACCTTCCATCACCTAAGGAGAAGCGAGTTATTTTCCTTGAACCAGGATCATTTGATTTCATTTTTGTAAAAGGAACATTACTCTAGGTGAGTTCTGGATTGTATAAAGAAGCTGAAATGAATGATGAAACTATTTCAATTCGCTTCAGTCTGGTCATCAAGATTTCTGTAATTTTTACTGTTATTGTGATGATTATCAAATTAGTTTAAATATGTTTTGAGTATCATGATTTCCAGGAAAAACAAAGACATCCCACAGACCGTTTTCTGATAACAATCCATCATCCAAAAGTCCTCACCACCACTTCCGTCAACACCGTTACCCAGATCAACTGCGCCTCCACAGTCTGTTATTGACAGAGGTTGCAAACCCTCCGATGCAGTCGATGCCCAATTTGTGGAGAAGCCAATTACCCACCCTGTTACTACGGATACCATGACCACTACAGTTACTACACTTACTACTGTAATCCTGCTGCCTACTCCTGCCAGGGACCACATAGGTATTACTGTGCCAACGGAGACCATTGTGGTAAAGATTCAATAGATCCAGCAGCACGAATTGCTGGTGGTCCTGCAGCAGCGGATGCTGTGGAACCTGCTGCCTTTGAGCCAAGACCCGTATTGCTGTTGCAAGACTGAATCTCCCAGCGAGAAAAAGCTACCTGGAGTCGACAAAAGAGGAGGTGGGAATATATCTCAGTACCATGGATTCCAGGATATATTAACCACCCTGCAGAATCTTTCGTGGGGAATTCAGGTTTGCCCATTGCAATTCAGGGTAAAAGATCACTATAAGCAGGTTCAACATCAGCTCCACCAATAAGACTCTCAGTCCAACCATCCCAGACAGAACTGGGCTACCTGCTGGTGTTTTCTCTAGGCCTAAGGTATATGAGAGTAGAGGCTCTGGGAACTAGCTAGACACAGCATAGGCGAGATAGATTTCATTGTATACAAAGCAAAGAAAAATGTGTCGACAGTACAAATGTAAACAAACTTTGTTCACGGTTTCTGATTTTCTCGACTTTTCTGGCCTTATTCACTTTAGAGATAGGTATGTTGCTTCCTTTATGGTCAGTCTCAAATTTCCTCCTCTCCCTAATTTTTCCTGCATTTTTCCAGGCCTGGCTAAGGAAATGGAATGGAATTCCCATCTCACCTGCATTTGTATAAAATACGCGACTGTTATCAAAATAATGTTATAAGTACCATTATCTGTACAGTGGGGAAATGTGCTGTACCCCAAAAAATGTAATATGAAGTAGGAATGCGTGTTGTGCTCTAAAGCAGATTGATGTAATGATCGTATCATTCTGCCGGGAAAGACTTCTTTATAGCATCTTGAAATGTCTTTAGACCCATGGATTATATATTTGAAGAACCACAGACAAAATCACAATAGACCAAACACCATCACAAAGGGAGAATTTAAGTTCACCGACAATCGGTAAAAGATTCCTATATGTCAATTGAATAATAATCTTCAGCTAATGCAGAAGAAGGTCAAGGATGAAGAAAAAAAAAGAAGAATAATTATTTCTCTTTGATACCATCATCTCTGAAAATACAAGGAGCCAGATAAATTACCTATTGTTCTGGCAGCATTTGTTTTTCCAACGTTGTGAAAAGGAAAGCTTAGACTCGAAGTTAGCCCCTACTGTTATTAAGTGATCAAATCATCAACTCTAATCTTACCTAAACAAAGATTTTCGTGCAAGTATTATGTAACCTTGTTAACAAAAAAATGCTGAAAAGGTTTATCATTCGAAAGTTATCGTCGGAGGCCGGAAAGGAAAACTGAGAAGAAAAATGCTGGTAAATAAAGGGAAAGAGATCCGACAGGAAGGACCTCCTCGAATAAATACACGAAGCACGAGAGGATGTGAATGCGAATTACGAGCATGAAGTTGTTAGACGTGTTGCTGATGAGCTATTGTGACAGTTTCTGTGACAAGATTGGGCTTTCAGTATTCCCAAATCGATCATACTTTACCGAGTTAATCACTCCAAGTCTTTTATATCATCTGATTTCAGGGACAATAATTACATATAATAATTTCAAAATCATGATCATTATGATCACTATTCTACTACAGCTGGTATTCCTGTGAAAACAAGACAAATACTTTGAACCTTTTATTAAAATTAACTATATAGTGGAAAAGTATTACACCATTGGGTATTACGTGCTACTCAGACCAAAGCATATATGTGTGTGTATGTGTATATGTATATATATATATATATATATATATATATATATATATATATATATATATATATATATATATATATATATATATATATATATATATATATATATATATGCACAGATCAACAAAAATTAAATCACTACGTGAAAGAAAAGCAGAACTGTAAACAATTCTTAACATGGTTTATATAACTGCCAGGATGATTATTCCAGTTTCGGAATATCCCAAAATTTATAGCACGCTCTACTTCCAGAGGAAATCGTTAAAAGCGATGACTAAAGTTCTCCATTGAAATAGAACTTGAGATTCAAATCCGAACGTAATACCTCCCGTCGATGGTTTGAATCATAACTGCCCTTGTTAAGAGGAGGAAACCATCGCATGGAGTAATTACGTTAATTACCGCCAAGACAACTACCCGAAAAAGGCGCTTTGATCTCGTAGTTTGTTAAGAGCCTGAAAACCCCTGTAGTTTTCTGCCTTCTGGCCGTAGTGGTGAGTGGTTCTAGTGTTTGTTCGCGTGGAATTATTGCAGGGCCGAAACAGTTAATATAACTCAAGGAAAACTGTTATGGTTGGTTCCTTGTGCCCGACTATGAGTAACTGATGAAAGCTTTTGTAAAGTCCTAGCCCGTATTCAATCTGAAAGGGCCAACCGATTAAGGAAACACGTTCGTAAGTCAGCCTGAAAAGAAAAATAAGTAGGTTATGAAAATATAAAACACGTATAAAGTGCATAGGCCTAGTGTGCGTTAGATGGTCCTTGAGTTAGAGGAGACTTGTGGTGTTGATACGAGATTATGGCCTCCCATTTCCTCCGTCTTTACTCTACGGAACCAGGAAAAGAATCCCTAGCACAAGCTAGAACAAATTATTACACAAAACTCAACTACTAGTAGTACCAAGGTTGAAAGCCCTCACAAAAGACATCTAATGGCGATCATAACGACCTTTACATGTTATATAGTCCGTATCGTTTGGTGTTCCCGTGAGAAAACAGCTGGAATTCCACTTATAAGGACAGCCTCATGAAAGAGGAGTTCACAAACTGTGTAATTTTCTGTAAAGGTTCCATCAGGAAATTTAATCCACGACATTTCTATTTCGGGAAGAATTGCTGCTGTTTGTCATTGTGTTCAGTTTCTTAGAATTATAGGTCTACCGTGTAGCATCCAATGTCCATATCTAGACTGACATATGGAAACAAGGATAAATATAGTGGACTGGAAAAGCTAGGCATAAGCTGCAAGGAGCAATAGACCGTACGAGGGAAGATTGGGGAAGATGCTGGGGAAAATGTAAGTAGGAAGAAGTTTTCAAAGATACCTATACCATGCTGAGTTGAAGAATCCCCAAAGATAGTATAGAGAGAATAGAGGTACGGTTAAAATTCTCATGTGTTGTATTTGCTTAAGACGACCACGAATTATACCCCAGTACGATCAAGGCAACTCACTTCTCGTATGCATGAAGCTAGGCTATATAAACTTTAGTAGCTTTGTCCAACGAGATGTTGACAGAAACCTCAGGAACATTCGTCTGTTGGTCAGTGGCCTATTATTATTGCTCTCTTAGCTTCTGGCGATCTTTACGGAGGACCATCTTAGGCCATTACTTAGCTAGAGGATTGAGGATTACCATCTAGATTCTAGACCATGGCGACGTTTCCCTTTGCTTATGGTAAGTGTTAAATATATGAATGTTGACACAGTATTTTTTAGACTTTTGCGTGCTTTGCTTATAGTTTTATGGAAGGTATTTATTAGCACTGTCGGTAAGCCTATTCGGTGATTATTATCTTAACTTATTTTACTTGTGATTTAAAAAAAGAAATTATGCATAAATTATCATTACATTATTTTGGTGAATAGTTGTGGACTATTTGCAAAAGGTCAAGGGGTTAGGTTAGGATGTTTTAAAGGGACGTCCTTTTAAAAATTAAAGCCATGCTCAGGCCACATTCAGACATAGGTAGGGTACTCTATGTATTTTGTTAAATTGTATCCTGTAGTAGCCCATTTTAACTGTTTTGATATGTTTCATTCAGAAACCATGCATATATTGCGACAGTCAATTTTTAGCATAAACATTCATCCAGAAACCTTGCATTTATTGGGACAGTCAATTTTTAGCGTAAACATTCATCCAGAAACCATGCATTTATTAGGACAGTCAGTTTTTAGCGTAAACGTTCATCCAGAAACCATGCATTTATTGGGGGAGTCAATTTTTAGTGTAAACATTCATCCAGAAACCATGCATTAATTGGGACAGTAAATTTTTAACATAAACGTTCATCCAGAAACCATGCGTTTATTGGGACAGTGAATTTTTAGTGTAAACGTTCATCCAGAAACCATGCCTTTATTAGGACAGTCAATTTTTAGGGTAAACATTCATCCAGAAACCATGCGTTTATTGGGGCAGTCAATATTTAGCGTAAACATTCATCCAGAAACTATGCATTTATTGGGACAGTCAGTTTTTAGCGTAAACATTCATCCAGAAACTATGCATATATTGGGACAGTCAAACATTCATCCAGAAACCATGCATTTATTGG
This sequence comes from Macrobrachium rosenbergii, assembly GCA_039081455.1. Lineage (NCBI taxonomy): Eukaryota > Metazoa > Arthropoda > Malacostraca > Decapoda > Palaemonidae > Macrobrachium > Macrobrachium rosenbergii. The sequence goes on from JANJGK010000010.1 coordinate 952,990, forward strand.
GACAGTCAAACTTTCATTCAGAAACCATGCATTTATTGGGACAGTCAATTTTTAGCATAAACATTCATCCAGAAACGATGCATTTATTGGGACAGTCAATGTTTAGCGTAAACATTCATCCAGAAACCATGCATTTATTGGGACAGTCAATTTTTAGCGTAAACATTCATCCAGAAACCATGCATTTATTGGGGTAGTAAATATTTAGCATAAACGTTCATCCAGGAATCATGCGTTTATTATGACAGTCAATTTTTAGCGTAAACATTCATCCAGAAACCATGCATTTATTGGGACAGTAAATTTTTAGTGTAAACATTCATCCAGAAACCATGCATTTATTGGGACAGTCAAGCATTCATTCAGAAGCCATGCACTCATTGGGACAGTCAATTTTTAGCATAAACATTCATCCAGAAACCATGCATTTATTGGGGCAGTCAAACATTCATCCAGAAACCATGCATTTATTGGGACATTCAATTTTTAATGTAAACATTCATCCAGCAACCATGCATTTTTTGGGACCGTCAATTTTTAGCGTAAACATTCATCCAGAAACCATGCGTTTATTGGGACAGTCAATTTTTAGCGTAAACATGCATTCAGAAGCCATGCATTTATTGGGACAGTCAATTTTAATGTACACATTCATCCAGAAACCATGCATTTTTTGGGACAATCAAACATTCATCCAGAAACCATGCATTTACTGGGACAGTCAATTTTTAGCGTAAACATTCATCTAGAAACAATGCATTTATTGGGACAGTCAATTTTTAGTGTAAACATTCATCCTGAAACCATGCATTTATTGGGACAGTCGAACATTTATCCACAAACCATGCATTTACTGGGACAGTCAAACATTCATTCAGAAACCATGCATTTATTGGGACAGTCAATTTTTAGCATAAACATTCATCCCGAAACCATGCATTTATTGGGACAGTCAAACATTCATCCAGAAACTATGCATTTATTGGGGGAGTCAATTTTTAGTGTAAACATTCATCCCGAAACCATGCATTTATTGGGACAGTCAAACATTCATCCAGAAACTATGCATTTATTGGGGGAGTCAATTTTTAATGTAAACATTCATCCAGAAACCATGCATTTATTGGGAAAATCAATTTTCAGCATAAACGTTCATCCAGAAAACATGCGTTTATTGGGACAGCCAATTTTTAGTGTAAACATTCATCCAGAAACCATGCATTTATTGGGACAGTCAATTTTTAGCATAAACATTTCATCCAGAAACCGTGCATTTATTTGGACAGTCAATTTTTAGCGTAAACATTCATCCAGAAACAATGCATTTATTGGGACAGTCAAGTTTTAGTGTAAACATTCATCCAGAAACCATGCATTTCTTGGGACAGTCAATTTTTAGCATAAACATTCATCCAGAAACCATGCATTTATTGGGACAATCTATTTTTAAGCGTAAACATTCATCCAGACACCATGCATTTATTGGAATGGAATGGAATATACAGTTTAGGCCAAAGGACAAGCACTGGGACCTATGAGGTCATTCAGCACTGGAAAGGAAATTGAGAGTAGGTTTGAGAGGTGTAACCGGAGGAAAACCTCACAGTTACACCTTGAAATAATTGTTGAGAGGGTGAAAAAATTGTTGAGAGGGTGGAAAGCAAGATGGAAGAAAGATATGAAGTGAGGTACAGTAAAAGGAACGAAAGGGGTTGCAGCTAGGGGCCCAAGGGATGCTGCAAAGAACCTTTAGTAATGCCTATAGTGCACCCTGTAAGGAGCACTGATGGCACTACCCCCTACGGGGATTTATTTATTGGGACAGTCAATTTTTAGTGTAAACATTCATCCAGAAACCATGCATTTAATGGGACAGTCAAACATTCATCCATAATCCATACAATTATTGGGACAGTCAGTTTTAATGTAACTTTCATCCAGAAACTATGTATTTATTGGGACAGTCAGTTTTTAGCGTAAACATTCATCCAGAAACCATGCATTTATTGGGACAGTCAAACATTCATCCAGAAACCATGCATTTATTGGGACAGTCAGTTTTTAGCATAAACATTCATCCAGAAACCATGCATTTATTGGGACAGTCAGTTTTTAGCATAAACATTCATCCAGAAACCATGTATTTATTGGGACAGTCAAACATTCATCCAGGAACCATGCAATTATTGGTACAGTCAGTTTTTAGTGTAAACATTCATCCAGAAACCATGTATTTATTGGGACAGTCAGTTTTTAGTGTAAATATTAATCCAGAAACCGTGCATTTATTGGGACAGTCTATTTTTAGTGTAAACATTCATCCAGAAACCATGCATTTATTGGGACAGTCAATTTTTAGTGTAAATATTCATCCAGAAACCGTACATTTATTGGGACAGTCTGTTTTTAGTGTAAACATTCATCCAGAAACCATGCATTTATTGGGACAGTCAATTTTTAGTGTAAACATTCATCCAGAAACCGTGCATTTATTGGGACAGTCAATTTTTAGCATGAACATTCATCCAGAAACCGTGCATTTATTGGGGCAGTCGATTTTTGGTGTAAATATTCATCCCGAAACCGTACATTTATTGGGACAGTCGATTTTTGGTGTAAATATTCATCCCGAAACCGTACATTTATTGGGACAGTCTATTTTTAGTGTAAACATTCATCCAAAAACCATGCATTTATTGGGACAGTCAATTTTTAGTGTAAACATTCATCCAGAAACCCTGCATTTATTGGGACAGTCAGTTTTTAGCGTAAACATTCATCCAGAAACCATGCATTTAGTGGGAGAGTCAATTTTTAGCAGAAACCTTCATCCAGAAACCTTGTATTTATTGGGACAGTCGGTTTTTAGTGTAAACATTCATCCAGAAACCATGCATTTACTGGGACAGTCAGTTTTTAGTGTAAACATTCATCCAGAAACCGTGCATTTATTGGGACAGTCAATTTTTAGTGTAAACATTCATCCAGAAACCATGCATTTATTAGGAAAGTCAAACATTCATCCAGAAACCATGCAATTATTGGGACAGTCAATTTTTAGTGTAAACATTCATCCAGAAACCATGCATTTATTGGGACAGTCAATTTTTAGTGTAAACATTCATCCAGAAACCGTGCATTTATTGGGGCAGTCAGTTTTTAGCGTAAACATTCATCCAGAAACCATGCATTTAGTGGGACAGTCAATTTTTAGCAGAAACGTTCATCCAGAAACCTTGTATTTATTGGGACAGTCAGTTTTTAGCGTAAACATTCATCCAGAAACCATGCATTTATTGGGACAGTCAGTTTTTAGTGTAAGCATTCATCCAGAAACCGTGCATTTATTGGGACAGTCAATTTTTAGTGTAAACATTCGTCCAGAAACCATGCATTTATTGGGAAAGTCAAACATTCATCCAGAAACCATGCAATTATTGGGACAGTCAATTTTTAGTGTAAACATTCATCCAGAAACGATGCATTTATTGGTACAGTCAATTTTTAGTGTAAACATTCATCCAGAAACCATGCATTTATTGGGACAGTCAATTTTTAGTGTAAAGATTCATCCAGAAACCATGCATTTATTGGGACAGTCAATTTTTAGTGTAAACATTCATCCAGAAACCATGCATTTATTGGGGCAATCAATTTTTAGTGTAAACATTCATCCAAAAACCATGCATGTGTATGTATGTGAAGTTCTCCTTACGTAAATTCAGAGGTCGTAAGGCTTCAGAATGTTTTACTTTATGTCGTCAACCCAGGTAGATACATGCACAAAACTCCTTGCTCATCGACAGGGCCTTCAAGCTGAAAAATTTAGTTTAATTTTTGTATTTCGTAAGAGGTCGAAACAACCAGACAACACAGACACTAACGAACAGCTATTTGCTGTGAGAATATTTTCGAAGCAAAAATTGGCCGTGTTCTATTGTGTTTTTAGTTTATCGTTACTTTCTCATTTCTTACTCGTTATTGATTTTAAGTGGATAGCTTAGGCTATATAGTATACGCTTTCGTCAGATCTTGCATGTTAAAGCTAGCATTAAGTTTCACTTTGCTAAGCGTGTGAAATCGTACCACAGTTTTTTTGTTTCTTTTGTTGGTAATTAAATGTATGGCCATTACATTATATTTGATCATCGTTTCAGTACATATATTTTGTTTTTCCTTGTTGATAATTTAAAAGTACAAGTGTATTATTGCAGTATTGTACATTGCAGTGAAACGTTTTATATTGCCTTTCGCGTTGACGAGTGCGCGAATCATAGTAAAATATTTTGACGTTCGTTCGTCTGTACTGAAATTGTTGATCTTAACAGTACATCATCTTAAGTTTTGTCCTGCAATAATTTTTAAGTGCATGTACGAGTACATTTATTGGTGTGGCCTAATGAAGTAATTTGTGCTTCAACTTACACATTTCGATGCGCAGAATGTAGCCTAATGATGCCTAATATAGCCTTAGGCTAACTCACGGAGTGCTCTGAAATCTCGATCCGACAATGTTTTGATAATTTTTTTTATTATCATTAGCTCAAATTGTTACGAGAGTGTATACTCTAATTGTAGATGATTATCATTAGCTCAAACTGAAACGAGAGTGTATACTCTAACTGTAGATGATTATCAGCTCAAATTGTTACGAGAGTCTATACAAATTGTTACGAGAGTGTATACTCTGACTGTAGATGATTATCATTAGTTCAGATTGTTACGAGAGTATATACTCTAATTGTAGATGAGAAAGAGTAGAGTTTTACTTGGTCGACTAGTGGCTTATTTCTTAGAGGCCGCTACCTTAGAAAACTCCCTCCACCTGAGCTGACCAAACGAAGCGAGCTTTGAGGCTAGTGAGGGATGTGTCTTATTGTATATTTATGCTGGTGATTTTGATGATTATATTTGCTTCTGTTTATTATTTAGCAAAATGCATTGATTGCTTAAATTTCACTGGTTTTTATTATTCTTCAGAAACCAATGTTTGGTATGTTTAGTGGAATAACTTGAATTAGAAGTTATTTTGTTGTGTGGCACATTTGCCTTGCAAATATATCTTTAATTCGTTCCATATTTAACGGTAAGATGGTTATACTTTTAAGCATTTTTTGACCTCGTGTGTATGTATATATATATATATATATATATATATATATATATATATATATATATATATATATATATATATATATATATATATATCTATGTTTCCTGGTGCAGGTAGATTTTAAGTCTCGAAATTCATTACTTTACTCTACAATGACCTTGTAAGATAACAAAGAGCATGTGAAACAGAAAACAAAAGGAGTTATACAGGAGCTTAGGGCTCTTTCTCAAGAGGAAGATGCGTGAAACACATGGGTACAAAAATAGGTACATTTACATAACAGACAAGATCAAAGGAAAATGAATTAAATAAAAGTTAAATTGCGGCTGCAGTTGAAAGTCCTTCCAAGGGGGTGGGGGTGGGGTGGGGAAGGAAAAGCTTGTGAATGCCAGGAACGCGGACCAAGGAGAATTCTGCTACGATCGTCCGTCTGAAACGACATGAGACACAGGTTACGATCTAAGGCTGGAAATGGGGAATGCTTTCTACTCGAGGGTGCGCTGAGGGTGCCAAGGACAACCTCGAGGCTTGACTAGTGACTTGAGAAAGGGGGCAGTGAACACGTGGGCTGGGATTGAACCAAGAAATTCAGGATACAGCCAGACACGGGCCCAGAAGTCTAATGAATGCACAAGGGGGAAAGTAACGTGACTAAGCAACTCTTTCAGGGAGCTTTACCGTACCACAGGAGTGCCTAGCGCTGATGTTGACATTGGGACTTCGTTCCAGTCCTTCCCAAAGGCGTCAGCAAGGGGTCCACGTGTGTGTCTAGACAAAGGCCGGCCACCAAAGGCGTACTTGTGGGTCGTAGATCGGTGGAGTGATGGAGGGGCGCCCTTGTGATGATAAAGGGCTGCAGTTGAAGTTCCACTCGCTCTGGGATTGCACTTCACCACTTGCAAAGGATACTGGCCACGTGGTTGGGTTACAAAGCAAGGGGCAGCGGTCCACGTAGCAGCAAAGAGTGGGGGGGAGACGTCTTAACTTGTGACCTTCTACATTCAGGGCCGAGCTGTGTGTGAGAGTGATTGTAGGGTGTCGTGGCCTTTTATTAGTTCTGCTCGGGCGTAGGGGTGGCGATGGATTGATCCCAGGTCGCTGGTTCTGTATGAAAGAGAGAGAGAGCCCAGCAAGTTACTGCCCCAGGCAAAGATTATCTCCTGAGTGTGCCTTAATATCCCCTGGAATGTCCAGCATAACCAACCCGAACCAGATTTCACTCCCCTACACAGGTTCAAATAGACAGAAAGGAGGATGTTTTATTAGCTTATTTTGGCACTAATCTTTACAGCTCCCCTGCAAGATGACATCCGCACCTTCAATCGGGTGCGAATGTCAATAACAGCAAAAATGAGCGAAGGAAATGCTCAACTTTACTCTAGATTCTGCTTTGCTACAACTGTTGTCTTATTTTACTTGCAAAACTCTGCTGCAGTACTGCTAAATGACATACTGAAAGTTTACTCTAGGTGCAGAGTACAATTTAGATCATACAATAAGAAAAGTTTCCTTACTTGGAAAAACTATTTACTGCTGAAATACTTCCTAAATGATAATTCTACAAATGCTTTACTAGCTTTACTTTACTGAGGGTAATAAGGCACTTGACAAATAAGCAAAGAACACTTCAAAGGCACAAAAGAACAGAATAAAAAAATCAAAGACAGGATGTAAAATGAAAACAAATGTAAATCAACTGACTGCTTACTGCTATTCAGGAAATACATCCATGCTGTTAGTTATGCCTTGAAGAGGCGGTATAAATGATAATACAGAGTTGGTTTCAAATTATATCCCCTTTACTAGAAATTGTAATGACAATACTCAGTTCATCTTTTCAATCAACGGACAATAATTGTCTACAAACTCAATGAGTAGCTAGTAGCTCAAGAAATAGCTAACTTAGGTGACAGGAGTTTGACAGCTGGGTGAGCGAGCAAGGCAAAGAGATTATTCAGGGGTTTTAATTCGCTAAACTTAAACAACGCTAAATTTTTTACTTCCACGGCCCACAACTTGGGTGCAGGCTAAAAATAGATGCTCGCTCAAAGGATGAATGGGAAAATAAACAAATGAAAGGGAACTGGACAGGAATAGATTTCTCCACACACAAAAAAATATATAAATAAAATAAACAGAAAATTAAACAGAATGACACCCCTTCAGGAAGAGCTGACACGCGTGCCTTGTGCCAAGGTACGGGTGCAAGGGCGTGCCACTTCCCACTCTGTATCTCTTACTGCTTCATAGCAAAATGATTAATGCATTTTAAAGGGGATGATACCCCATATTTTAACTGCTTCTTGTGGTGGTAATTAAAGAAAGCGGAAAGGAAAGATCGACAGAGAAGGATGAGGGATAGAAGTTCCATAGGAAAGGAAGATGATAGTGGAGGGCCTTGACATCCTCTTCTGGATGAGAGGTGCCAAGACCTTCGAAAGATGAGGAGGTGGCACCGTGCCAAGTTGGCACAGGTGCCAGAAGAGCTCTGGAGCTCTTTGTGGACTACCTGGAATCGCCCACACCCGTGGTAATTCCGCCGCGAACTCTCCTCCTTGGACCATTGTCCTCGGCTGGGGAATCGGAGGGCCCGAGGCCAAAGGGTGGCAAGGGGTGCCATCTGGGTCAGCTGCTGCGACAACTGACACAGGAATTTTGGTCACCAGCTTGGACATTAATCGTCGCAGCTCACAGAGTTCATTGGCCCAGCGAGGCGGGGCAGAATCATGACTCGCGAGGGTATCTGCGGCGGGCGGCGAGAGAGAGGAGACGGTCGGAGGAGGTGTGGTTGACTCACAGGCAGTGGTGACCAGCTCAGGCCCGGGTTGCGAATCCGTGCCTTGCTACCGACACTGACAGCGGAACCAGGCCGGCCAAAGAGAGGGGGTTTGGAGGTGGATCCCTTGGAGGGGGATCAGGGGCGTGCTCCAGCACTGAGGCTCTGCGACAGAGTCGGAAAGTTCGCCCCCTGCCGGCAGACGAACACTGACAGGACGTCCCCCTTCATGCCTCCCCGTCTGTCCTCAACCACCCACGTTTTTGTCAGGAACGACGCCATACGCCCACCCTTAACCAGGCCCTACAGAGGGCCTTTCCTCGTGCTGGAGAGAAACAAAAAGGCATTCCGGGTGGCCATCCACGGGAAGGATGACTAGGTGTCGATAGACCACCTCAGGCCCACACTCCTGGAGGAAGACGTCGGTGGCACTCCCCAAAGCCCCCTGCAGGAAACTTCGCCCCCTCAGCCCACCCCGCCCACAAGAAAGTCACGCGGGCGCCCCCAGGCCCAGGCAGGGGAGCAACCAACCACTCCCATACGCAAAGCACTGGAGAAGTTGAACGCACCCCCCAGCTGACTCCGAAGAGCCGTGTCCTCTCCGCCACCCCAGCAGATACCTGCTTTGATCAGATTTTACCTACGTCTTGGGGGGGGGGGTTATTGTAAAGGCCCCTCTCAACGGGTTTTCTATGAAGAGCCTTTTGTTTTCTACAGTGCCTTCACACCTGTCCCTAGGTAGCGGTACTCAGCCCTATTTTTCATTATGTATCTATTCGCACCAAGCGAATGGCACCGGGCGAGCGTCTGAAAGTACAAGTCAGTGTACTCACACCACCTGGGGAGTAGCCAATGGGAGCGCGTCTTACTGTTTCTCGGCTCTCTCGGCCAATCAGCGGCGCTCTAGCGTCCCGTGCGGAGCCTTCCCGGCTTTCTGTCCCTTTAAACTTAACACGGTTGGTTGTGCAAAGTGCCTGCTCCGTGTTTTTGGGTAATTCCTCTGTAATTTTCTGATTGTTATGGATAACCAACAATCTGTGGATAGCCCAGGACCTTCGGGAGGGCGTAGACGTGTGAGAAATGTGAGAAGTTTTATTTTATATCGATTTTTCGGTAGCAACCAATTTTTTTGTGGCACTTTTAGGCGCACGCGTACGCGCGCAAATTGCAAAGAATTGCATAATAGCGTTCGGAATCAATGTATAATGATACATTTTAGGAATATAACTAAATTTAAAGCTATATTCAGCTGTAAAAAAAGGGATATTTTTGCGCATATTGCGCGCACGCGCGCGCGTACAAAAATGCTGAAAAATTTGTGTATTAGATAAACGCAATTTGTATAAAACAGTTTTTTTTTAGGAAATGAACATCAGTTATAGTATTTTTAACCTAAAAAATGCATTAAAAAAAGAAAAACGCAGTTATTTTTGGTAACATTCGAAATGCGAATGTATTAAAAAAAATGGATTTTTTACGTAAAGTAGAAAAGATGAGCTAATTTTTAAGACCAACCCCAGCTTTCTAGCTCTTTTCATTCAAAAGTTATCGCGTATTGAATATTGGCAAACTCACTCTCTCTCTCTCTCTCTCTCTCTCTCTCTCTCTCTCTCTCTCTCTCTCTCTCTCTTTTCTCTTCGTTGGGTGAGTCGGTAGAGCTGCGGACTGTCACTCGATGGGCCGGAGTTCAATTCCCCGACCGGCTGATGAAGAGTTAGAGGAATTTATGTCTGGTGATAGATATTAATTTCTCGCTATAATGTGGTTCGGATTCCACAATAAGCTGTAGGTCCCGTTGCTAAGTAACCAATTGGTTCTTAGCCACGTAAAATAAGTCTAAAACTTCGGGCCATCCCTAGGAGAGCTGTTAATCAGCTCAGTGGTCTGGTAAAACTAAGATATACTTAACTTTTTCTCTCTCGTTCAGCGTATGAAAATATATAAACCCTTCTTTTTGTTGATCAACGTGAACGTTAATTGCTAAAGAAATTATAATTATCTGGCAATATTATCCAGAGCGTTATATATTTGGGTCAGGGAAAGCACATGTGTTCCGAAAAGGGTGAGACACGTTGCCTTGTCAACACTTTGATTTTGAAGGTAAATAAAGGGAAAATAGCGAAACTAAGTTTTAGAAAATATCGGAAATGTAAGAAAGTCGCAAAATGGCTGGATTAAGGAAGACGAAAGAGAGAGAGAAGTGAATTAGCCTCCCGAGTGAAGACATGAGGGAGAACCTGTACAGTAGTGCAGCAGATAATTGCATATTTCATAAGAATCGTTCAGATAGTGAAACAAGCATGAAATTTTGCACAAGTGCTCTTTAAAGTTCCCTCTATCAGAAAAGGGCGCTGGCCACGCAAAAAATTTAATATGGCGGCCAAATTCCAAGATGGCGGCCAGTATCGACAGATTTTGGCTAATTTTTCACTAGAATGGCATGTATTTGCTTCTAGCAATATGGTAAAGCTCTTCCATACTATTTCTTGTGAATATTATGTTTCTGTAGCTTCCCAGTACAGTTTACCTTTAAATATGGGGGCTATATGGCTGCCAAGAAAAGGTAGAAACAATAATTATAATGAGAAATAATGCCCGTTCAACAATTATCGTTTTAAGCATGGATCTTGGTTTCTGTGGTTTTAGATCCTAATGAGGCCATCTCTTTCGAATAACTCATCAATTTTGAAGGAAAATTAATAAATGTAAAAGAGTGTATGTCTGCACACAACCAGGGCACACTGGTGACATCACTGCTGTGTAACTCAGCATGGGGTTCAGTGCCAGCTAATCCAGCTTTACTAATCCTGTAGTCTTAGACTAGTAGTTGTAGTATAGTTTAGTTTAGTGTCCCAAATGCTTTCTAACAGCCCCAGATCAGCTATAGTTAGATAGCCGCACCTGAATAGACAGGATGTGCCAGCGCGGGAGAGCCGAGCCAAGGGTATGGGGGCTGTACATGATGGTTCATGTACTTACCCGGATGGTGTACAGATCACACGGGACTTAAATGGCACTGGATGAATGATCGGGCTAGGTGTAGGGAGACCGAACCTAGTTGAATCCCATACAGGAATGTGTGCTTTGTTTAAGGTGGTAAAAGGATAACCCCTCGGCCTTAATCAAAAGTCACCCAGGAAATAGATGATGCAGTGAATCTGACGTGGTCAGCTCATCACGCTTCAATGAAGAGAAGCCCAGAATTTGAAGTAACCATAACTTCATTGCTTCCTCTCCTGCGTGATCAGGCTCATTCTGTTGCTACGATCAAACACGTGATGCAGAAAGTGCAGGATGTCACTGATTTTCTGAACCCTGGCCAGATACCCATAATCACAGCTGATCAGCCAATCTATGCCGTAGCAAAGCAGGTGCAGTGGCAGTGGCCTGATCAGTATGGCGAAGACAAGTATCTGGTAATGTTTGGTGGTCTGCACATTGAGATGGCAGCAATGACATCTCTTGGTACTCTTCTTCATGGCAGTGGTTGGACAGGAGCTCTGGTGGAGGCAGGAGTTGCTTCATCTGGAACTGCAGAATCTTCCTGTCAGCTGCAAGTGTAACCAGGACACGGCAGATGCACAGGTTACAGCCTCTAGTTTGTACAAACTCCTGAGGACAGCATACACTGACTACTGTGCTGAGAAGCAAACAACAATGAGCAGGCATTAGCAGTTTGAGGAGTGGTGTGACCTTCGAAGACAGCAGAGTCCACAGTTCCACTTCTGGCACATGGTGTTGTCTATGGAACTTGTGATATTCCTACTGATCAGGTCCTTCCGTGAGGCCAATTTTGTCCTCTACTGCCAGGCATTGCATGAGCTGATACCCTACTTCTTTTCCAACATAATACAAACTATGCTCGTTGGCTGCCTATTCACCTCAGGGACATGCTTACCCTAGAGAGTTCACACCCAGAGTTGCACAAGGAGTTCAAGGCTGGCAACTTTGTTGTGCACAAGACCAGTCGCCAGTTCTCAGCAATGGCTCTTGACCCAAGCTCATGAGCAGACCAATGCCTTTATAAAGGCTGATGGCGGAGCCATTGGGCTGACTGAAGATCCGTCCAGCACTCAGAAGATGGATGGTGGCTGGCCCAGAGATCATCGCCTTGGTGTCTGCATACGAAACAGAGGTTCAAAGTAAGGAGTCTAATGAGCAGACAACACAACCATGAACAAACACCTCATGCGCAGAAGACATTCTTGGAGAGAGTCAGCAAGCTGTCATTGGCTTTGCAACACTTGGGAAGTCCTTTTCAGGAAGAGAGCCAGGATCTGTATTCCATTGACAACAAAGACATTGCCCACCCCAGCTCAGCAGAACTTCTACAGACACACCTTGACAGAGGCCGCACTAAATTTCAGAAGTTTTCAGACTCTTTGGCAAACAATGCAGTCTCCTTCTATGAGCCGATAAAGAAGAACAGAACTGACTTCTTCAGGCAAGAAGCTGCTCCTGTAGAACAGTCAAAGCAGAAACTTCTGAAGGAGGATTGCCAGCTTTTCTCAAAGCTATTTATATCCTGTCAGAGCCGTGAATGTGATCTGCAGGAATTCTTCCAGCACGAGAATCAAACATTCCCAGCTTCCCTTAGTGAGGGTGGTAGGCTGTACACATGTCAGAAGTCTCAGCTGACCTCGGTCCTGGAGAGTCATGTTACACTAGAAGACAAAGAACCAAAGACTGATGTCCTCATTGTAGATGGATCAGCTTTGGTCCATGCCTTGCCACCAAAGAAAGGAAAGACCTTTGAGGGCTATGCACTTTGCGACTTCTTGCCTGTGATACAATCCTATAGCAGCAAGTACACATCATCACATCTTGTATTTGATGTATACAATACATCCAGCCTCAAAGCTGAGACCAGGCTCCAACGTGGTCAAGGAGGAAGGCGCAAGGTGACAGACAAGAACACAATTCCATCCAACTGGCGCAATTTCCTAAGACACGATGCCAACAAGACAGAGTTGTTCCAGTTCCTGGCAGACAAAGTTGCCCAGATGTCTGCCACAAATGTTGTCATTGCCACGAAAGGGTCTGCTGTCCTCAGCACTCATGAGGCTAGTCTTCAGGGACTGGAAAAGTGCTCTCATGAGGAAGCTGACACCCGCATCTTTCTCCATGCCAAATATGCCACAGAACATGGAGCCAAGACCATCACGGTTAAGCAAATGACACAGATGTTCTTGTCGTTGCAGTCAGTGCTTTCTCCACTCTCCACAATCTAGGGCTAGAGAAGCTATGGGTGGCATTTGGCCAAGGCCAGAGCCTGCGCTGGATTGCTGTGCATGACCTGTGCAACTCTCTGGGCCAGGAGAAGGTGAATGGCATGCTCTTCTTCCATGCGTTCACAGGCTGTGATACAGTGTCAGCCTTCCGGAGCAAGGGCAAGAAGACCGCCTGGCAGACATGGAACATCTTTCCAGAGGCCTCCACTGTGTTCTCCAAACTGAGTCACTACCCTCTCAGAGTGGAAGAGAGTGACCTGAAGGTCCTGGAGAGGTTTGTCATACTTATGTATGAAAGATCCAGCACTACTGGCACTGTGGATGAGGCTAGACTTGATATGTTTGCCAGAAAACAAAGGGCATATGAGGCCATTCCACCAACCAGGGGAGCTCTCCTCCAACACACCAAGCGTGCTGCGTACCAGGCTGGTTGTGTGTGGGGGCAGGCCACCCAGTGTCAGCCACAGCCAGAGAACCCTGCTGAGTGGGGATGGCAAAAGTCTGGTGAAGCATGGCAAGTCCTCTGGACAACCAACTCGCCCTTAGCCAAGAGTTGCCAACAGCTTACCAATGTGGATGCAAAGCAGGCTGTCGGGAAAGGTGCAAGTGCTACAAGCTGGGTCTTCCCTGCACAGCTCTGTGCACTTGCAAATGTGAAGTCTAGATAAATATTGCCCTCTCTTCAGTAGATAATCTAGCTTGAGCATCCAACGTGTCATGCTATGCCTACCTTCTTATCCTCGAATTTTTCAAAGGTGTAGGTTGAGAGACCTATACATAGATTGGTTGCGTTTAGTCCGTATTTCTCTTCCTTTCTTTTTATGGTTACAGTCTTAGACACAATGTTGTATGTGACGATACCATTACTATTTCAGTTGAAAATAGCATATTAGTTAAACTGTCTGATCACATGAATATACCATTAAATAAAAACAGTTGGTCTCTATGTCTGCTAGCGCTGTGGATAGAAAAAAAACTTTTATGGCAACCATTTTGTACGCCATCTTGGTTACAATTCATTTAGTAAGGGTTTTCAATAAAATGTGTGGTATGGAACATTTTTATAACCTAAAAGTCGAGGTTTAAAAAAAAAAAACTGGCATATTCCATCCAATAGATGCTCCCAAACCAGTGAATCTCAACATAGATGGCGGCCATTTTGAAAATAGCCGCCATCTTGGATTTTCAGGTGGCCAGCGCCCTTTCTAAGAGAGCGTAGTCTTAGGAATGTTTGTGCCAAATTTCATGCGTGTTTCACTATCTGAACGATTTTTACAGCAATCTGCTGCACTACAGGAGGAAATGAACGTCCGGAGGCGGGGAGAAAGGCAGATAGACTTTCAGGCAGAGAGAAATATATATATATATATATATATATATATATATATATATATATATATATATATATATATATATATATATATATATATATATATATATATATATATATATATATAATATATATATATATATATAAATTTCTGACTCACGTCGGGATCGAACCCAGGTCTCTCAGGTGGAAAGCAAGGGCGTTATCCACTAGGCCATACAAGTCTAAAAGAAGTTGGAACCTGAGAGCAACTGCACCCAAGGAATTACCTGGGCAAGCTAACTGCTTGCATACAGCGAGTTTTCCCCAACTTCCCGACTCAGCAATGACCCAATAGACAACATTTCATTCGAATTATCCCTTCTGAGTGAATAAGATAGAAATCATCAACACACAATCACGTGTGGAACAGAATAAATTTCTGACTCACTTCGGACTTGTATGGCCTAGTGGATAACGCCCTTGCTTTCCACCTGAGAGACCTGGGTTCGATCCCCGACGTGAGTCAGAAATTTATTCTGTTCCACACGTGATTGTGTGTTGATGATTTCTATCTTATTCACTCAGAAGGGATAATTCGAATGAAATGTTGTCTATTGGGTCATTGCTGGAGTCGGGAAGTTGGGAAAACTCGCTGGTATGCAAGCAGTTAGCTTGCCCAGGTAATTCCTTGGGTGCAGTTGCTCTCAGGTTCCAACTTCTTTTAGACTTGTATGGCCTAGTGGATAACGCCCTTGCTTTCCACCTGAGAGACCTGGGTTCGATCCCGATGTGAGTCAGAAATTTATTTCTGTTCCACACGTGATGTGGTGTTGTTGATTTCTATATGATATATATATATAGTTATATATATATATATATATATATATAGATATATATTATATATATATATATATATATATATATATATATATATATATATATATATATATATATATATATATATATATATATATATATATATATATATATATATATATATATATATATATATATATATATATATATATATATATATATATATATATATATATATATATATATATTATATACTATATATATATATATATATATATATATATATATATATATATA
>JANJGK010000010.1:973634-1053634 GCA_039081455.1 Macrobrachium rosenbergii
AAGATATAAATCAAAAGTGTAATATAAGCATTCGTGTTCAGTGCCCTAGTAAATGTGCTCTTTGAAGAAAAAGAACTTTATACGAAACTTAAGAATTTAATAGATGATTTACCAGGAAGAGACATTGTAGTAGATGAATTGCCAGGAACAGACATGAAAACTATTGTAGATGATATGAAAGAAAAAAACTTGTAGGAACTACGGTATGGCGGCATGGACACCATAATGGCCAATTTAGGCCCGAGAGAGACTGCAAACAATGATGAGGGACAATTTTTTTATTCTGTCCAACAAATAATCTCGTGATTGGAAGTATTCTTTCTAAAACAATAGTCTCACATCCATAGGTACACTTGGACACCTTTGGAAGGTAGTTACAGAAACCAACGAGATCATATATCCATTAACTGAGATGGAGAACGAACACTAATGAATGTTAGGAGTTACTGAGGAAAAGTAACTCATAACTTACCGACAGTCAAAATAGACCCGAAAATAGATAAAGAATCTGTATGAAGAGGTGCAAACAGTGAGGCCTGTATTAACATCAGGAATGTATAGAATTCTGCTGGAAAAGAAATATTGTGATATGGGGAAAAAGTCGGAATCTTGAGATGCAGTAGCCTATATGACACACAAAAGGAAAAGGTACTTTTTTAAAAAAGCTTCACTGAAGAGACGAAGAACAAAGTAGAATATGTTAAGTGCTTTAGTTCAGATAGTGATACATGGAGTGCAAAGAGAGATGAGAGAGAATATGTGAGAAAAAACAGGCAGATGATGCTAATAAGCCACACATTCAAGGAGTGGTGTTGGTGTTAAAGCAGCCCATGAAATTATTATGGAAAAATCTATGTAATAAGAAAAGGAAAAATATACTTGTCAAAAGGAATGTTGATTCACCATCAAAAGAAGACAGACAACACTGGGCAGAACATTTTTTGAAGTCAACAATAAGATATAATATACTTGAAGCCAAAGAAGACCTAAACGCTCGTATGAATGGAACCTGGGTTTTTTTAGTGGAAAATACCTGGACGGAAAACACCAGATTATGACAGAATCACTGCAGAGATGAATTTAATTGAAAACAAAATGATACATCATGTACTGATTATACTGCTTTGCATAATGCGGAA
Source organism: Macrobrachium rosenbergii (assembly GCA_039081455.1). NCBI lineage: Eukaryota > Metazoa > Arthropoda > Malacostraca > Decapoda > Palaemonidae > Macrobrachium > Macrobrachium rosenbergii. Next base: position 974,774 of record JANJGK010000010.1, read on the forward strand.
TGGTTCTGATGATTGGGAATTGGAAGCCAAAGCAAAGATGCCAAAGAAAAGTGACTTGAGTGAATGAGGTAACTAATGAAGCATTGCATGAAAGACGAATGTTATGAAAATATCCATTATGCCTAATCTCAGTCAGCTGGAGATAGAAATGCTAATTGCTTACAGATAAACAAACTGGTTGTTTAAAAGGCAAATGAAGTTCTAAATAACCGAACAATAGCAGTGCAAATATTTTTAAAACTGCTTCATCCTGAAGTTTGCCTGAGTATGTCCTGTTATTAAATTGTAATCAAAACCGAAGGCTGAAGACAGATTTGAAAGATTAAAACGGTAATTATCAGATACACATGTGTTTATTTAAAGGTAAAAAATCATGATCATCGAACGAAACTATTTATCTAGTAAGAATGACTGTGATAATCAGAGGCTTCCTCAGATCCTGTTCATAGAGAACAAAAACTATAAAAGGTAAGAATAAAAATAGCATAAGATCGAGTTTCTGAACGCGTATTCAATCCAAATATCAAATATGCACATAAAAAATTAATAATGAAAGAATCGTTTTGCTTTTATACATTTAAGCACATTTTGTTACCTGGTTTGGAGGAACGGAGGTGAAAAAAATAAGATATTCTTCAGATCACTCCTAGCATTTTTCTCAAGAAAAAATGTATATACTGTAATCCTTGATAATGAAATTTGAGGCATCTGCAACCAGAAAATATGAAAGTTTTCGTGCTTGTATCCGTAGAAACAATTGCAACTAGCAAAGCCAAAGTAGGCTATTTATAAGACAAGTTATTTAAAAACCTGAAAATGAGGCCAGTTAGTGAAAAGAAAAACAAAGCAAACATCCTACTTGATGGAGTCGTTACTTCTCCATTTGGTAATTGCTGGGCCCACCTGAATGCTGTTAGCGAGGTAACTGTGCTGAACACACTTCTGGGACGGGAACTTTTTGCCAAGACTGCTGGTTCTGAGGAGAGTTTAAGGCACTAAAGGCTCTTTTAAAGAGGGATCTGTTGAGTCTGTTGGTTTTTTCGTTGTGTTTGTCCTTATTTATTCTTATTTTGGTTTTTCTTGACTTTTGTTTTTTATAGAATATGTTGACTTCGGCACCTAGATGAGTTTTATACAAAAATGGAAAGAGAGGATCTAAAATGTGTGATTTATAAAAGAACTGGGAAAACTGCACGTAATGACTGACAGAGTTAAACCCGCAACACCCCACCCCCCCGCGCCCCAAAACACATACACACAACAGAGGACATCAAGTTAAGTGAAGAAGTGACAGATTACCATGAGGAAAACTTCAAGTCTGACGGTAGCTTGCTTACTTTTAAGAGAGAGAGAGAGAGAGAGAGAGAGAGAGAGAGAGAGAGAGAGAGAGAGAGAGAGGCCCTACTACCAGTGTATGGGTGCGTATTAACAGCGATAATGGAAAATAACAACCTGGGCAATTCACTCCTTACTTGCAGCATTCTCCTGTTTCATGGATTAGGCCCTTTCTTTCAATAACCTCTCTCATATCGTTTATGCCAACCCATCTATAATTATATTCCTCTCCTCCTTCGCCCTAACTCTTCTGAATTATGGACCCTTTTCACCATCACGTCTTCGCCTACTTCTCTACATGACCAGACCATCTCAAACTATTCTGGTCCATCCATTCAACTACGCTCACCCTTTTACCACTTCTGTGTATCTCCACATTACTCACTCTTATGTTCTCTTTACAACCACACGTTGCTTTGCAGACACACACATATTATATATATATATATATATATATATATATATAAATATATATATGTGTGTGTGTGTGTGTGTGTGTGTATACATATATATATATATATATATATATATATATATATATATATATATATATATATATATATATATATATATATATATATATATATATGTATATATATGTATATATGTATGCATGTATGTATATATGTATATATACATATATATGTATTATATACGTATGTGTGTGCATGTACGTATGTATGTATGTGTGAGATAGCCATAAATTTATTATTATTCAGAAGACAACCCCTTTCCATACAGGGTCCACTGACTTGAAATTCAAGCTTCCAAAGAATATGACATTTATTTGCAAGAAATTACAAAAGATAATAGGAAATGCAGAAAGAAGATCTAATTTGTAAAAAGAATGTAAATGAATTATTAGAGTACAAGTGAATTGTTTTATGGTAGTTATGCACTGCATCGTCGCCTGAACATTTGAATTAAATTTGAAACCTCTATGATATAAGAAATTCTGAACAACAATGGAATGACAAATGGTTCAATCTATTAAATGATGAAAACCCATTCTCCGTTGCTCATTTTTATATTCCTTTTTATAGCGCACAGGAGGGGTGAAACCCTACTAGAAAAAAAAGAGCTATATATATATTACTTTTTATCGTTAAGAGGTTGTTACTTTGATCGGTGCATCATTAAAATTCCAAACAAAAGAATGGAAAGAATTATTTTTCCCATAACTCTCAAGTTTTTGAAAAATGCGGATAAAAATGCTTTTTATCTCGAAATCCATGTGACCCTCCACACTATCAGTGTGATGAATTTTGTCAATCCTGTCTGCCTACACTCTACGAGGACACTTGCAGACATTTCAAAGTAGATACCAAAATTAGCCACCGTGTTGGCAAAACTTCTGCCGTGCCAGTCAGGATGATTCCACTCTTTCAAGAATGATCGTTTCCTCAGAGAAAACTTCTTTCGGCATCAACTTCCTCGATGCAAATGACGTCTAATATCGGAGCTGCCTTCAGGTACACGACCCAGATAAGATATCTACCACGACCTCTCCGTCAGAAGGAGCCGTTCGCTCGCTATCGGCATCTACACGAGGAGCCTTGAAATGGCAGACGGAGAAAGCAAATTTGAGGTCATTCTGATTTACTGGTAGACTATAGCAAGGGTGCTATATTGCATCAGCCCGTTATTGAGTGTTATACTCAGCTGAATTCTTGACATAATGAGCATGTTTGTTTGGAATTATAAACTGTAGTATATTCTTGGTTTCTAACAAGCCAGTTATAAATGTCATGCATCGAGGCATGATGTACCGCATATTTTTGTGTATATACCTGAAGAATGCCTGCACTGATATAATATAGGTTTTGCTCGTGTTTCTGTGAATCGACTGGAAAGGCTGTGATACATATAGTTGTCTGCAATTATATTATTATTGTGCAAGTAGAATATTATTATTATTATTATTATTATTATTATTATTATTATTATTATTATTATTATTATTATTATTATTATTTCGCGTTACTTATAAAAAAAAAGTGTAAACATCAAAAGCCATAAGAAGCAAAGCCTTTATCATATTTTCATGTAAAACATTATTACCCGTCACAAAGATGACGACAGCTCCGTTAATTTTGTAGACTTTGTTTTATCTTAGTTACTTCGGTCGGATGTGAAATTTCTGAGACTAGACAGTCACGAATCAATAACAAGATGAATTTAGTCATTTTTCATAATTCTAATACATTTAACAAACCAAAAGTCTAGGAAAGCGTCACGGAAGACAAGTCTAACTCTTGGAAGTGGTACAATGGCTATGGTATAGGCCGAAGTTGCATAACACTAGTTGTATGGGCACCATCTGTAGTGTCATGAGACAATCAAATGGGCTACCTTAGGTAACACACCTACACATACACGCACACACATATATATACTGTATATATATTATACATATATAAATATATATATATATATATATATATATATATATATGTATATATATATATATATATATATATATATATATATATATATATATATATATATATATATATATATATATATATATAAATTATATATACACACACAAAGTTGTCGAGAAAAGTTAGAACGTGGGGAAAATGTATTAAAAAGTTAGTTTGGTATGAAACTGTAACCACGACCCCCCAGTGGTGGCCTATCCTCTGTCGCTTCCAGAAACACAATAATGAAACTGTAACCACGACCCCCCAGTGGTGGCCTATCCTCTGTCGCTTCCTGAAACACAATAATGAAACTTTAACCACGACCCCCAAGTGGTGGCCTATCCTCTGTCGCTTCCTGAAACACAATAATGAAACTTTAACATCGACCGCCCAGTGGTGGCCTATCCTCTGCCGCTTCCAGAAACACAATAATGAAACTGTAACCACGACCCCCCAAGTGGTGGCCTATCCTCTGTCACTTCCAGAAACACAATAATGAAACTGTAACAACGACCCCCCAAGTGGTGGACTATCCTCTGTCGCTTCCAGAAACACAATAATGAAACTGTAACCACGACCCCCCAAGTGGTGGCCTATCCTCTGTCGCTTCCAGAAACACAATAATGAAACTGTAACCACGACCCCCCAAGTGGTGGCCTATCCTCTGTCGCTTCCAGAAACACAATAATGAAACTGTAACCACGACCCCCCAAGTGGTGGCCTATCCTCTGTCGCTTCCAGAAACACAATAATGAAACTGTAACCACGACCCCCCAAGTGGTGGCCTATCCTCTGTCGCTTCCAGAAACACAATAATGAAACTGTAACCACGACCCCCCAAGTGGTGGCCTATCCTCTGTCGCTTCCAGAAACACAATATTGAAATAACCTCGACCCCCAGTGATGGCCTATCCTCTGTCATTTCCAGAAACACAATAATGAAACTTTAACCACGACCCCCCAGTGGTGGCCTATCCTCTGTCGCTTCCAGAAACACAATAATGAAACTGTAACCACGACCCCCCAAGTGATGGCCTATCCTCTGTCGCTTCCAGAAACACAATAATGAAACTGTAACCACGACCCCCCATGTGGTGGCCTATCCTCTGTTGCTTCCAGAAACACAATATTGAAATAACCTCGACCCCCAGTGATGGCCTATCCTCTGTCATTTCCAGAAACACAATAATGAAACTTTAACCACGACCCCCCAGTGGTGGCCTATCCTCTGTCGTTTCCAGAAGCACATTTATGAAACTTAAACCGGGACCCCAGAAGTGGTGGCCTATCCTCTGTCGTTTCCTTCTTTATTATTATTATTATTATTATTATTATTATTATTATTATTATTATTATTATTTATGTCAAGTCTGCTTACGTAACAACTGGGAAAGGTCGCTACGTTCCGAGTTCTGCACAATGATCAAGGAATGTCTGTCACTTTCTCCACGTCCCCCCATTAGGCCTATGCACTCTGATGCATTTTTATGGCATGAATTCCCCAACAACTATTTGTTATGTGACTTGACAATGACTTGTGATTGATGAAAAGCTTTGCCCCAAACCTGCACACCATTTGTTTTTGATAAAAAAAAAAATCAAATAATTTCATTAGTAAACATGTGTAAAGATGTCATGGTGTCTATATGTTAGTCAATTTAAAAAACCTGTGAATAATTATGGATTAATGATGACAATAATTCCCCAAAATTAATATTGTCACTCACAGTTCATCAACGTGAATAAAAAGAGAGGATGAAATTAAGGAAGGAAAGGCAAGAAAAAAGGCTATTGGAAAAACAAAGGTAGTTTTCCTCACCTACTGTAATTGTGAGAAGTTCCTTCCTGTCTGATCTCTTCTCATTCGAGTAGAACAAAGTGAGATGCACCAATCCCTTGCACAGCCGGGGTCCTCAACAAGCAGTGGGGGGAGGGGGCGGCAGGCAATGTTGGAAGGACTACGCCCGAATTTGCGATTGTAGTGAGCTCGAGGATGACACGAGTCGCCTCATGGCCACTTCGTAAAAACATTGACATCATTCTTTCCTCTCGATCCTCCCCTGTCACGACACTGCTTCTTTATTCAGTAACACCGTCACCAAAGTTATCAGAAGAGGCTCATCATCGTCAGTATCAATATCATCTGACCGCGAAACTTCATCCAAAAAAAGCTGGACCTCTGCCACAGAGGCCACCGACGCCTTGACAGAAATTTTCCCTTTTTGCTGTTTCCCACACTACCCGGGGGGACGGCCCCCCGGCCACAAACCACACCCCCATAGAATCTACGTTGTCTCAACTCAATGCAGCAGCAATACTATTGCTCGATGACTGATAATATCCTTGGCCTTAGCGATAAAGTGGAAGGAACACGGAAAGGTCTCGGAGCGTCACACAACAATAACAACAAAAGCGCCGGTTGGCCTGCCACTCGCAGCACAACGTGTCTCCGAGCAATAATAATAAATCCGTACAACGGCCCCCCAGAAAATGCTTCTCAGAGCAGCTGGCCCACTTCAAGAGCGTAACAATATTATCGATAAAGAAATTGACTCTCCAGAAATAGGTGAGTTGTGACTTGCGTCAGGGAAAACACTCTTTCGATTGAAAACAATTCTCGACCGTGATAAAGGTGGCGCCTAGCGTCATTCTTTATCCACATTTTCAATTAAAAGTGTTTGAGGAAGGGAATCCTGGTCCCTCCCGAATTTCGATGGAAGTGGCGCATAACAAGTTTCTCGACTGATGGACACGTACGATTGCTATCGTCATTTAGGGAGGAATTATTTTTTTAATTTGGAGAGAGAGAGAGATTCCACCGTAGTTTGACTATATATAACCCGGTTCCTATATTCATTTGCTTGCAGGTTAAAGAACTATGCAATTCTTCAACTGTCCAATAAGGAAACTACCTTTACATGCTCAGCTGGTCACTGTAAGGATAATAATAATAACTGTGTCACTCAGTGAAAGAAGACAGGTCATGGTGGGGGGGGGGGAAGCCTTTTAGGCCGATGTGATTCTTCCTCCTCCTTCGTCCATCGGCTGGTTTTCATAACAGAGTGTGGGCGTGTATGGGTGTGGGAAGGTGTTGGTTTGTGTTGGGGGAAAAGGGTTGGGCGGCAAAAGGCTTCAAGAATGATTCAAAATTCAAAAGCGTAAGTTACTGAATTCTCCGTCACTTGTCACTTACAACCAGTGCAATAATAACTACTTGTACTAATTTGAAGTCAGGATCGGAGTCCTGCACACGAACGCAGTCGACGTCCTCTACGTTACATTTCTACTGAGTCACTGACCGCTCGCTCTCTCTCTCTCCTGGACACTTAGACCATCTCTCTCTCTCTCTCTCTCTCTCTCTCTCTCTCTCTCTCTCTCTCTGGACACTTAGACCATCTCTCTCTCTCTCTCTCTCTCTCTCTCTCTCTCTCTCTCTCTCTCAAGCCAATGAAACCAGGCAAATAAAACCATTATCCAGTTTACCAACAACCTCCATTTCGAATGTCGAATCTGGACCCTCTTTGAAAAGGCTTTCATTTGATGAAAGTGAAGCTTTCATTTCCATTGCTAAAGACGTCCCTCAGGAACGAGAAGAATAAAACAAAATATTCCATGATTTATGATATAAAAAATATATATCTATCTAAGCGATGTCATGTTGAAAGGTCCCGCCATGTTATGTGATTGGAATCTGATGAAAAGTGGCCAAATGACAAAAGGGATATTTGGGGTTTTCTAGGTGGAGTCTCTACTGACACTGAACACAGCCCTCAGTCAGGAAGTCATATCATCATCAGAAAGAGTGTGACGCCTTTGTTCTTTAGCTGATTTTCAGAGGAAACCACAAGTGGTGACTCCCAGACACACCAGCTTCCACTTCTGCTCTCAAAGTTGATGCTGTTATATACATAGGATGGTGGATACAGAGTGGGAGAGAGAGAGAGAGAGACAGTTGCCAATGTTCAAATTTACTGGGCGAGGGGGGGAGGGGTTCGTGCCCTGCAGTAACAGCCGAATCTGTTACAGCTTCTGGTGGGGGTCCTCCTCGAGTCCTGTCATTTCGCTCTTATCCTTCTTCGAGGAGGTTATTTAACTCTTATCCTTCGCAGAGCAGGTCACACCTGTGACCATTTAAAGGGCGGGGGAGGGTGCCTTGGCCCCCATCCATTGTACGCCGTCAGTTGCTGCTGTCCATTCGATAAGTCTGAGCCTTCCTGTACTAGAGAGAGAGAGAGAGATTGAGAGAGAGTGTGTGTGTGTGTGTGTGTGTGTGTGTACGGAACTGCTCCCCCAAAAACCGGTTTACTAACCGGTTTTTGGGGGAGTACGAAACTCCAGCAACCCTCTCCACCGCTTCCTCCCCCACCATCCCCAACACCCGCCTCGAGCTGCTCGACTGAGAATCGGGCGGGAAGGTTATATAACCTTCTCATAGTTGAGGTTGATGTGAATTTCCTTCGTTGAATCATTATATTATTATTATTATTATTTTATACTATATTAAAATTAAGGTGCATACGGCAATCACGCCCCCCCCCACCCCCGAATATCTGATTGATAGCCATGACTCCTTTTCCCTCAGATGGAGAAGGAGAGAGAGTTGTGTCTCTCTTAAGGAAATCAGCCGATAAAAGAAGAAGAATCACAGAGGCCGATAATAATTTACCCGCCATGACCTCTCTCTCTCTCTCTCTCACTGACGCTCGCAAGACTCACGCTCACTGATGCTCATTAGACTGACGCATGCAAGACTGACGCTCACTGACGCCCGCAAGAGTGACGCTCGGAAGACTGACTCTCGTTAGACTGACACTCACTGACGCTCATTATACTGACATATGCAAGACTGACATTCACTGATGCTCGGTAGACTGCCTTCTGCAATGATAATGCTCACTAACGCTCGTTAGACTGATGTATGCAAGACTGATGCTCAGTGAGTCTTGTTAGACTGACACTCGCAAGACTGACGCTCATTAGACTGGCGCTCATTAGAATGACGCTCGCAAAACTGACGTTCACTGGTGCTCTTAGACTGACACATGCAAGACTAATATTCACTGATATTCGTTAGGCTGACGCCCGCGAGAGTGACGCTCGTTAGACTGACGCTCGGAAGACTGACTCTCGTTAACTAACACATGCAAGACTGACAACTCACTGATGCTTATTTGACTGACACATGCAAAACGTTCACTGACGCTCGTTAGACTGCCTTCTGCAATGATGACGCTCACTAATGCTAGTTAGACTGACGTATGCAATGATGACGCTCACTCATGCTTGTTAGACTGACACTTGCAAGACTGACGTTCACTCACACTCTATCTCTCCCTCAGTTGCATTATTATTATTATTATTATTATTATTATTATTATTATTATTATTATTAAAAGTGGTTGTAATGACGCCATCGCATTACGTAAGAAGAAAAAGCATATTTTTCCTTACTTTTCTTTTTTCCTCACTTGATGACGTCATCGGAGAATCTGAGGAGGTCCTTCCCCTGACAAAGGTGCCCCTAAGGGGCGGTTCCCCTAGGGCGCCTTGGGTCCCGTCACCCTAGTGGTTTAGGCCCTCCTCATTCCCGCTTCCCTAACCTGAGAGGAAACCTGCCTACCTCCAGGGAAGCAGCCTCTGAGGAGGATCTTCCCCAGTCAAGGGTGCCTTCAAAGGAAGGCATCCTTAGGGTGCCTTGGGACCTCTCAGCCTTGTGGTTCAGGCCCTCCTCAAGCCTGCTTCCCCAGCCTGGCAGGAAACCTGCCTACCTCCAGGGAAGCAGCCTCTGATGAGGATCTTCCCCAGTCAAGAGTGCCTTCAAGGGAAGGCTTCCATAGTGCACCTTGGGGCCCCTCAGCCTTGTGGTTCAGGCCTGCTTCCCCAGCCTGGCAGGAGACCTGCCTACCTCCAGGGAAGCAGCCTCTGAGGAGGATCTTCCCCAGTCAAGGGTGCCTTCAAGGGAAAGCTTCCTTAGGGCGCCTTGGGACCCCTCAGCCTTGTGGTTCAGACCCTCCTCAGGCCTGCTTCCCCAGCCTGGCAGGAAACCTGCCTACCTCCAGGGAAGCAGCCTCTGAAGAGGATCTTCCCCAGTCAAGGGTGCCTTCAAGGGAAGGCATCCTTAGGGCGTCTTGGGTCCCCTCAGCCTTGTGGTTCAGGCCCGCTTCCCTTGCCTGGCAGGAAACCTGCCTACCTCCAGGGAAGCATCCTCTGAAGAGGATCTTCCCCAGTCAAGGGTGCCCTCAAGGGAAGGCATCCTTAGGGCACCTTGGGACCCCTCAGCCTTGTGGTTCAGGCCCTCCTCAGGCCCACTTCCCCAGCCTGGCAGGAAACCTGCCTACCTCCAGGGAAGCAGCCTCTGAGGATGTTCTTCCCCACCCAAGGGTGCCTTCAAGGGAAGGCTTCCTTAGGGCGCCTTGGGACCCCTCAAGCATAGTGGTTCAGGCCCTCCTCAGGCCAGCTTCCCCAGCCTGGCAGGAGACCTGCCTACCTCTAGGGAAGCAGCCTCTGAGGGGGATCTTCACCACTCAAGGGTGCCTTCAAGGGAAGGCATCCTTAGGGCGCCTTCGGGCCCCTCAGCCTTGTGGTTCAGGCCCTCCTTAGCCCTACTTTTTGAATATGACATCAAATCTCTGAAGGCTTCTAGGCGACTCGAAGGATTTCGGATCGTGCTTCTGGAGACTGAAGTTGGAGTTCCACTGAGCTCTAGCGCTGGGGGCATGCGCGAAGGGCTCTTCTTCTCTCTCTCGCCCTTCCAGGAGCTGAGACCGAAAGATTCTGAAGCACTTTCAAGGAAGACTCTGAAGGTTTGAGGCCATTTCAGCATCGCTGCAACCACTCCTTTGCTTTCCTTTCCTGATATACATGGCGTTTCTCTTGTGCCTCCAGGGACTGAAGACTGACTGAAGGAAGGATTCGAAGACGGCGAAAAGTCCTCCTGATTCCTACGAGACTTCACCGATCTGTTGATCCAAATGGTAATTCTGGCAATACAAATCTCTCTCTCTCTCTCTCTCTCTCTCTCTCTCTCTCTCTCTCTCTCTCTCTCTCTCTCTCTCTCTCTTTTCTCGTGAAAGTTCTCGAAAGTCTCTATTCCAGGGTCTTCCTCTCCTCCTGATTCCTTCCCGTGCTTATCTCGAGTGCAGAACTTAGTTCCAAACGTGACAGTATTAAAAACATTCCCGCTTTATAAATCGCCGAAGGCTGCAACGTCGACTCCATTCTGCTCCTCCGCCATGCAGTTCATATTTCCATGAGCATAAAATTGTTCACTGAATCCATCTGTAAACTCTTCGCCTTTTTTTTAATCACATTTTGGAAACTTTGAAATTTACATTTTTCTGAGCCATAGCAGCGTTGGGCGCATGCGCCAATGATTTCTCTATTTTGTCCTTCCAGGAGTTGGAAAATTTTTAAAACTTTTAGATGATTCCAGCATCGCCTTTTGAAGTCAAATATAATCTAATTTTCATTTATTGTAGAACGAAATCAAACAGCAGTTTTAATGACATTTTCCTAAATCATTATCGCCTCAGACTGAATGCATTTAAAAAACAAAGCACATTCTTGTGTACTATCAAGAGGAAGGAATAATTATAAGATATCGATAAATATGAAATATGACTCCTTTCAAATGGACACCTTAATATTCTTTGGAAGCTTCAATGTCAAGTCAACGGCGCCTTTAGTGGGCTTCTTGTTCCATATGAGGGTTCCTCATCTTCTGAATAATAATAATAATAATAATAATAATAATAATAATAATAATAAAGGCTTACAGGATTTCATTGACCATTTCTGTATTGTTTTTGGCCCTACTTTTCCCACAAATTCTGTTCTCCAGAGGTTCAACACTTGAATTGTCTTTCCAGTTTCAATTACTCTCCTTTCTTCAATTTCATTTCCTTCTCAGCTTTCCTTTGCCTTGTTGATTATTATTATATTATTATTATTATTATTATTATTATTATTATTATTCACATGCGTTCGTCATTATTTTTCCATGATATCATTTAACATATAGATTCACGGACACCAGTCATGTTTCTTGCTGTTCAATAAAAAGTCAGAGATAGATAGATAGAATATGTAATGAGTATTTCACGAATGAGTGACACTCTCTCTCTCTCTCTCTCTCTCCCTCTCTCTCTCTCTCTCTCTCTCTCTCTCTCTCTCTCTCTCTCTCTTTCCGTAATGTGACAGCTAGGTCAGCTTACCTGACCTCACAGGTCAGGAAAGCCCCAAAACTAATCACCTGAAGAATCACCAGAAGGATTCTCTGAATCTTCTACAGCACTGCCCGAGGGACGGTGGCAAACATTCAAATATAACATTCTTTTCATTCCCCCTCTTTACATTCTACATCAATAGATGTTACATAAGTACAAATGTCTTTCCACAGACCTCCACAAACGTCTTAGAACTCTTGGCAAGTGACGTCATCATAACTCTGTTCTATAATAATGTCATTCTTTTTATTAAGCACTGTAGAGCATTCTGCATCAGGGGACATGACCCCGCTTCTCTCTCTCTCTCTCTCTCTGGTCCTCAGTCCACATATGAATATCCCATTAATATAGTATAATTTTACCATGTTATTTTGATGTTTATTGTTGTTCATTATGATAGCCCCCTGGGAACGTATTCATGAAATAAAGTGATTGCAGGTCGTTCTCATATCCTTATTTTGTAGGTTAATCAAATGGGCACAAATATACCAATTGCTTATAGTCTCGATTCAGTTTTATATATAGGAACTAAACTGTATAGGTCATGTGATTATAGGGAGTTAATAATGTGTTCAAAGGCTAAATATTTCGTTTCTTTTTTAGTTCACTTTCATTCCTCTATCTTAAAAAGCGACCAATGGGAATTTTCCTTTCATTATCTCAGAAAATTCTATCAAAATAATGAATGAAATCGGATTTCAGTTTCGTCTTCAAGTCTCCCTATATTCTAAGGCGGCCACGTGGTCCCCATTCGGTCCTTTCTCCACCAAAAAATGTACAGCAATTTTGACTATAAGCGAGTCATTATCACCATCTATTGGCCACCTAAGAAAATCGGCGCAAGTGGACAACTGCATCTTCCAAGATGGGCGTGAAATCTAGCGAAATTATTTTTGAGAAGCTTTCCCTCATTATATAAGATCATATCTGTGTTGAGATAACAAAATACAGCGCTAATTGGGAATAAATCATTCATGAAAAGAAAAATGACACGAGAACCATAGACGACATGAAGAAGATCCAGGCACACCAACATAAACAGATTCAACACCGAATTTTGAACAGCAATATCACACTTCTCAGCATGAGACAACTGAATAAAAAGTGATTCACTTATAATTGAGATTTCTGAACTGACTACAGACTACTTGGAATGATAAAGTATCTTGAATCCACCTGATTTAAAAGCCGTATAGATTGGCAGTTCCGACAACTCTGCAGTTACTGTTCGTCTTTTACCCCGACCCCAAATGCATGCAGGGAACAAAGTCATGCCTTCAACGGTTTTTATTTTTGGGGGGTGGTGGAGGGGGGTTGGGGAGGAATCCTGCGAAAATAAACCTTTAAGTAGAAGGAATGATATATCTTTATTTATATACTAAAAATCCTTCAAGATCTACAAACTGTATTGTTAGTGTTGAAGATATATTTCCAATATTCATCATAAACAGACCAAATAGATATTCTTTCTCAACTCATCTGCTGAAACTGATGTATTTTTGCTTCATCATTTTATGAAAGCAAAATATCTGAGAACCTTCAGGCAATGTCGAAGGTAGGAAGGACTGTATGTGGTTGCAATGGGAATAGGAATTTGCACAGAGCCGTTGGAATGGAGCATATGTTGACACAACACATATTGGAAGAATAATGTATCCCATTTTACTCAAATTGCCCCAAAATAAAAACTTTCTCAACTTGAAAATAACTGTAACTCAATATTAATTTCATTCTGAGAGAATTCATTGATATTACTGACTGCAAACTCTTTTTCTTCTCCATAATTACTGAGAATTGCCGCTCATTAATTTCACATTAATGTAGAAGATTAATGCATAACTGCTTTTATTGTGGAAGCATAATGGTATGCATCAGCAATATTCTGTAACTGCAATGTATATTAGTGGGCCAATAAGCTGAATTTTATCCAGTTCGAAAGCGAGGTCAATTTGGCTTACGAACAAATCCTCAGGCTGTAGTTTGCTTTCTGACGAATCTTGGTCTGATTGCAACATCGCCTTGTTGCAAGGGCATTGCAATATGCTGCAAGTTAAATATCTATATATAGAATGTGCATAGGACACCCTACTTATTCTGAGCAAATACAAAACGGAACCTACATCCAGTTCCTAGCATAAGTTGCACTTTTACGTAGGCACTTGAAGAATGTACAGTACAGTATGTACGTGGACATTTTTAAAGGCTCCCTCCCCCACCCCAGTGAAAGAGGGAAATGTTTGTGTGTTTTAGAAGTGTTCTTGTCCTAAATTCCTGCCCCTGGTATTGACATGATCTCAAACAGTCTTTATCTGCTTTGGTGACGAAAACCTGTGCCTCCTCGGATGAGTGACAGACAGACGGAGAATCCAACACCCTGGAGCTGCTAAATTGGCTCCATATAAACATTTTCATGCTACTGAATACCTTTGCTTTAGCATCAGTCCGTTTTTTCAAAATCCACTATTTACCTCCGTAACAATTAGGAACGCTGTTTTTGAGAGAGAGAGAGAGAGAGAGAGAGAGAGAGAGAGAGAGAGAGAGAGAGAGAGAGAGAGAGAGAGAGAGAGAGAGTTCTCGCTGGTCTTTGAAGATTTTTTTATAACGATAATTGATGGCTGAAGCGTGATGGAAGCTGAGAGATGTCTTCTTCATGTTCGTGGATATGAGAAACGCGTCCTCTCACCTCCCCCAGCAGGCACTCTTTGCCTGAGGAGTGATGCTTGCATGCACACGGAATACTCTTCCACCCAAATGATTCTATTGACATGTTTTGGAAATCTGTATCTCTGAAGGTCGGTGACCGCCCGGTTTCAACAGAACTTGGCGCCATGGCGATGGGTGGCTCCAAATCAAGTGACCAACTGAGCATGTCAAAGTGGTCTCCTTCTTCGACAGTTGGAGAATGGCTTAGTTCTTTAACCTGCAAGTAAATGAATATAGGAACCGGGTTGTATGTGGTCAAGCTGCAGTGGAATCTCTCTCTCTCTCTCCCTCTCTGTCTCTCCAAATTCAAAACTAATTCCTCCCTAAATGACGATAGCAATCGTACATGTCCATCAGTCAAGAAACATGTTATGCGCCACTCCCATCGAAATTCGGGATGGACCAGGATTCCCTCCTCAGATACTCGTTCATTCAAAATGTGGCCTAAAGAATGACGCTGTGATCCACCTTTATTACAGTCGACAGTTGCTCTTAACTGAAAGAGTGTTTTCCCTGACGCAAGTCACAACTCACCTGCTTCTGGAGAGTCAGTTTCTTTATCAATAATAATATTGTTACATGCCATGAAGTGGGCCAGCTGCTCTGAGAAGCATTTTCTGGGGGGCCGTTATACAGAACTGTTATTACTTGGAGACACGTTGCGCTTTTGTTGTTATTGTTGTGTGGTTGGGGAAGTCCTTTCCGTGTTCCTTCTACTTTATCGCTAACGACAAGGATATTATCAGTCATCGAGTAACAGTATTGCTGCTGTATTGAGTTGAGACAACGTACATTCTGTGGAAGTGTGGTTTGTGGGCGGGGGCTGTTCCCCCGGGTACTGTGGAAAAAAGCAAAAAGGGAAACAGAATCTGTCTGTCGTCGGCGCCTTTATGGTCAAGGTGAAGCTTTTTTTGATGATGTTTCATCGTGTTCAGATGACAGCGATATTGATGACTGTCAGCCTCTTCTGGTAATCTCGGTGACAGTGCTGTTGCTGAAGAAGGCAGTGCCATGATAGGCGAGGGTCAAGAAGAAAGCAGCGACTGACATCAGTGTTTTGGCAAAGTGGGGGGAGGACGCGATTCATGTCATCTTCGAGCCGTTTTGGCCAGTGGGGGCCACGACTTGCAGACAGCAGCAGCTGCAGACCTCCGAAGAGATAATCGCAGCTGGGGAACCCCTCCAGAGTGGGGGAGCGATCTGAGGCAGAAGAAAGCAATAAGTGCAATAAGTAGACACTGAGCTACTTTGCTCACTTCAATTCACGGACGGAGGTAAGACTCGAGAAGACAGCCTTCGTTTCCATATATCCAAAAATCCCCACGGGGAGGGACCCAGGATGCAAAGGAAAAGCTGTCTAAAGGGCACCACCATCAACACCAGGGAAATAACAGGGACTGTTCTGCGCAGTGTCCATGGACACATATATGCAACTTCTGTCCGTTTGTTCCACCCACTGCACCCATAACACAGCCCGAACCGGCAACATCTGGAGTCTTGCGTCGATAACAGAGCACTGCACGAAAAATACTGTCATTTGGTGGGTGTCAGCCAGCCTGGTGTCACCGCGGTGAAGTTCATTAAAACACTGCAACAGGATTTTCATTCGCCATTAAGGCTGTTGGCTGGCTGGAGCGGATGTCTGTTCTGCTACCTGGAACGAGAACAAGAGCCACAGAGTGAGAAGATGGATGTGGCTTCTTGCAGTGCCGCCAAGGCTGCCAACGTCTCTGACGACGACGGGGTTTGTGTTGCCAGAGAATCAGAGCAAAGCAGGCCACGTCCTCGTCTTTATTTCTGTAAGCAGGACTGCAAGCGCCGGTTGTGGCTGGCCCTTGTCGGTGGCCCTTTCCTCTCTGTGAATGGGTGCAACTGTGCACAGAATAAGACAGAAAAAAGCACGACAAGAATATCTCAGACATTGGTGAGTACAACTATTTTTTGCCAACATCCAGCCTTTATTCAATGCCTTTTCATCCATCAGTGAATATTTGTTGCATTAATGACCTGTATCTTCACCGTTATTCACAATTCTGTTATGATTATCATAACGTTCGCCATGATTATTCGCGTTTTGTCAACTGTGTGTGACAATATTAGTGTTTTAAAAATTTTGGGCGTATTTTCTATCATTCACCATCAGTTTCACCATTATTCATTATTCACAAGATTGTCATGATTGTTCTTTCATACCCCATGATCTGTTTGCTAATTGTAGTCAATGTTTATCAACTTTGTGACAAAGGTTTTGTCATTTCCTGGAATTGCAAAAACAGAATGGGATGTTTTGGGCGACTTTCCAAAAGATTCTGCGCACAATATCATTGAGCAACATACGGTAACAATCCAGAAACAATACCTTGGGAATCTATACAACATCAACATGACAAACCACATTTCAGGCTTAAATTGGGAAGTTGGGGCACAAACAGCGACATGCCCGCAAGTTTTTGCAAATATCTGGGAAACTAACCATTATTTATTTCAGTAATGTTTACGTAGGCGCCATTTGCACAGACTCAGCTTCGATGAAAGCAAAATGGGAGGCCAGAGGATGTCTGCCCCTGAGTGAAGGACGCTTCGTCCCGTCACCACGTGACCAGGCTCTCTCTCTCTCTCGGAGACCTCCGTCAGGATTGCTCTCAGCAGCAGCAGCTTTGGATGGAAGGGAACACAGAAGTTAGACCAAGTGCCAAGCGCTGGGACCTCTGAGGTCATTCAGCGCTGCAGCGGAAATTGACAGTCAAAGGTCTGAAATGTTAAGTAACAGGAGGAAGACCTTTTGCAGTCGCTTTGTGAATCAACTGTTAGGAGAGGGTTGAGGAAAGTAAGATGGAAGAAAGAGAATACGAAAGGAGATACAGTAAAAGGAACGAAAGGGGTTGCAGCTTTTAGGGGCCGAAGGGACGTTGCAAAGAATCGCATGAGGTTTTTATCTGCCTCTAGAGAACTGGATCGGTTTTGTTTCTCTCTTTTTCTGAGAGGAATTTCGCCAGGCAATACGTGATAAAATTCTCTCTCTCTCTCTCTCTCTCTCTCTCTCTCTCTCTCTCTCTCTCTCTCTGGCTTTCATATAATTCCCGATCTGCCCCTGAGATGCTCATTTGACAGCAAGGGTGGGGCGTATACCCAGACTGAACTGCGGGCAAGAAAGGCCGCGGTTTGGGCATTCATGACGCTGCATTTATGGTCCCTTCTGTGTTTCTTTTCTAATGAGGTGTTTTTCCTCTGAGGATGTTTCTGGTTTGGAGAATGTCGCTTACATACTTGAAGAGCTTGTTGACGTATTTGATTGCTGTCTGTGATCCCATACTGCTTTCTTGTGCTTGTTGTGTTCTTAACATTGTTCAGTGCCCTGAGCATGACTTGGGAACAGAAGCTCAGTCTTGGTACCACGACCTTGTCATTTCACGTGAGGTCTTCTTATATGTATACTTCATCCACGGAACCATTGTGGAAATACAAGATATATACATATATGTGTGTGTGTGTGTATGTATGGTAAAACATGGAGATGGAGAGAAAAAAGTTGAGCACATACTTCCCCCGAAATGAGCTCTGTACTTTCTCTTATATATTATTATGTCTTTTTTAAAGAGTCAGGGGCAGCTTTGGTGGCCATGTCCACTTCAGAAGAATGGAGGACCTTCATTTGGATTCATTTGTTTGTTGGCTGTAACAGCCACCAAGTCTCCAACTAAGTCCTTCAGTTCCTAGATGCTGCAACCCCTTTCGTTCCTTTTACTGTACCGCCCTTCATATTCTCTTTCTTCCATCTTGCTTTCCTCAACCCTCTCCTAACAGCTGAGTCATAGTGCTTCTTCAACTGCTTTGAGGTTTTCCTCCTGTTGCACTTTTCAAACTTTTACTGTCAATATTCATTTCAGCTCTAAATGACCTCATAGGTCCCAGCGCTCGGCCTTCGGTCTGAATTGTACATTCAAATAATCAACCCATCTACCTAAGTCATAATTGTCTGCTGGGGTGTAGAGAGGACATCAGGAACTCGAGTTGCGCAATTGACGCTGACCTGGATGTCCCTACGGCCAGTATGACTATAACAAGCATATCTAATGAGCATGGCCTCGATGAACATAGCCGTTGCGTTACAGACTAAACAGACAAGCGAGCATGCCAGTCTCATGAGCAGGTCGCCCATTCCCATATGCACGGAATGACGGTCCTCACAGAAGATTCCAAGCAGACACTTCGTGCAGATTCCATCTCTTGCTTTCTGCCGACTCATTATGCACTGTAAGATGAATGGCAATATCTCGGATATACTCTGCCCCTCTCCTCCTCCTCCTCCTCCTCCTCCTCCTCCTCCTCCTCCTCCTCCTCCTCCTGGGAGGGAACCACCCAACTACATAGCTGGGCAGACGATATTGCCCTCAGTGAAAGGGAGTCATGTTATGAATGGGCATGGTGTGCAAAGTGGGACGGACCACAGTCAACATATTATTATTGTATCTATATATTGACTCTGGGACGGACGAGGTCTGGAAGTAGGACAGCGCAAGTAGTTCAGGTATATGACTCCATTACTTCTATTGTTATATTTTGGACGCTATTTCCTGCAAAATGCTTGGGCGTGAAAGTGTAGGTGGCAGAAGAGGCAGGAGAGAGAGAGAGAGAGAGAGAGAGAGAGAGAGAGAGAGAGAGAGAGAGAGAGAGAGAGAGAGAGAGAGAGAGGGGACCCTCAAGACAGTGTGGCAGGAGAGTTGGTCTCAGCATTGGCAACAGGGCGCTTACTATTTCCTTCTGGGAAAAAGAGACGGAAATTCTGGTTGATGTCGACGACGTTTCAGTCAGAATAGAAGAGAAAGGATCTGCATCGTGTATATCAATATTGCTTGTAGGGAAAGGACTTCTTCCTTCTGGTGCCATTTTAGTGTTACTGGAAAGTTTTCTTGGCGTGGTAAGACCGCTGCAGCATTAAGGAAGCCATCCCTTCCGTCGAATTGTCCATTTTCCTTTGACAGAACTGAGCGAAGAAGAAGAAGAAGAAGAAGAAGAAGAAGAAGAAGAAAAAGAAGAAGAAGAAGAAGAAGAAGAAGAAGAAGAAGAACTTTGACAAAACAACAGAGGTCTTGCTTCGACTTCCTGCAATATGAGGCACCGGCTGCCGATGGTGTTTGTTACTGCTTGCAAGGGTTTCTCTCTTCGCCTTTCCTTTCTGGCTGTTGACTTCCTCAGCTGTTTCCTTTTACAGAACAGACTCTGTTTCTGGGGAAAATATACAGCATTACTCCTGATGTGACGCCTTCGGGTTATTTGCTCAAAGAGTTTCTGATATCAGAGAGTTTGCTTGTGTGTGTGTGTGTGTGTGTGTGAAAGAGAGAGAGAGAGAGAGAGAGAGAGAGAGAGAGAGAGAGAGAGAGAGAGAGAGAGAGAGAGAGAGTGCATGTGCCTATGTGATTAAAAAAACTGTTTCATTAATGTATGCTTCAAATTTGGTTGCTTTTTTTTTACAAGGGATATACTACAAGGTATATAATCTAGGGGATATACTCTAAGGGATATACTACATACTCTATGGGATATACTACATGGGATATACTCTAAGGGATATACTACATGGGATATACTCTAAGGGACATACTACAGGGGATATACTCTTAGGGATATACTACAGGGGATATACTCCAAGGGATATACTACAGGGGATGTACTCTAAGGGATATACTCTCTAAGGGATATACTACAGGGGATATACTCTAAGGGATATACTACATGTGATATACTCTAAGGGATATACTACAGGGGATATACTACAAGGGATATACTATAGGAGACATACTCTAAGGCATATAATACAAGGGATATACTACAAGGGAAATACTCTAAGGGATATACTCTACGGGATATACTCTAGGGGATATACTACAAGGGATATACTACAAGTGATATACTCTAAGGGATATACTACATGGGATGTACTCTAAGGGATATACTACAGGGGATATACTCTTAAGGATATACTACAGGGGATATACTCTAAGGGAAATACTACAGGGGATATACTCTAAGGGATATACTACAGGGGATATACTCTAAGGGATATACTGCAGGGGATATACTCTAAGGGATATACTACAAGGGATATACTCTAAGGCAGTGATCTTCAAACTGTGGGCCATGGCCTGGTTTTCAGGTGGGCCATGGAAATTAAACTAGATAATAAAAATAAATTAACTATATAAAAAATAAGATAATAAAATAAAAACAAAGGAAATAAAAATCTGAAAAGACAAAACTGTAATTCATTTTGTTGACTCATTGCGTGCCTTCATTGCTAAGATCCAGAACTGGGTTAGGAAAATTAATGCTAGTAATTTTGCAATATTTGAGAATTTTTGTGAAGTTGTTGAAGGTGAAAAAGAACTACATCCTTGTCTCCAAAATGAAACAATCAACCACCTACAAAATTTGGGTCAAGAATTTTCCAGATACTTCCCCGATCTTGAATCCATAGATTTGTCATTTGGAGCAGATCCATTTAATATTGAGCCAGATTCTGTGCCAGGCGCTGACCAAGATGAATACTTGGAAATTAAATTTGATTCTGGTGTAAAGTGTTTGCAAAAAGAGCTCTCTGTACAGGAATTCTGGGCTCAAGTAAGTGCATCATAACCTAGAATTGGTAAGCGTGCACTAAAAACACTTCTACCTTTCTCCTCCACTTACTTATATGAATCAGTCTTTTCTACCTTACTTCAAATCAAAACAAGAGCAAGAAACCCTCTTAGAGGTGGATGATGACATGCGATGTGCCTTGTCCACAATTCTCCCCCGATTTGATAAGCTTGTAGATATGAAACAAGTACATATATCTCATTAGCTGCCTTACCCGAGTTAGTGGTTACCATGAACAGCAGAGAAGTTGCGTTTTATGTTTATCTTTTGGCCATGTTTCAAGCCGTAAAGTTCAGTACATGATTTTTATTTACAATAATCAAAGTTCAGTCATTCATTTCTGGATTATTAAATTTAACTTTCATGAAAATTTCTTAGATACATTTACCATATAATGCATTTATGAAAATTCTGTTTGAACATGTTAAGAAAATGTAATAAACTTCTTTAAGTACCTGGTATCGTATGTTTTATTATGAACATAATTTATATGCTAAATCTGAAGGGCAGTAGGCCATGAATATTTGGAAATGCCTAAAGTGGGCCATGGTCTTAAAAAGTTTGAAGACCACTGCTCTAAGGGATATACTACAAGGGATATACTCTAAGGGATATACTACAAGTGATATACTCTAAGGGATATACTGCAGGGGATATACTCTAAGGGATATACTACATGGAATAAAGTAAAAAGACCAGTTTAACACTGCCATCCTAAACTCCTCTCTCTCTCTCTCTCTCTCTCTCTCTCTCTCTCTCTCTCTCTCTCTCTCCCTCTTATTATATCTAATAATAATAATAATAATAATAATAATAATAATAATAATAATAATAATAATAATAATAATAATAATTTATTGGAAATAAATATTGACGGGTAAAACCGACCTCACACAAACTCGGCAGGTGTCACCTGCGTTCGAATTCCTGCACAAAATTCAAATAATTTCGAGAAAAACGATCAAAATTTTCTTGTAATTTCATCCACGAATTCGAAATCAAAAAGTAATTTCGTAATTTATGATGAAAGTTATTGAATTCTTTCATTTAAATCAAATTGGATGTTAAACAACTTCGTCAAATATATATATATATTCAATCATTTTATTCTCGTTTGTCAAAGGTTTCGGAGACTCTTTGTATACGCTGTGCTTCGAACATAGGCCTAGTTCAGACTGAGCTCTCTCTCTCCCTCTTTAGTATTTTCCATTTTCTAGCATATGACTCAGAGAGAGAGAGAGAGAGAGAGAGAGAGAGAGAGAGAGAGAGAGAGAGAGAGAGAAACCCCTCATGCAATCATTTAAAGGGACAAGAAGTAAACGCATAGAGAGAGAGGTATCATAAAGGCGTAACCCAATAGACCCTGAAGATCAAAAAGCATCCTTATTGGCTGATGGAATAAGGGCGAGAATATAATGAAATGGGATACACATTGGTCTTTATTATGTGGTCGAGAATCTTGGCGGTTAAACTCAGTCAGCTGACTGCTGCTACTTTTGTTCTTATGACAATAATACTTAATATTATCTCGTTGATTTCTGGTGTTAAACTTCATTTGTATACTCCAGAAGAAAGAGCATTGAATGAAGAGTATGATAATATATAATAAAATATATGAAATCGACTGTACAAGATTTTATTTCCGTACAAACTTCCTCACTTTTTATTTTAACCAACTCTTTGCTGTTACTTTTCTACCTTTAATGCTTAATATCTCGTTGATTTCCAGTGATGGACGTCATAAGTATACTTCAGAAGAAAGAGCACTGAATGACGATTGCAATGGCATATAAAAAAACTATATCAGGTTGCCTCTGCAACAATTCATCAACGCACAAACACAGGGAAGTCCCACCACACCACTACTCTCTAACATAGGTCTAATGTTCACATGTTTCCCCCCACACTTCCCTTGACTGCCCCACAGGCTGAATAACACTCCTTCCTCCTCTTTCAGTTATTCATCAATTAATGAATTATTCCTTGAAATGTTAACTAATTAATAAATCATTCACTATTCACTCAGCCTAATCGTTAAAGTAGAAAGTTAACGATGGCGATTTCAGGCTTCAACACTGAACCTGTGTATAGGTCTAGGTTTGCAAAGTGGCTCCTAACTTCTGTGGCTTGGCAACTCTCCTGTATGCCCTGTAGTTGGGTAGCGCCTTGTGAGTAGTGATTTAAATGATAGTAAAACAATTAACCATCGTGAATTGCTTTAAATATGCTGTTTTTGCCTAAATGAGACGTCATTGTGAGGCTGGGGGTGGCGGTGGGGCACTAGTTATAGATTTGGCAGGTCATCTCTACCCAGGAGGGAGCATAAACAGGGGTAGTTTCAGCTCCTATGGGCACATACCCCTTTTCTCTGTCCGCCATAACAATTTTGCACGAAAATATGAACAAAACCACGAAATCGACGCCTCAAGCTTTCAAAAGGGCGTATCATCAACAAAGACACCTGACTTTATTGTGACTGCACAAAACAGAGCAACGTGAAGAGGTCTGATGTCAGTGACACACAGGAAATCATGAATTATATGTTCATGGTCTGATAATACGCAGCTGGGATTATTCTGGAGCACATGTTTGCCTCTTTCCTGTGTCGGCAATGCAGTGACTTCTAAGTGAATTTGCGCCGAAATGAGAGAGAGAGAGAGAGAGAGAGAGAGAGAGAGAGAGAGAGAGAGAGAGAGAGAGAGAGAGAGAAGCTTCTTCAAACATCCCATGCCAGGTATATGTATAGGATTTTCGGTCTACAAAAACCTGGAGTTTTAGTGAAGCTTTTGACACTGCACGCAACCAACTGTCAGCACAAAATCTGACACTGGAACTTTGTTATTAAAAAATTTACCGCAAAATCGTATATGAAGGATATTGTCCCATTGCCTGATTGTACATCATCCTGCTATAAGGATAGTTTTAGATGAATAAACGTCAAGTTTCGCTGAAACGTGCAAATACGCGACAGGGTCATGATGCTGTTCAGAAGTCGAAAGAGGACGCCATATCTACAAACTTACAAAAACAATTTTTTAAAGCAAATATAAAGTGAAATAAAATCGGTAGGAGGCACTGGGCCATTATAAATATTGTAATATCTTGAGTGGAAGGAATATTCAGTCTTGAGTTAGTTGTTGTTAACAGAAACCCAAAGGTGAAACCACTAGTCTTGTTTTGAAGAGCAGCCGAAGACAGACTTCTAAAGAATGAGGAACACCAGGTCTGTAGTATCCCACACCAGTTCAGGGGTTCACACGGGTTAAATCTACATAAGTATACACATCAGTAGTGGAGCCACATGCTACACTTACATATATTAAAGGAGTCAAAATCCTTTAATATGTGCCACTGCCAGGTTTCCACATGCAGGAACCACCAACCAGAGACACCAATTGGTATTTGGACTTACATGAAAAAACAGATTTAGAAAATGTTTTAAATTTGTTTTTAATGATGTATAAAAACTCAAATTCATGCCTCCCTGAGGACCTTCACTACTGACTAGGTTAGCCCTCTGTTAAGAAATGCGCCGAAACTACTTCTTCATTGGAAATTATCCTATGAATTGACAATGGCTTCGGACAAAAAGGGGTTTTCAACACTCACATATAATGAGACTTTAAGCGAAGACTTATATGCTTCTTTGTTTCAAGTGTCAAAGTGTCTTCAATGGTCATGTTGAGATGGCGTTCTTATTGCAATTCCTCACCAACCTGCAAAGGAGAAAAAATAGACATAGAAAGAGCAACAGATGAAATCGGAAACGTTCACTAAAAGAAAAAAGATCCACAAACAGCGAAGTTATTTATCAAAATGCAGCTGAAACCTCAAATGGTGAACAGATTCTAGTGTGACACATAAGGATGAATTTAGCATAAGTAACCCCTTGTCGTCATTCATTGTTCAGTAAGTAGATCAATTTCTCTTATTCAATGGAAAATCAGTATGACGAAAACGCCAGGCCTAAAACCTTATTTAAGGGCAAACTAATTGAAGAGTAATAATAAAAACTAGCGCCATTGTATTCACAGCTAAAAGAAAGTCACTCACAGAACAGATCAGTAACATAACAAAAGCTACGAAGCAGATCAGTCATTATCTATCTTCTGAAACACATCGACATATTTAAATATCCCACATCACCGAAAATCTTTTACTTCTACCCACCACCTATGGAATAACTCCAGTCCTCAAAGCGAAAGAAAATGAACCATATTCTACTGTCCTCTACTCCAAAGGAACATTCCATCCTCGATTCACCCCCCCCCCCCGCCTTTCTTCTCAGACTAACTTGTAATACAAAATCATATCAGTTCACCTAAAGCATTCATTTTTTGATATGCCGTCAACCTAAGCAATGGGCCTTCCTTTTTAACCCTTCATTGCTTAATTCCATATAATTTTTCCAATGAAATATCTTAGCGCAATAATAACAGCTATATTAACCTCAACGCTCATTACCACCAACAATATATAAATGCTTAAAAGGTAACTACATTCACAGCGCTATCATTTTCAAGTTGAACGACATAAAGAGAGTTTTTCTTCCATCATCACGTCAGCTTCCAGGAGGAGCTTTCAACCACAGTCAAAAATGATGAGATTCATCGATGAAATGACGTCAACCCAGACAGAGGACTATTTTATCATTTGACCTGCAATCACTTTGCCCGCAATACAAAATTGTAATGACTGATTTGAAGAAATATCCTTCGTTCCCTTGACACAACAGGCCTTAGGGGTTACTTTACTGGCGCCTGTAGTGTTAATATTTTGTAGTTTTAATATTCCGTTCATATGGAAGTTAGGGAATGTCCCCTTAAGAGAAATCAGTACAATGAAATTTGCACTTAAAAGGTTACAAGCACCAAGTCACAGAATATTATACTCCAATTTTAGAGCCAGACGTAAAATTGTACTACTCTTAATTTCGCAAAGGCAGCAGCACCTACCCTGCAGGCCTACGTGACTTGCAAGCTCATGTCATGATGCATAAAAAACCCCAGTTTACTTACTTGCTGTCAACTTAAGCTAAGGGCGTTCATTTCAAACTAGCCCCATCAGTGTCTATAGCCTTTTTGTTTGGCAAACGCCATCGTACAAATATTCCAGTCACCATATATACTTACCTAATCCCTGCCGAGGAGAATACAGAAATCAAAGTGACAGTCACCTTTGTGTCCCACGAGTAGCCTTTAGAGTCAGTATCACACCGCAATGCCTCCTCCTCCTCACCCTCCTCCTCAGATAGATACCCATCGTTCGTGTGGCTTCCAGTCTCTCTGTTTGAACACTTGACGCCAGTTCTACCAATACAGAATGAAATACAACGATAACAGCCAAATAACTTTGTTACCCAGAAGCACCGACGACGACGAGGTGAATAACACCAAATAAGTAGGATTTTTCCTAAAGCTTCAAAGGCCTTCTTTCATCAGCTTTGAAATCAATAAGAGTCCACCTCTCCTCGAACAAGACTGGGGCCGGAACCAAGAACTTCCGGTTACCCGTCACGTCACTAAGTAACTACGGCGGTGAAGAACTTCGTTGGCAGGTGGACTTCTTACGTTAATGAAAATCAGATTTATTTTTTATAAAGTATGGATGGAATAAAACGAGACTGAAATTCACACAAGTTAGTATACTGTCCCAAGACAGCCTTTAGACTCTTGACAACAGAAAAATTTCCTTTGAAATTCTCGGGAGGTTTGAACTACGAGAGAGAGAGAGAGAGAGAGAGAGAGAGAGAGAGAGAGAGAGAGAGAGAGAGAGAGAGAGAGAGAGAGAGAGAGAGAGCGGAGCCTAAATAAGTCCTAGCCTAAGCTCCTTTATAATAACGTGAATCCCGGAATTTTTCCTCAGACAGCCGGTGAAAGACCAACTGGGAAGCTTTCCCTTCATTTCTGGTAAAAGGTTCGGTGGTGCAGTAGGAATGCAATAAAGCCTGTCTTTAACATTGCTTGCTCGCGCGTGCGTGTGTAAATTTCCCACCACCTGTCACCTAACGTCCAAGGATTCTACCCACCGAGAACTTGGTGCAAAAACTGATACCATATACAAGCGTCCTTTTGTACTTTTGATGACCATGTTTGAAAAACGGTTTGACATTATCACAAAAACCTCAAACTGTTCAGCTAAAAACTATCCCGAGCCTGGATTCATTGCCTTACCTTTCAGTGGCCTGAGGAATGAAAAATTGGGTCTCACTGTAATTATTATCATAATTATTATTATTATTATTATTATTATTATTATTATTATTATTATTATTATTATTATTATTTATTATTATTATTTTCGAAGCTGGCACCTTCCATTCAGTAAGCAGGCACATTCACCCGTGATCCTGATTAGCTCCCGTAATTCAAACTGTGTTGACAAATTCGTGATGAATATTCAGTAGGTAATTGTTACATGAATTACAGAATAACTGGTGAATTAAGTTGCAAATTCGTGATGCCGATTCTGCAAGCACTTCTTAGCCGTTGATCACCAGGTGTCACTCAAGGAGAGAAAAAGCGGGCCTATATCAACACTGTATTTTTGGTGGATTTTTAAACAATGACTGACATTTAAGGGCCGTGTCATCTCAAGCTTAGCCATCTGATTCTCTTCACTTGAATGTGATTGTACTCAAGAGATAATAATTTAATTGACAATTTAAGCATTTATAGATACAGATAATAATTAAATAAAATTAATAAAATACCCAGGAGAATTGTTTTGGGGTAGTCAAACGTCGCGTTCTCGCTTCAACTTTTGAGGAGGTTCCAACTGCACATCATCATCCTCAGTAGAGAGACTGTTCCTTTCATTGCCTTTAAGCAACAGGCTTTCCTTTCATTCCCTTAAAACAACAAACCTTCCCTTCATTGCCTTAAAGCAACAAACCTTCCTTTCATTGCCTTAAAGCAACAAACCTTCCTTTCATTGCCTTAAAGCAACAGGCCATAATTAAGGATCTGACTGGACTTTGCAGTGTTAGCACTTCTTAGCTTTCAAATGGCCACATTACTAACAAAGCTAACAAAATTCTACCGTAGTTGGTTTTGATAACCCATTAATATTAATATTTAAGGTGGGTCATAATCCTAAGCACCAGAAGGCAGTGCGAAGAAATTCGGCATAAAAATGAAAAGCAAGAGACCAGAAAATATACATAACAGTTATAATAGAGCCAGTCAAGAAATTGCATACCACTGTTCATTTCGCTCAGCAATATGGTCACTCACCTACCCAGTTTGGGTCGTCGCTTCACCTTCACATAAATACCCATACTTTACTCTTTGAAATTTTCAGAGGTTTTCAACAGAGAGAGAGAGAGAGAGACGAGAGAGAGGATAGGAGAGAGAGAGAGAGAGAGAGAGAGAGAGAGAGAGAGAGAAGAGAGAGAGAGAGAGAGAGGTCTGTACAGGCCATGAACCATAACCATCTGTAACCACATCATGTTTTTGGTAAAATAAAATCTGGAAAATCCTTTTGAATAGTATACTGTACCATGGGTATTCCAACCTTGAATTGAACTGAATATAGAACTTCGGCCAAATGCCAAGCACTGGACATATGAGGTCATTCAGCGTTGAAACTGAAACTGACAGTGAAAAGGTTTGAAAGGCATAACAAGAGGAAAACCTCTTTGTTAGGAGAGGGTTGAGGGAAGTAATATGGAAGAAAGAGAATATGAAAGGAGAGAATATGAAAGGAGGTACAGTAAAAGGAACGAAAGGGGTTGTAGCAGCTGGGGGCCATTGAAGGCACGCTGCAAAGAGCCTCAGGTAATGCCTGCAGATTCCAACCTTGGGGGACTTCACAATCTACCTACGAGCATTTTTCGAAAATGTTCAAAATTCTCAATCCTGTGGCCACAATACTCCTCTCCATAACATTTTCCAGATTCCCAAAGGTAGTTCAAACCTCCACCTTCTACAAAAGCAAGAATATGACCCAATAATGTCAGAAAAAAACTACCTAGAAACGTCTCAAGATTTACAATATAAGGAAAAAACTACCTGGAAACTCCTCGTTCTTAGCAATGTCCTTATTGCCATTTCACTGCACCTGTTGTATATTAAAACTAACTTTCCGTTTTCGCGTTTAGAACCACACTCGCTGTGACCAAAATAAGGACAGGAATTGCTTTGACCGATCAGAGGCCTACGCCATAAACAATGTTTCTAACGCCTCCTTTTATTGGCTGAAATCTTTGGGTTTTGGTAAAGCGTCTTCGTAGACGGTTCCTTATTGGCTGGTGAATCGAAAACCCATTTTCAGAAATTTATATGAAGATTATTATTACCTCCAGTATTAAGTAAAAAAAACTATTAACAGGTAAATAAATGGACATAGACACGCAAATAACATAACTGGGAATCCTCTTAACAATTCAATTTAATAATGATTAAAATATGTAAATATTCAGCTTGTTAATCGTAAAATGGAAATTGGCCGGAAAATCTTTATTTCAGCAAAAGATTGGATATGAAAGGCATCTGAGTTTCTGCCATTGCAACGCAGTGGTCAGCCAGTGACTGCTGGGGTCTGATGCGGGGTGGGGCATGCCTAGGGACTTCATCTCTTGGGGCATTATAAATGATTTATATATATATATATATATATATATATATATATATATATATATATATATATACACGAGTATATATATCAAATTAGCCCAAGTACCCTTTGATGTATGTTGGGTGAAAAGTTAGGATAAGCCAAGCCTGACCAGCTGTGATTAACATGTGTCATTTTCTAGCATCAGGTTTAATACATTTTTATTTATTTATTTATTTGTTAATTTATCAGTTTTACTAATAACTGATCTCTGCTTTCTGTATTACCCTTTTACCCTCTCTTACTTCTTTCGAATGAACACCTCAATATGCTTTGAGAGCTTTAATTTTAAGTCAATGGCCTTTGTGGGCTAGTTCCATATGAATAAGGTTCAACTTCTGAATAATAATAATAATAATAATAATAATAATAATAATAATAATAATAATAATAATAATAATAATAATAATAATAATAATCAGTTTGACAAGAGTTTTATCTTGGCTACAGCTAAAATGTGGAATAGTTTGCCTAGTGCAGTTGTGGAATCCTCTGATCAACTATTTAAGCGAGGAGCAAATTCATTCCTTGCTTTCTTTGCTGATGTCTCCTGAATTTCAGGTGTATCGGTTTTATATTTAATTCCCTCATGTTTAGTTATCACCTTTTCCTATAACTTGTATTTCCTCTCTCTCTCTCTCTCTCTCTCTCTCTCTCTCTCTCTCTCTCTCTCTCTCTCATAAGGGTTTTCAGCTGAAGTTCAAGAAAGAAAGGAGGAGGCGAGAATGACAGAATGACAGAAATCTAGTCTCCAGCAACTGACCCCAAACAAAAATTGTAATAACTTACCTGTGAAAAATAATACAACACGATCTTCATGCACTCACTCATTGTCTGAGAAATGGACTGGCTTTCACAATGAAATGCTGATCCTACAGAACTACACAGGCCCATACAGCTACAGCCACAGCAGTAACAGCAGGAATCAAGCACGTGAACGCAGGAACTACAAAACTACAGCAGAGCGCAATCTACCTTTCCTGGTTTCTTTCTCATCTTATGGAAGATATCAAAATAAGCTTTGTATAACTCATGTCAAAAACAGAATTTGAAAACAAAGCCTTTACATTTTGCATTACAATTTCAGGACAAATTTATGACTGTGGAGCATAATTAGAAAATAACAGAGAGAGAGAGAGAGAGAGAGAGAGAGAGAGAGAGAGAGAGAGAGAGAGAGAGAGAGAGAGAGAGAGAGAGAGAGAGAGAGAGATTTAGTGTTATCTTTATATTCTCTCAACTTGGATCCTTTTATCCACAGACAGAGAGGGAGATATATAGATAGATAAATAAACAGAGAGAGAGAGAGAGAGAGAGAGAGAGAGAGAGAGAGAGAGAGAGAGAGAGAGAGAGAGAGAGAGAGAGAGAGAGAGAGAGAGAGAGAGCGTAGTTTTCCGTGTTATAACTGTCATATACTCTCTCTACTTAAATCCTTTTATGCATCGAGAGCGAGGGAGATATATAGATAGACAAATGGATAAACAGAGAGAGAGAGAGAGAGAGAGAGAGAGAGAGAGAGAGAGAGAGAGAGAGAGAGAGAGAGAGAGAGCTAATATCTATGGTTATGCAAATAGCCTAAATTACAATTTCCTATAAAAACTATTTTCCTACCTGGGTAGACAACGTAAAAATTATTTAAATGGTTAACTATAGAAATCTCGTCTGCCTCGCTTTTAAATTTCATAAATCAACTAAAATCATTACAAAGATAAAGATATTTATATCATTATATGCAGACAGACATTACTAGTAATACAAAGAAGATTTCTGCTTGCTAGTAATACTAAATAAAAGGTATTACGTGTTAGTAATGGCAAAAATAAGATATTTTTCATTAAGTAAAGTTTTCTCAAGACCGTACACTAAAGACAATAGGAGTGCTATGAGAATCTTTGGATGAAGTTTGGTTGTTTGAAGACGAAACTATTATATGTCAAGCAGACTAACACTTGTGACCCTTTGAAGTAGCTGGTTAATTCCAAAAACAGTATCACCGCCTGCATTTCTTTAATGAATAAAGCAATTATTTATATATATATATATATATATTTATATATATATATATATATATATATATATATATATATATATATATATATATGTATATATATATATATAGCAATTTAGTGCGAGGAGAAGGACACTTCTTTATTCCTTTCTAGGTGCTTTATTTAGCTGCTGACGTTTCAAGACGTTCAGTCCCATTTTCAAAGCTATATAATAAAAGAAACATATATTAAAAAACAGACTCGGAATAACATAACATAAAATTATAACATAAAAGTATCAGTATGTTAAAAAGGAAGAGTGTTTATTTACCAAGTAGTGCTGAAGGCACAGACCGAGTGACAGTCCGGGTCAGGTTCAGCTTCAGCTTCGACGTGAACTCACGAGAGGTATAGAGGTGTTGAGGTGGTCTGAGTATTTAGTTGGGGGACAAGTTGTTTAATAAAAAGTGATTCTAAAATTGCTAGTTGTTGGTCGTTGGGAGTTCGGCCTATGATTTTAAAATCTTTGTAGTTAATATCGGCTTTGCATTTCTTTGCATGTTCACGTATGCAAGAGAATTCTGGGTTAGATAATTTAACACCCGTTCTGTAACTCACGCCTCGATGAGAATCCAATCTCACTTTTAACAACCTGCGGGTGGAGCCGACATATTTTCCCCAGGTTACATCTGGGGCAATTAAATAGGTAAATGACTCCCGAGGTCATCAAAGGAAGAAGGCTCTCTTTGTGTTTGAATAAGGACCTAATTGTCAATGGATTAGAAGGTATTAGCTTTAGGTCAATTGCTGGTAAAAAACTGTTTATTATCTGCCGTAATTCTCGATAGAAATTTTCATCATGGATGAGCGGGACGCTTGCGTATAGTCGTAATTTAGGTACGGTTGGTATTTCACATTTTGGATGGAAAATATTATTTAGAAATTTGTAGAGATGTTTATGAAACAGTTTGGATGGAAAGCAGTTGTCAATAAAGTACTGATGGAGGTAGAGGATTTCGTTATGGAAATTGTTCCAGTCGGATGTTATACTGAAAGCCCTGTGGAAGAGGGTAGATAAAGAATTCAGTTTAAAATTATAAAAACAATGACTATAAAAATTAGAACCCAGGCCAGTAAAAGTTTTCTTTCTAAAAACTGTAGTATTAAAATTATCATCGTGTCTAAAAACCATTACATCTAGGAAAGGAAGTTTGTTTTCATTTTCGTACTCAGTCGTAAACTTAATATTTGTATGCATATTGTTAGCATATTCGAGAAATTTATCAGCTTGATCTTTATTTCTAAACAGCAAAAAGGTATCGTCGACATATCTACTATAGAAAAGAGGATGGTAAGCCAATGGGCATTCATCCAGCATGCGCTCCTCCAGGGAGCACATGAAAATGTTGGCGAAGGTAGGACCCAGAGGGCATCCCATCGCCATACCATCGACCTGAATGTAGGCTTTACCATTAAAAACGAAAGCTGTGTCCAGCACAGCAAGCTCCAGCAGTTTTTTAAAATCCGTGATATTAAAATTGTTAAAAATGGTATCTGGGTTGGTAAAAATCCGGCTCAGAATAATCTCAATTGTTTCTTCAACAGGTACGTTAGTAAAGAGTGATTCGACATCCATACTGACCATAAATAAATCTGAGTCCTGAGGTAAAATCCTTTCTTTAAAATTATCTGAATTCTTACAATTATAGGTGTTGGTGGTTAAGGGTGCTAAAAGTGGGACAAGGAATTTAGCAAGCTTATAATTAGGAGTGTCATAGGATGTGAGGATGGGTCTCATTGGTACACCTTCTTTGTGAATTTTTGGTAGTCCATACATCACGCCATATGAAGCACCAGTACTATACAAAGAATCATAGGTATTTTCACTAATGATGTTCCGATCTTTCAAACACTTTAAAAACCGGTTTATGCGATCTTCAACTCTAAAAATAGCAGGATATTGAGGGTCACCGGTCTGTTTAAATTTTGTTTCGTCTTCTAAAATACTTTCCATTTTCTATATATATTCGAGTTTATTTAGAATTACGGTACCTTTTCCCTTATCTGGTTTAGTTATTGTCAGTTCCTCATGTTTACCAAGTTCTTTGAGAATGTTTAGGTCCCTTTTAGAGAAGAACGGGGTCCATCTGGTAGTTAGGTTATTATAGGTTTTCTGGGCTAACCCTTGTATTTGAGTGCGAAATTTAGGCACATCAGTATCGAGGCGGAGATTACGTAGTCTGTTAAATAATGATTCTAGAGAACCAAAAAACTGATTATATGAAGGTTTAAAACATGGAAGGCCAAAGTCCAAACCTAGTGAGAGTAGGAATTCCTCTCTTCTTGATAGTTTATAATTAGACAGATTAAATACAGTTCTATTGTTTTGGAAAATAGGGATAGAAATACCTAGTTTTCTCAGTTTTCTCTCGTGAGTACGTCGGACGATTGATACATATTCGGCTGAAGCTCTGTACCATATCGTCCTCGAATCAATGAGTGGAAGCTGTCGTAGCCCCGAAGTCTCACTCGAAGCAGGAAGAGAAGCACTAAATTGCTGTTTGCTGGATTGATAGAACCCACCCTCAACTTCGCTGTACCATTGGAAAGATGTGGGCCTGAATTTTGGCGGCCCCTCCCCCCTTGCTGGACCGTTTGTCATGGCTGCTCTTCGCTTCGTCTTCGCTCTTCTCTTCCTGCTTCGAGTGAGACTTCGGGGCTACGACAGCTTCCACTCATTGATTCGAGGACGATATGGTACTGAGCTTCAGCCGAATATGTATCAATCGTCCGACGTACTCACGAGAGAAAACTGAGAAAACTAGGTATTTCTATCCCTATTTTCCAAAACAATAGAACTGTATTTAATCTGTCTAATTATAAACTATCAAGAAGAGAGGAATTCCTACTCTCACTAGGTTTGGACTTTGGCCTTCCATGTTTTAAACCTTCATATAATCAGTTTTTTGGTTCTCTAGAATCATTATTTAACAGACTACGTAATCTCCGCCTCGATACTGATGTGCCTAAATTTCGCACTCAAATACAAGGGTTAGCCCAGAAAACCTATAATAACCTAACTACCAGATGGACCCCGTTCTTCTCTAAAAGGGACCTAAACATTCTCAAAGAACTTGGTAAACATGAGGAACTGACAATAACTAAACCAGATAAGGGAAAAGGTACCGTAATTCTAAATAAACTCGAATATATACAGAAAATGGAAAGTATTTTAGAAGACGAAACAAAATTTAAACAGACCGGTGACCCTCAATATCCTGCTATTTTTAGAGTTGAAGATCGCATAAACCGGTTTTTAAAGTGTTTGAAAGATCGGAACATCATTAGTGAAAATACCTATGATTCTTTGTATAGTACTGGTGCTTCATATGGCGTGATGTATGGACTACCAAAAATTCACAAAGAAGGTGTACCAATGAGACCCATCCTCACATCCTATGACACTCCTAATTATAAGCTTGCTAAATTCCTTGTCCCACTTTTAGCACCCTTAACCACCAACACCTATAATTGTAAGAATTCAGATAATTTTAAAGAAAGGATTTTACCTCAGGACTCAGATTTATTTATGGTCAGTATGGATGTCGAATCACTCTTTACTAACGTACCTGTTGAAGAAACAATTGAGATTATTCTGAGCCGGATTTTTACCAACCCAGATACCATTTTTAACAATTTTAATATCACGGATTTTAAAAAACTGCTGGAGCTTGCTGTGCTGGACACAGCTTTCGTTTTTAATGGTAAAGCCTACATTCAGGTCGATGGTATGGCGATGGGATGCCCTCTGGGTCCTACCTTCGCCAACATTTTCATGTGCTCCCTGGAGGAGCGCATGCTGGATGAATGCCCATTGGCTTACCATCCTCTTTTCTATAGTAGATATGTCGACGATACCTTTTTGCTGTTTAGAAATAAAGATCAAGCTGATAAATTTCTCGAATATGCTAACAATATGCATACAAATATTAAGTTTACGACTGAGTACGAAAATGAAAACAAACTTCCTTTCCTAGATGTAATGGTTTTTAGACACGATGATCATTTTAATACTACAGTTTTTAGAAAGAAAACTTTTACTGGCCTGGGTTCTAATTTTTATAGTCATTGTTTTTATAATTTTAAACTGAATTCTTTATCTACCCTCTTCCACAGGGCTTTCAGTATAACATCCGACTGGAACAATTTCCATAACGAAATCCTCTACCTCCATCAGTACTTTATTGACAACTGCTTTCCATCCAAACTGTTTCATAAACATCTCTACAAATTTCTAAATAATATTTTCCATCCAAAATGTGAAATACCAACCGTACCTAGATTACGACTATACGCAAGCGTCCCGCTCATCCATGATGAAAATTTCTATCGAGAATTACGGCAGATAATAAACAGTTTTTTACCAGCAATTGACCTAAAGCTAATACCTTCTAATCCATTGACAATTAGGTCCTTATTCAAACACAAAGAGAGCCTTCTTCCTTTGATGACCTCGGGAGTCATTTACCTATTTAATTGCCCCAGATGTAACCTGGGGAAATATGTCGGCTCCACCCGCAGGTTGTTAAAAGTGAGATTGGATTCTCATCGAGGCGTGAGTTACAGAACGGGTGTTAAATTATCTAACCCAGAATTCTCTTGCATACGTGAACATGCAAAGAAATGCAAAGCCGATATTAACTACAAAGATTTTAAAATCATAGGCCGAACTCCCAACGACCAACAACTAGCAATTTTAGAATCACTTTTTATTAAACAACTTGTCCCCCAACTAAATACTCAGACCACCTCAACACCTCTATACCTCTCGTGAGTTCACGTCGAAGCTGAAGCTGAACCTGACCCGGACTGTCACTCGGTCTGTGCCTTCAGCACTACTTGGTAAATAAACACTCTTCCTTTTTAACATACTGATACTTTTATGTTATATAATTTTATGTTATGTTATTCCGAGTCTGTTTTTTAATATATGTTTCTTTTATTATATAGCTTTGAAAATGGGACTGAACGTCTTGAAACGTCAGCAGCTAAATAAAGCACCTAGAAAGGAATAAAGAAGTGTCCTTCTCCTCGCACTAAATTGCTATATATATATATATATATATATATATATATATATATATATATATATATATATATATATATATATATATATATATATATATATATATATATATATATAAATAATTGCTTTATTCATTAAAGAAATGCAGGCGGTGATACTGTTTTTGGAATTAACCAGCTACTTCAAAGGGTCACAAGTGTTAGTCTGCTTGACACCGGAAACTATCCATGTATGAACTGAGATTTGCCCCGCATTGCTCACCCCCACCCCCCGCCTTGGAAAATATGCTGCGGGCGCCCATGAATGAGCGCCGC
This sequence comes from Macrobrachium rosenbergii, assembly GCA_039081455.1. Taxonomy (NCBI): domain Eukaryota; kingdom Metazoa; phylum Arthropoda; class Malacostraca; order Decapoda; family Palaemonidae; genus Macrobrachium; species Macrobrachium rosenbergii. The sequence continues at coordinate 1,012,100 of JANJGK010000010.1, forward strand.
GCATAGAGAGGAAGAAGGCGCCCTGTCAGAAATGATCGCTTGGTACGCCAAACCCTCTTAACTGCTCCGTTAAAAAAAAAGAATGTATTATTTGAAGAACAACCCCGGCGACCACCTGTACACGACGCCCTTAAAAAAACTATGGCGGACGATTAGTTCCTACGACACGTCCCAAAATGCCCCTGAGCTGCTTATATTGTGACGACCCCCACCATGCGTCTCTCTCACAGGATATTTATCAGCACCGTTTAAGAAGTGTCATCACTAGGCGCTATGCACACACACATTATATATATATATATATATATATATATATATATATATATATATAATCATGAAACTAAGACAACATCAGTACTGTCTTTGCCACTGTATATTCATAATACTGTAATCATACTACGATTGTAATTCAAAATAATAATTTAGAATGCTTAATATTTCTTGAAATAATTCTCCTATGAAGCATGAAGAAGCATGCAAGCAAAAATATCACCGAAAATGACTGACATAACAACACCTGTGCAAACCTACACATTCTCAGCTGAGTTGAGTTGAATATAAAATTTAGGCCAATGGCCAAGCACTGGGATCTATGAGGTCATTTAGTGGTGAAACGGAAATTGACAGTAAAGGGTTTGAAAGGTTAAATAACAGGAGGAAAATCTCAAAGCAGTTGAAGAAGAAGCACTAGGAATCAATTGTTAGGAGAGGGTTGGGGGAAAGTAAGATGGAAGAAAGAAAATATGAACGGAGGTACAGTCAAAGGAACGAAAGGTGTTGCAACTAGGGGCCGAAGGGACGCTGCAAAGAACATTAAGTAATGCCTACAGTGCACCGCATGAGGTGCACTGACGGCACTAACCCCTACGGAGAGAGGAGGTCTCTGAATTTATGTTCATCCTTTTTGATGAATATAAGGAAAATGTTTTACATAATAACAATATGGTTTGTCATTCTTGAAGGATATTATGTATGTAAACAAAGACAGGTCATGTTTATGTTTATTTTCGTATCATTTCCCTCTGAAATCTAAAAAAAAAAAAAAAAAAAAGGAACCATGCAATCGTTCCCCGTAGATAATTGGCCTGGGGATTTGACCCCCAGGAACAGGAACAGCAGGGAGGGAGGGTTGTCGGAACTGCCAAACTATATCATACTTTTAAAGTTCATGAACTAAAGATAGTTTATTATTTCAAGCAAACCCCAGTTAGGTCTGAAACCTGAATATGTTATAAATAAACCTTAATCACATTATTTTACGCTCAGAACTACAGTGTTCCCGTCCAAAATACGATACGATATGTTGACTTTCCTTTTGTTGGTATGCCTGCATTGTCGGAGCTGCCAGTCTACTGTATATTTAGCTTTTAAAGCAGAGGAATTAAAGGAAGTTTGGTATTTCACGTCGTCTGTAGTAAGTGCAGAAACCAGAAATTCATTAAATCACCTTCGATTCGATTGTTTTATGCTCAGAACTGCAGTCTTCTTGTCCAAAATGCGATGTTGCATTTGACTTCGTTGGTCTGCCTGGATCTTCATATCGTCTATGACGGGGGGCGGCATTTTCTCTCTGGGGGAGGACTGTGGGCAAGTTGATTTTTTACCGTTTTCCCTTGCGTCGAATTTTGGGTAATTTTTCCTTTGCATGAAATACTCATTTCCAATTGAAGTTAATTTAGATATCCCTATAGACTTGTCAATTTAGATTATGAGAAAAAGATGGAAATAATAATAACCTTGCTGGTTTCCTCTCCCATCTTGGAAGATGCAGTGGTCCACTTGCGTTCACGACTTGCTTATAGTCAAAATTGCTGTACATTTTTTGGTGGAGAAAGGACCGCATGGGGACCACGTGGCCGCCTTAGAGTATACGGAGGATTGAAGACGAAACTGAAATCCGATTTTATTCATTATTTTGATACAGTTTTCTGAGATGATGAATGGAAAAGTCTCAATTATCATTCCTTTAGACACAATACTGAAAATGAGCAATAAATGTGATGTCATATAGCATCTGAACACATGATAACTTCCTGTAATCAGATGACAATTACAGTTTAGTTTCATTTACATAAAACTAGGTCAAGACTATTGGACAAATCCTGTATTCAGATCCGAATCATTCAATTGCAAAAGAAAGTCATGAAAAGGCCATGCAATCATTTAATTCCAGAATGACTTTTGCAGAAGGCTATTATAAAGGACAATACATATCCGCACTCATTGCAATGTCCCAGACGGAAGTACAGTGTGCAATATGCCAATAAAAGGGGCAATACCGTAATGTTGCAAGCAAGGCAGAATTCGTCAAGGTAGCAAGGTTCTATATATAGAGCCTCAGGAACTGCACAGGGAGCAGAATAGTCTAACTCTATAAAATGACCTTTGTTGGACTTCTAATACTGAATGAGGAAAAGTTACAATATTTTGCCATTTGTTTGCAACACGACAATGTTGAAAGCCAGGGAGAATTCGTCACCATGGCTGGGATGGTTCCAGGATTTGTCTCTGGGAGCAAACCAGCTTTCCTTTGAAATTGGATAAAAATGCAGTCTACTGTGCCTTAAATGGCTTGCATGCATGCATAAATAGCTTTTATCAAAATAGTTTTGCAAGACTGTAATGTTGTAAGCCTAAATTCGTGAAAATAACAGGTCTACAGCCTTGTGTTTTTTACAGGAACAAACAAATTTTACTTGGAATTGCATAAAATGAAGTCCATTGGATTTTGGGGGTTCAAACCAACTTCTGAAGCTTCGAACTGAATAAAAGGCAGCAGTCTACTGGGACTCTGATGACAAATATGCGTTCGAAATCACAATATATTGCAATCTGCTTGCAATACGGGAAGGTTGCAAACAAACTCACAACACTAAAACTAGCAAGACAATGAGGGTGTTTTTGGGGAACGATCCAGCCTTTGCTTCAGACTAAAGAAAGGCAAAGCAATCGGTCTGTTATGCCAAAAGTGCAGTCAAATTTGCAGTATGTTCCAGCTTGCTTGGATTATTGCAATGTTGCAAGCCGGTATATTTTATCAAAACACCAAAGCTATAGCCTCCGGAGTTTTTGGGGGACCAGAACGACTTCTCCTTCAGAGCTGATAAAATACAAAGTACTGTCCTGCAAACATCCATTATGCACAGGATGTTGCAATATATTGCAACTTCCTTGCAATCAGAATGTTTCAATCAAGGCAAATTTCGCCAGCATAGCCAGGCTATAGCTTTGGGATTTTTTTTCTCTTGACATACTTTTCCTTCAAACTGGATAAAATGCAATATGTTGACATTCTGATCAAGAAAATGCACGAGAAATTCCAATAAGTTTCAATGCCCTTCCAATACAGAAATGTTGCAAGCCAGGCAACATTGGCAAGAATGGCGAGGATATAGACTAAGGATACTTTCGGCGAACAAACCCACTTTTCCTTCAGACTGGATAATTAATATGCCAACGAAACCGCAATGTATCGCAGTTTCCTTGCAATACGACAATGTTGCAATCTGACCAAGATTCGTCAGAAACCAAAGCTACAGCCTAAGGATTTGTTCGTAAGCCTAATTGATTCTCCTTTCGAATTGGATAAAACGCAGCTTATTGGACCTTCAAAGATGAATATACATTGCAGTAGCAGAATATTGCTGATTCATACTATTACGCCTCCATGTCAATGCAATTATGCTTTAATCCTCCACATAATGTCAAATTAATGAGCGGTAATTCTCGGTAATTATGGAGAAGAAAAAGAGTTTGCCGTCAATAATATCAATGAATTATTTCAGAAGGAAATTAATGTTGAGTTATAATTATTTTCAATTGAATATAAAATTTAGGCCAAAGGCCAAGCACTGGGACCAGCGAGGTCATTCAGCGTTGAAACGGACATTGACAGTAAAAGGTTTGAAAGGTGTTATAGGAGGAAAACCTCGCAGTTGCACTATGCATCGATTGTTAGGAAAGGGTGGCTAGCAAGATGGAAGGGAGAGAATATGAAAGGAGGTGCAGTAAAAGGAATGAAAGGGGTTATAGCATCTAGGGGCCAAGGAAAGGACGCTGCAAAGAACCTCAAGTAATGCCTACAGTGCACCGTGTGAGGTGCACTGACGGCACTAGTCCCCTATGTGCTATGGTCATCTTGAAGTTGGAAATGTTTCAATTTTGGTGCAGTTTGTGTCAAAGAGGAGATAATTATTATTCCTCCAATATTTGTTGCCGTTATCATATGCTGCATTCCAACCGCTCTGTGCAAATTCCTATTCTCATTGCAACCACATGCAGTCCTTCCTACCTTAGACATAGCCTGAAGGTTCTCAGATATTTTGGTTTCATAAAATAATGAGGCAGAAATTCATCAGTTTCAGCAGATGAGCTGAAGAAGAATCTCTATTTGATCTGATTATGATGAATACAGGAAATATGTCTTCAACACTAACAATATAGTTTGTTGATCTTAAAGGATTTTTATTAGGTAAATAATGATACATCATTTCTTATACTTATGTTTATTTTCGCAGGATTCCCTCCCCACTCCACTACCCTCCAAAATGAAAACTGTTAAAGGCATGACTTTGTCCCCTGCATGCATTTGGGGTCGGGGTAAAACACGCCACGATCGTTGTGTCTACGAACACTAACTGCAGAGTTGTCGGAACTGCCAATCTATACGGCTTATAAAGTGGGTGGATTCAAGATACTTTATTATTCCAAGTAGTCTGTAGTCAGTTCAGAAATCTCAGTTGCAAATAAAACACTTTTTCTTCAGTTGTCTCATGCTGAGAACTGTGATATTGCTGTTCAAAATGCGGTGTTTAAATCTTACCATGTTGGTATGCCTGGATCTTCATGTCGTCTATGGTTCTCTGCTATTTTTCTTTTTATGAATGATTTATTCCCAGTTGGCGCTGTATTTTGTTATTTCAACACAAATATGATCTTATATAATGAGGGAAAGCTTCTCATAAAAATAATTTAGCTAGATTTCACGCCCATCTTGGAAATGCAGTAGTCCACTTGCGCTGATTTTCTTTGGTGGCCAATAGGTGGCGTTCACAACTTGCTTATAGTTAAAATTGCTGTACATTTTCTGGTGGAGAAAGGACCGCATGGTGACCACGTAGCCGCCTTAGAGTATACGGAGACTTGCAGACGAAACTAAAATCCGATTTCATTCGTCATTTTGATACAGTTTTCTGAGACATTGAAAGGAAAATTCCCTTTGATCGCTTCTTAAGATTAGAGGAATGAAAATAAACTCAAAATAAAATGCAATATAGCCTTTGAACACATTATTAACCCCTATAATCACATGACCTACGCAGTTTAGTTTCCTATACATAAAACTGAATCAAGACTATAAACAGAAACTATATTTGCAGCCATTTCATCAACCTACAAAAGAAGGTTGTGAAAGACCTGCAATCATTTCATTTCACGTTCTCAGAGTGTTATCATAATGCACAATTTATATACGTCAAAATAGCAAGGTCAAATGATGCTATGTTAATAGGATATTTTATGTGAGCTGAGGATGAGAGAGAGAGAGAGAGAGAGAGAGAAAGAGAGATATGCTCATTGCATATTCTATCTATCTCTGACTTTTTATTGAACAGCAAGAAACATTATTGGTGTCGGTGAATCTATATGTTAAATGACATCATGGAAATTTAATGACAAACACATGTGAATAATAATAATAATAATAATAATAATAATAATAATAATAATAATAATAATAATAATAAGGCAAAGAGCCAGAATTTCTTCTTACAATTACCAGGAAAATGTAAGAAATTTTGAGAGAGAGAGAGAGAGAGAGAGAGAGAGAGAGAGAGAGAGAGAGAGAGAGAGACCACCCCCTTCGTGTGGTTGACTTTTCAGAAAACATACAGATCCACTGACCACATTTTGTAACTAAGTGACCACGACTGGGGTGCCTACCAAATCAAGCATGACCACAGAAAGTGAGTCATCTCTATTGAAAGTGATCTATAAACACTTAACACCTGATATAGACACCTTCAATAGAAGGGAGTCTAAGAGACCTCTCCCCATATATTAGGAGATACTCCATAACGATATTATTATTATTATTATTATTATTATTATTATTATTATTATTATTATTATTATTATTATTCAGAAGATGAAGAAGAACCCTATTCATACGGAACAAGCCCACTAAAGGAGCCATTGATTTGAAACTGAAACTTCCAAAGAATATTGAGGCGTTCATTTGAAAGAAGTAATATTTCATATTTATCGATATTTTATAATTACTCCTTCCTCTTGATGATATACAATCATGCGCTTTGTTTTTTAAATGTATTCAACCTGGGGCAATAATGATTTAGGAAAATGTCATTAAAAATGCTGTTTGGTTTCGTTCTACAATAAATGAAAATTTGATCATATTTGACTACAAAGGCGATGCTGGAATGATCTAAAAGTTTTAAAAATTTTCCAGCTCCTGGAAGGACAAAACAGAGAAATCATTGGCGCATGCGCCCAACGCTGCTATGGCTCAGAAAAATGTAAATTTCAAAGTTTCCAAAAATAAAATCTGATTAAAAAAAAGGCGAAGAGTTTACAGCTGAATTCAGTGAACAATTTTATGCTCCTGGAAATATGGACTACATGGCGGAGGAGCAGAATGGAGTCGACGTTGCAGCCTTCGGCGATTTATAAAGCGGGAATGTTTTTAATACTGTCACGTTTGGAACTAAGTTCTGCACTCGAGATACGCACGGGAAGGAACCAGGAGGAGAGGAGGACCCTGGAACAGATACTTTCGAGGACTTTCACGAGAAGATAGCAGAGAGAGAGAGAGATAGAGAGAGAGAGAGAGGAGAATAGTATTGCCAGAATTACCATTTAGATCAACAGATCGGTGGAATCTCAAAGGACTCCAGAGGACTTTTCGTCATCTTCAGTCCCTGGAGGAGCGGGAGAGGCGCCATTCGCGCATGTGCCTAACGCTGCAGCCCTGTGAAGCACCAACTTCGGTCTCCAGGGACAAGATCCAAGATCCTTCTCATCGTCTTCAGAAACAGGATTGTATTTATTCGAGAAGTTGAGTAAAAGAAATGGAAAGAGTTACCAAATTATGACTATGAACAATTGCACACATCTGATAATGAGGACCACTTCCAGGAAGCGCTCAACACAAGCAACTCTGTGTGTTGGGAGAGGAAAGTAAAGGAGTGGTTGAGACGACTCTGAAATGGTCTAAAATCTGCTGAGTCTTCCCTGAGAGTGTTTCGGAATCCTTCGGTCTCCAGATCCTGGAAGGGCGAGAGAGAAGAAGCCCCATTCGAGCATGCCCCCAGCGCTAGAGCTCCGTGGAACTCCTACCTCAGAGTCTCCAGAAGCACGCTCATAAATCCTTCGAGTCGCCTTGAAGCTTTCGGAGATTTGATGTCATTTTTGAAAAGCATGTTTAAGGTGGGCCTGAACCACAAGGGTGAGGGGCCCCAAGTCGCCCTAAGGATGCCTTCCCTTGAAGGCAGCCTTGACTGGGGAAGATCCTCCTCAGAGGCTGCTTCCCTGGAGGTAGGCAGGTTTCCTGCCAGGCTGGGGAAGCGGGCCTGAGGAGGGCCTGAACCACAAGGCTGAGGGGACCCAAGGCGCCCTAAGGATGCCTTCCCTTGAAGGCACCCTTGACTGGGGAAGATCCACCTCAGAGGCTGCTTCCCTGGAGGTAGGCAGGTTTCCTGCCATGCTGGGGAAGTGGGCCTGGGGAGGGCCTGAACCACAAGTGTCAGTTGCCCAAAGGCGCCCTAGGGAAGCCTTCCCTTGAAGGCAGTCTTGACTGGGGAAGATCCTCCTCAGAGGCTGCTTCCCTGGAGGTAGGCAGGTTTCCTGCCATGCTGGGGAAGCGGGCCTGGGGAGGGCCTGAACCACAAGGCTCAGGGGACCCAAGGAGCCCTGAGGATGCCTTTCCTTGAAGGCACCCTTGACTGGGGAAGATCCTCCTCAGAGGCTGCTTCCCTGGAGGTAGGCAGGTTTCCTGCCAGGCTGGGGAAGCGGGCCTGAGGAGGGCCTGAACCACAAGGTTAAGGGGCCCCAAGGTGCCCTAAGGATGCCTTCCCTTGAAGGCAGCCTTGACTGGGGAAGATTCTCCTCAGAGGCTGCTTCCCTGGAGGTAGGCAGGCTTCCTGCCAGGCTGGGAAACGTGCCTGAGGAGGGCCTGAACCACAAGGCTGAGGGGACCCAAGGCACCCTAAGGATGCCTTCCCTTGAAGGCACCCTTGACTGGGGAAGATCCTCCTCAGAGGCTGCTTCCCTGGAGGTAGGCAGGTTTCCTGCCAGGCTGGGGAAGCGGGCCTGAGGAGGGCCTGAACCACAAGGCTGAGGGGACCCAAGGCGCCCTAAGGATGCCTTCCCTTGAAGGCACCCTTGACTGGGGAAGATCCTCCTCAGAGGCTGCTTCCCTGGAGGTAGGCAGGTTTCCTGCCAGGCTGGGGAAGCGGGCCTGGGGAGGGCCTGAACCACAAGGGTGAGGGAACCCAAGGTGCCCTAAGGATGCCTTCTCTTGAAGGCACCCTTGACTGGGGAAGATCCTCCTCAGAGGCTGCTTCCCTGGAGGTAGGCAGGTTTCCTGCCATGCTGTGGAAGCAGGCCTGAGGAGGGCCTGAACCACAAGGCTGAGGGGCCCCAAGGCTCCCTAAGGATGCCTTCCCTTGAAGGCACCCTTGACTGGGGAAGATCCTCCTCAGAGGCTGCTTCCCTAGAGGTAGGCAGGTTTCCTGCCAGGCTGGGGAAGCGGGCCTGGGGAGGGTCTGAACCACAAGGGTGAGGGGCCCCAAGGCGTCCTAAGGATACTTTCCATGAAGGCACCCTTGACTGGGGAAGATCCTCCTCAGAGGCTGCTTCCCTGGAGGTAGGCAGGTTTCCTGCCAGGCTGGGGAGCGGGCCTGGGGAGGGCCTGAACCACAAGGGTGAGTGGCCCAAAGGCGCCCTAGGGAAGCCTTCCCTTGAAGGCACCCTTGACTGGGGAAGATCCTCCTCAGAGGCTGCTTCCCTGGAGGTAGGCAGGTTTCCTGCCAGGCTGGGGAAGTGGGCCTGGGGAGGGCCTGAACCACAAGGGTGAGTGGTCCAAAGGCGCCCTAGGGAAGCCTTCCCTTGAAGGCACCCTTGACTGGGGAAGATCCTCCTCAGAGGCTGCTTCCCTGGAGGTAGGCAGGTTTCCTGCCAGGCTGGGGAAGTGGGCCTGGGGAGGGCCTGAACCACAAGGGTGAGTGGCCCAAAGGCGCCCTAGGGAAGCCTTCCCTTGAAGGCAGCCTTGACTGGGGAAGATCCTCCTCAGAGGCTGTTTCCCTGGAGGTAGGCAGGTTTCCTGCCAGGCTGGGGAAGCGGGCCTGAACCACAAGGGTGAGTGGCCCAAAGGCGCCCTAGGGAAGCCTACCCTTGAAGGCAGCCTTGACTGGGGAAGATCTTCCTCAGAGGCTGTTTCCCTGGAGGTAGGCAGGTTTCCTGCCAGGCTGGGGAAGCGGGCCTGGGGAGGGCCTGAACCACAAGGGTGAGTGGCCCAAAGGCGCCCTAGGGAAACCTTCCCTTGAAGGCACCCTTGACTGGGGAAGATCCTCCTCAGAGGCTGCTTCCCTGGAGGTAGGCAGGTTTCCTGCCAGGCTGGGGAAGCGGGCCTGGGGAGGGCCTGATTCGAAACAATTTTTTGTAGATCGTAACTTTCTTCTACACTGAAAACTTGTAGACATTAATTTTGTACCAGATCTGTTTTATCTGATGGTTTTTAGTTGAGCCGTCAGCTGATAAAGCTTTTGGTTCCATGGCTCCTGCTCAACTGGGAACGGTTTCCTTACACGGGAATTTATTGTGTAGGAAGTGTCTGAGAGAGAGAGAGAGAGAGAGAGAGAGAGAGAGAGAGAGAGAGAGAGAGAGAGACTCCGTCTCAACACTCCGAGTAGGAGGCGTCCTCCAAAACAGAGAGAGAAAGATAACTGCTTACGGAGAGTTAAAGTCGCGTTCGTCGCCATGGCAACGCATCTGATGACGTCATACAGATGACGTCACACAAACTATGATAATAAGATGGAAAAATGCTTCACCTCCACCCCCCCTACCCCCCCCTCCCTCTCTCCACTCCCCCCGGCACACCGACTTCTCAAACTATAAAAAAGAAGTTGAAAGCTATTGGTCTGTTATGCAGAAAATGTGGTCGAAATTTTAGTACATTTCAACTTTATTGCATTATTGCAGTGTTGCAAACCCAGCACAATTCATCAAAATACGAAGGCTGTGGATTTTGGAAATTTTTAAGGGGCCAGAACGATTCCTCCTTCAAATTTGATAAAACAGAAATTAATGTGCTCCTAATATCTAATATTCACAGGAAGTTGCAATGTGTTGCTCTTTCCTCGCAAGAAGAAGAATATTACAAGCAAGGCACACTTGGCCAAAATAGCAAACTACAGCCTTTGGATTTTCTTCCTTGGCAGACAAACTTTTCCTTCAAACTGGATAAAATGCAATACATTCTGATCACAAATTCTTGAAAAGTTGCAATATATTTCAATATCCTTGCCATAGGCCCATGTTGCAATCAAACCAAGTTTCGTCAAAGGCAAAGCTATGGCCTAAGGATTTGTTTGTAAGCCAAATTCATCTTGCTTTTGAAATGCACAAAACGCAGTTATTTGGCCCCAGTGACAAATATACATGGCATTGCAATTGCAGCATATTGCTGATTTATACCATTAGGCTCCTATTATCAAAGCAGTTATGCCTTAATCCTCTAAATATTGTCAAATTATTGAGCGGTAATTTTCAGTAATTATGGAGAATACAAAGAAAGTTTGCCAGCAATAATATCAGTGAATTCTTTCAGAATGATATTAGTGTTGAGTTATAGGTATTTTCAAGCTGAATATTTTCTTTTGTGTGTAATTGGACTAAAGTAAGACATATTATTCCAACATGTGTTCCTGCCATCATATACAAACTTCAACCGCTCTGTAACAATACACTCGCTAGGCCGGAGTTCGATTCCCCTGCCGGCTGATGAAGAGTTAGAGGAATTTATTTCTGGTGATAAAAATTCATTTCTCGCTATAATGTGGTTCGGATTCCACAATAAGCTGTGGGTCCCGTTGCTAAGTAACCAATTGGTTCTTAGCCACGTAAAATAAGTCTAATCCTTCGGGCCAGCCCTAGGAGAGCTGTTAATCAGCTCAGTGGTCTGGTAACACTAAGGTATACTTAATTTGTTACCACAACAGTCCTTCCTTCCTTTCTTCCCTCCTTCCTTCCTTCCTTATGCACTGCCTAATACTTTTCAGATGTTCTGGTATCATAAAACTATGATGAATTAGTCACCAATTTCAACAGATGAGTGGAAGAAGAAGAAGGATCTGTATTTGATCTGTTTATGATGAATATTAGGATTATATCTAAATCACCAACTATATGGTTTGTTAATCTTGAAGGATACTTCTTCGTTTTAACGTGCTTTTATACCCATTTTTATATGGGGTAAGCACGGTGCCTTCTTTGAAGGACTTTGATTTGGCGGTGGGGTAGACGTAACCTCGACCGGCTGCCCTGATATTGAGCACATAATAATGAGAAGTCATTCCTTCTACTTATGAATTCATTTTCATAGGATTCCCTTCCCCAGCACCCCCCCCCCCCCCAACTCTCAAAACATGATGTCGACTGCATGTATTTGTTTTCTGCCTGTATTAGTTCAGAACAAAAGATGGCGAGACCTTTACGCCTAAGAACATCAACAGCAGAGTTGTCGGAACTGCCAATCTGTACAGCTTTTAAAGTTGATGAATTAAAATAACAGTTTACTATTTAAAGCAGTCTGTAGTAGGCGTAGAAACCTGAAAATTAAATATATAACTTTTTATTCCATTATCTTTTGCTCAGAACTGTAAAATCCTTGTCCAAAATCCGGTGTTGAATCTCTTATTATGTTGGTATACCTGAATGTCCATGTCGTCTGTGACGGGCCTTGTCATTTTCGCTGTGGGTGATGATTTTGGTGTCGTTTTCCATTTTTATGAATTACAAAAGAATAGAGCGAAAATATCTATAATTAACGCAACTTATATAATGGTTATAATTGCTAACGGCGTGAAGACTAGACCTATCTATATCTGGCATTAGAGGTGGGGGCGGCGTTCCCCATCTTTATTATGCGCTGATGAATTGATGAGAATTGAGTTAAATATAGATTTGCATATATCATTGCAATCCTTATTGAATGCTCTTTCTTCTAAAGTACATTTACAACGTCCATAGCGTAAAAAAACGATAAAAAATGTATCAAGTATTAAAAGCTGTGAGGTGTCTGAACTGCGTCGGTTACCATTGAGGCAGCGTGATAAAAACGAATATGCTCAAACCACTTTGTGCTGTTATCGCCCTTATTGCATATGACAATAAGGTCGCTTTCTGTCTGTCACAGTCTATCGGGTTACGCCGTTTTTTGACCCAGTCACTCTTCTTCGCTTTCGGCTTTGTTTCTCGTTCCTGTTGAAATCGTTTTGTAAAAGGAATTTCTCCTCTCTCTCTCTCCGAAGTAATGACGTGATATGTTGGAAAAGAAAAAAAAGTAAAGAGAGAGAGAGAGAGAGAGAGAGAGAGAGAGAGAGAGAGAGAGAGAGAGATGGGCGGGAATGGAGAGAGCGAAAGGGAAAGAGAAAGAGAGAAAATTGGGAAGGGAGAAAGAGAGAGAGGGTGAAGGAGAGAGGGAGAAAATAGGCCTATGTTTGTTTCACTTCTCTTTTCTTCTACAGTACATCCAACTTCATCAAGATCTTCCTTTCCCTCCTTCTTTGTTTACCATCCATACATCCTCTCTCTCTCTCTCTCTCTCTCTCTCTCTCTAGATTCCTGACCGTTATTAAGAGACGCAGCTCGTCCGAAACCTTTGACAATTTGACAAACCGAGATAAAATTATTTCATACACATATATTTAACGAGTTTATATAATAGCAAAATTTATTTTAAATGAAATAAAATATGAATTTTCATCATATATTAAAAAATTTCTCTCGGATTTCGAATTCGTAAAAAAAAAATACGTGAAATGAATAACGATTTTTAAAAAATTATTTGAATCTTTTCCAAGGATACGAACGCAGGTTTTACCGCCAATATTTATTATTATTATTATTATTATTATTATTATTATTATTAAAGCATAATAAGAGAGAGAGAGATTTATTTCATAAAATGTGGGTGAAGGGAGGGCCTCGACGAGGTAATCCTCGCTTTGGTTGACTTCCTCGAGGCTTTGCTTGTGCGAGAGGGTCTCGCCGAGGTAATTCTCTTCCGGGAGAATCATGACGAGATATTCCTTGCGTTTTATGGCCTCGGCGAGGTAATATTTTTACGGGAGGACCATGGCGAGGCAAACCTTGACTTCTACGGCCTCGGCGAGGTAGCTCTCATTCGACAGGCCATCACGAGGTAAACCTTCTACGGCCTCGGCGAGGTCGTACTCATCGAGAGGCCACCATGAGGTAATTCTTGACTTCTACGGCCTCGGCGAGGTCGTATTCATTCGGTGGGGTATCAGGAGGTAATTCTTGCGATCTATGGCCTCGACGAGGTTCTTTTTCATGAATGAATTCTGATGTCTGACAGAGGCCGAGAGACAGAGAGAGGAGAGAGAGAAAGAAAGAGAGAGAGAGAGAGAGAGAGAGAGAGAGAGAGAGAGAGAGAGAGAGAGAGAAAGAGAGAGAGAGAGAGAGAGAGAGAGAGAGGGGCCCGAGTCACGTGGTCAGCTTCTTTTTCCCGCCCTCCATAATCCATATTGAGTAGCCTTACGGCCGGGACCAGAAAGTAAACACACACCAGCAGGAAGGAAGGAAGGAAGGAAGAAAGGAAGGAAGGAAGGAAGGAAGGAAGGAAGGAAGGAAGGAAGGAAGGAAGGAACCTGTCGCCGAAATGTCTTCTAAATACGACTTATTTTCGGTAAGAATTCGTTTCCTGTGCTTTCGTCATTCGAAATAACGTCTCCGGTTCGTGTCTGTAACGAATTACCTTTGTATTCTGTCTTTATATCGGCCTTGCTTAACGAATTGAGGTGGAATTTTAAAGTGTTTTTCGTGTGTCACGTGACATGGCCAACCTTCCCCCCCCCCCCCACAATGGCCGTTATATATATGTTGCTTTTGACGTTTTGTTTCGTTACAGAATGACCGTAAGCGTCGCCCGTTACGTTGTTATTTCATTGACACTTATTTTCAAGCATCATGTAAAGGCAACGTGTGTGAAAAAGTGCCGTAAACACTTGTAAAGTGTTTGGTACAATATCACCCCCAGGGTATTACCTTAGAGGCGTCCCAGGGTATTTGAGGGTGACCGGCCCCATACATCGGCCTGGGATGGGTATTGTGGGTATAGCCTTCGTAAATATCAATGTGGGTAGTTTGCAAGCCTTTCCCATGTTTAGTGTTGCTTGTGGGGGTCCAAGGGGGCCCAAAGTTCCCACTCCTGGCCAGGTCAGGGCACGGTGCCCTAAGTCAGGTTAGGAAGGTAAGGTCAGGTTAGGTCAGGACAAGGCATTCTAGGGATGGGTAGGTGTGTTGTGGTCGGCAGAACCTGTGTCTGTCTGTCTGTCTGTCTGTCTTTCTCAACTGGCCCTCAGGCTAAACAGTATAGCTTAGAAAAGTGAGTATAGAATTATTATTATTATATTATATTATTAATATTATTATTATTATTATTATTATTATTATTATTATTATTCAGAAGTTGAAGAACCCTATTCACGTGGAACAAACCCACCAAAGGGCCCATAGACTTGAAATTCAAGCTTCCAAAGAATGCAGTTCAGGTGAGATAATATAAAAATGGACCAAGATGATGAGAAATTTGTCGGGTTTCGTTCATGTTTTTACATTCATCCCCCAGGGGCTGGTGCTAAATATGGCAGAAGCTCCTTCGGACACCATGTTTAGTACCAGCCCCTCGGGGATAAATATATAAACATAGGCAAAATATGGCAAATTTCTCATTATCTCTGTCAATTTTTCAACTTACCTCACCTGTGCTGCATTCTATACACTTCTTCTGTATTGTTCAGCCTAAAAATTATATTAATAAATGATATCTTAGTGTGGTTGTATCCTTTATATTGGATTTTCCAACGAATTTGACCTGACTATGCCACCTGTGAGGTGACATCCATATGTTGAAAGCTACCGTTGGTTATCTACTAAACACAAAATCTCAAAACTTATGTAGCATATGTTTTCTGAAAACACACAGCTGGCTGGAAGGGTTGTTAGGTTAGTACTGACTTATTAAGTTAGTAAACGATTGACATGGTCATAGCAGTGGTGCAATAGTGGAGTCATATGTGAAGGTCATATGTGACCTTCACTGAAGGTTGTCATAAAGCAATGGTTTGCAACTCTGAAATCTGAAATTAATTTAAGCATATCTTAGTTCTGTTGACTGTGAGTTTCCATCTGACCAACATCATGAAGGATTTGTGTTGAAGAAAATAATATTGTGACTTTTGACGTCAATATCCCTTACATGGTTTTATACCTGCTTGTAATACAATGCGTTAAATTCTTTGTAAATGTTGTCTTTGGAAATGTATATAATTGCACTGTGCCTTCATAAATTTTGACATATTTTTCAGGTTAGTCTGTTCAGCATTGACACAAACTGCACCTTGCTTGTGGGAAGACAAGTTTCCCAGTCAAGGGTTGAGGCGACAAAGAGGTCCATTAGTTACTGATCCCAGCTGTGTCCAGTTTTCAAGGGAAAGACTTGAGGTTGAATTTTCATTCCAAGAGTAGATGAAGTTTTTGAAATTCCTTTTATGGTAAACAGATATACTTAGAGTTTTGTAGAGCAATTTTTGAAATGTGAGTAGCTCATCTGTGATTTGTCAGTGTGATTGATCAAAATGACATGATTGTTTTCAAACTTTTTGTTTATAATGCTCCAATGCCTGAGGTATAAATGCTAATGTCAATATTTGAGACAACACTATTATTTTGACCATTAATGAATAATGCATATTTTGTAGAGAAGAAATTCATTGTTTTGTTCTTACTGAGGGTAGAATTTTCTAGCTACTGAAAAAGTTCAGAATTCAATGACAGTTTCAGGGACTGAAAACTTACAGTCATTTTCTCAGTTGGTTATTTACAGTCTTTCATTTAATGAGTTTTAGTTTTCTGAAAAGGAAACTATTGTGCTGGCTTTGTCTGTCTGCACTTTTTTCTGTCCGCCCTCAGATTAAAAGCTACTGAGGCTAGAGGGCTGCAAATTGGTATGTTGATCGTCCACCCTTTAGTCATCGAAAATACCAAATTGCAGCCCTCTAGCCTCAGTAGTTTATATTTTATATAAGGGTAAAATTAGCCAAGTTTGTGCTTCTGGCAGTGCAACAACACAGGCCACTACAGCCGGCTGAGAGTTTCATAGGCTGTGGCTCATACAACATTATACAGAGAACAAGTAAAGATAGTTTATGCGCTATACAGAAAACTCTATTGTGCCGAACAAACTTGGGCACATTTTTTACTTGTTTTATTTTGTTATGGCAATTATATGTTCAAATTTATTGTAGTTTCCATGGACTAATTAGTAATGGCTGTGAATTGTGTAAAAGACTTAAGATTTGCTAACCTTATTGTATGAGTAATACCGGACTCCTAGAAAGGAAACTCATTGTTTTGTTCTTATAGAGGGTAGTTTTCTAATTCTAATTATATAAATGCTAAAGTTAGGAATTATTTTACTCTCTAGCTATTTCCGCTGAACATGACCACAAGCTTCCTCCAATTATAAGTCTGACTACAACATTCGGAGTGCTGTTATTCACAGAACAATTCTTGGGGCTTTGCAAGTCAGTATTTTATTTTTTCTTTCGTTTCAGACTTTTGAAAACAAGACGAAGAATGAGGAACATGACGCCAGAGCAGACTTCCAAGGAATGTGATGATGGAGGCTATTACAGTACATCAATGAAAGCGACTTTCTACGTTCTAACTAACAAGGCTAACACATTTCAGTGCTATACTCTCCAAAACGATCTGGGAATATGCTAAAATGGGTACATACATACATACATACATATATATATATATATATATATATATATATATATATATATATATATATATATATATATATATATATTATATATATATATATATTATATATATATATATATATATATATATATATATATATATATATATATATATATATATATATATATATATATATATATGTATGTATGTATGTATGTGTGTATGTATGTATGTATGTGTGTGTATGTATGTATGTATGTATAATACCGTGAAATTTATAACTAGATTCAGAGCTGTTGTGGTTATACTGACCGTCATAAAATTAAATTGAGAAGACATATAGATTTTTCGCTTTTCACGTCGACCAGACATTTCACAGCATGAAATATGAATTTTTAAAAGTTGTCTTTGACTATAACTGTTATCGAAAATCTAAAAGTTTAAGAAAAAAATTAACTTATAATTTATTTACTAATTTTGTTTAATGTAAATTAGGAAGGGACAAGACTATGTACTCTCTTGTTTTTCTAGTTCTTCGTTGGACTGGTCGGTACCATTCTCGCCTAGCACTCTGCAGGGGCCCGCGTTCGAATCTCCGGCCGGCCAATGAAGAATTGGAGGAATTTATTTCTGGTGATAGAAATTCATTTCTCAGTACAACGTGGTTCGGATTTCACAATAAGCTGTAGGTCCCGTTACTAGGTAACCAATTGGTTCTTAGCCACGTATAATAGCCCTAGGAAAGCTGTTAATCAGCTCAGTGGTCTGGGTAAACTAAGGTATGCTTTAACTTTTCTTGTTTTTCTATAATATTTTTAAGTGACTTTTTTTTATAAGCCAAGGTTTAAATATACCAGAATTTCTGAATCTGAATGATCAAATGTTTACAGACGCAGTTAAGCCAAGATGACAATAAGAATTTTTTCAAAAATCACTTGAATACATATGCATGTAAATACACATACAGGAGTTCATACACACACATTTGTATAGTTATTTATTTAATTACGTCCAGGGCGAAAAGAGAAAAAAAACTTTTATTTACTGAATAACTCTAGAACTGATATTACTTTTTTATCCTCTGACACGTCAGCTATGATAACATAATCTAACTTGTATAAAATTACATTATACCAAAGCTCGGAGAACTACTATTATCTGTAGCTTTCTTGGTAATTACCTCAAAGATCTTAATAAGATAGATATTAATAATATAGTTCGTGATGAAATGAATGGTAAGAGCTTGTATGGTCGAAAAGTTGTGAAGGTTATAATGTTCGTCAAGGATTTGCGCCGCAGGAAACAGATGGGTTTGCCCTTTCTTTTTTTTAAACTTTTCCAATAAAGAGGCAGTGAAAGGATCGTGTTCCGGAACTAAGATGATTTTTATTGTGTTGATATCCGCATCCATCATTTAATACGGCATTTCGGTATATTACAACGCCAGAAAGTTGTTGACAAGTCAAAGTGTGCTGGTAAATCGTTAATCTTGTCCGTTGTTGATCATATTCCTCACTGAATAACAGTGAATCTATTAATCATCAAAATTGCCTATTTTACCAAAGAACGATTTTTAAAGAGGGATCCAGGGACCTGCAACAATTTAAATATCAGACATTACAAATAATGCCATAAAAATTCCTCCTAAAATTCCACAAATGTGTGTGACGTCTTACCTGATGTGTGTGTGATAGAAATTAATGTAACGTAATGAAGAAATTCTCTCAGGGCACAAACTTGAGGGGAACATTCGTGATCTAAATTTCACCTTCGGTCATTATTTGGTAACCAATAGACACCTTCTTTCAAAACATGGATTTGTCCCTGACAGTCTGAACGTTCATGAGACTAAAAAGACGGAAATCACTCGAATTTTAGTCAAAGGTCTTGGTGGGTCGAGTCAAGAACAACTTGGACGGGTGAATGTTTTCAATAGTAACAGAGAGAATGTTTGAAGTATTGGGCAATCAGTGTCTTCAGTTCAGACAGAAAATACCTCTGGAGAACAAAGTTACACCGTTCCAAGATCGCCGCAAAAAAGTAAGTAAATAAAAAAAAAATTAATAAAATAAAAAAGTCCACTGAAGGCTAAGCCGAGAGGCTGGTGTAAGAACTATTACCAGAAGCCAAAAACCTAACAAAGGAAAGAAAGCTGGAAGAAAATATAAAAAGTGAATCAGATTTTTTTCACATTAACCCATATAAACATCGAAAAGTCATGAAATAGTTAGCATTCTTCCCTTCGAAAGGAAGTATAACTTCCTAGCATCACATCCCCTGAGAAATATGATCAACAACGGACAAGATTAACGATTCACCAGCACAATCTGACGTATCAACAACTTTCTGACGTTATAACATACCGAAATGCCGTATTAAATGATGGATGCGGATATCAACACGATAAAAATCATCTTAGTTCCGGAACACGACCCTTGCACTGCCTCTTTACCGGAAAAGTTTAAAAAAGAAAGGGCAAACCCATCTGTCTCCTGCGGCGCAAATCCTTGACGAACATTAAATAAACCTTCACAACTTTCGACCATACGAACTCTTACTATTCACTAGCGACCACTAGCCAGAGCTATTATTCTAAATTCATCACGAACTACATTATTAATATCTATCTTATTTAGATCTTTGAGGCAATTACCAAGAAAGCAACAGATAATGTTCTCCGTCTTTTGGTAAAACATAATTTTATACAAGTTAGATTATGTTATGAAACCTGATGTATCAGACGACAAAAAAGGGTAATATCAGTTCTAAAGTGTGGACAGGAAGTCGACGAAGTTCATCTCAACTTTGGTTAGTCTTTTTAACAGAACTGATTATTACATTTGCATTAAAATGAAGAACGTGAATAAGTGATCCCATTCGTGTATACAGAAATTCACACACATACGAGTACAAGTAAATATATATATATATATATATATATATATATATATATATATATATATATATATATATATATATATATATATATATATATATATATATACACACACACGTGTGTGCATGTGTGTGTATGTACATATAACTTATATATTAATTTATTTATCTGTCTTCAGTTTTCAACAAATGATTTATAGCGCTAGTAGACTATGAAAATAATGAATAGCAATAAAAAATTTATATAGGTTAACTGTATCATTCCTGAATGAATCGCTATGCCACAAAGTAAATGCATCCTTTATGGCCCATAAATGACTTACGTATGATGTATCATATAGCCTATATTCATTATGGCTGACATGTTTTGGGCGTCCCAAATTATATCCATTTGTCCTCAGATAATCATGAAAAATGAAAAGTAAAAATAATCAGTGGAAACCTTGTTTGCCACAACAGCTCTCGACTGATTCGCGATACTGGGAATTGATTTATTGGTCCCCTCCATCAAAGACATTTCCCTCACTCAGTTACCGGATATGTTGGATTGGCTGATTAATTTATATTCTAATAAGTTTACGTCACAGCAACATAATACATGCACGCTTTAAGTACAATATTTCATAAAAATATTATATTTGCTCTGGTGATTGTAACAAAACCGTAATTATACATATTTACCAGGAAATATGGCTAAATGACGGCATGTGATGATAATGTCATGAAGTTCACAAGTTCATAAGTTCATCAAATTTTGTATATATATATATATATATATATATATATATATATATATATATATATATATATATATATATATATATATATATATATATACACACACACACACACACACACACACACACTATATATATATATATATATATATATATATATATATATATATATATATATATATATATATATATATATATATATATGTAAAGTTATTTTGTAACGTTTAATTTAAAAATACTCAATGGAGAAGACACCAATCCACAGTTATTTAACCTTAAAAATATACTTAAAAATAAAAGTATACAGTTTTATTTGTAAATATATTTGCATAGTTACACAACTACATTTGTTTCTCCTTTAGTAGGCTTACCCGACATGCCTTAATGAGGTGGATTACATGGCCTTGCCGCAGGTTTTTGGTCTACTTATTCTCTCGTTAGCTATGTATTTCCACTTTTTTATAAACTCTATTAACATGTAGGGATATAATAAAGTGAGTAAAAATGACGCAAACTGGTGAGAAACAGACAAAAAAGAGAAAACAACTGAGTACACTTAAGGTCCCATCTCCCAAAAGTTACTTTCCAGTCTCTCCAAAATCGACACCCATGCTGCCAAACGCGATGACCATAGCTTTGTAAAAGTTCAGTACAAGTCCAAGCTTAACTTATGCGTAATCCCACGAACATGTTTAAAACATTTCTTGTGTAGGCTACATTTCATAAATTACTAGTCAACTTAAACCGAACCAAAATTGGGTTAACAGATTTTCTGTAACTCCAGGCAAGCCAAGAAAGGATCAGATCTGAATAATGATTGATTTAATATTAAGTTATCTTTTGTCACAGCAATAAAGGTCATCGACAACGAAAAATATGTTAGTAAAAGCAATTCATTTCACAAAAGCTTTAAATTGGTAATAAAAGCAAAAATATATACGTCATAAGAGTAACTAAAACCATAAAAAGTCTTAAATGTTACTTAGCTCTGCCATTAAAAATAAAATACTTTCGTTAAGAAGTCAGGCTTATTCCGTAAATTTAAAAATGACACCGTGGTTTAAACTGACTTCCTCTCCGAGTATTCTGAAGGGGAGGTAACTGCCGTCGCCATCCCGACATTCAGAATGGAAATATCTGAGGTCGCCATGACTGGGACATTGCCAGCAAATGTCACCCAGTCAACGGAACCGAACCTTCTACCTCTATGAACCGAACAGTAATCACAGGATGCTGGGATTGCCACCTCCATCAGAAATCAAACGCAGGCTGTCCAATATCCAGACGACGTAGCGCCGTTTCCCTCTCCCTGACATATCATTGTAGACCTATGGAAGAAAAGACTTAGTAATTTTCACCATTTCCTGGCTACCACCAACCAGACTCCCATGAGACTCGCCCGCCCTTCTTTACTTTTTCCAGAATACTGGAAAAAAAAGTCTCTGAAGGGCAAAGAACCAGTCTTTCTATAGCAACTGATGCAATGTTCTTTGCCAAAGTGTCTGCCCTTTCATTGCCTGTTATACCTATGTGGGATGGTACCCAGCAAAACTTAATTTCTATATCACGACGATCAATTAAATTATCCATTCTAAAATCTGAGACAACTGGTGCTTTAAATACGTTGGTAAGATAATGCAAAGCACCAAGTTAACAGAATCCAGAATAAGAAAAAAATGCTCTCTCTCTCTCTCTCTCTCTCTCTCTCTCTCTCTCTCTCTCTCTCTCTCTCTCTCTCTCTCTCTCGTTAAATCTGAGGTTCGATGATTCGTGGTAGTAATAATAATAATAATAATAATAATAATAATAATAATAATAATAATTTTATTTACCAGTAATGAGTACAATAAAACCATCCCAATACGGCAAAATATTGTAAAATAAAAAAATATACACATCAAAGACTTAATTTTATCAAGCTCACAATCAAATGGCAAAATAAGGAAAAAGGGGGCAATAATAATCCAAAAAATAATGAATAATATCGAGCCGGAGTAAGGTTATAGGAAAGTAGAACGATGAATTATTAAATATAAATTCTATTCAATAAAATGATAAAACTAGAAACCTGTGATGTATTTGTTCAGATCATTATGGACTACGAAAATCTTTCGTGGTTCGAAATGGCTGTTTCAGATATCTTTACGAATAAGTGATACAACTCTGAAAACTCTAAGATATTCAAGTAAGTATAAAATCTTCAAAGCTTAATGCAATAGTTATTGAAAATATATATTTTAGTTTAAATAACGTCCACAAACGAGCATTGGAGGCCAAAGGAAAGCTCTTTATGCATAATCTGTTTCATCTATTTTATAATTGAAATATTGCAAACATTTATTACATTGAATCTAACTTCAACTGGAAAATGTTCAGACCTGAAACTGGTGAAATTTGCGATAAAACGATTTCAGGTCCGTCATGCGTCTCATTGTTCAGGTATAAAACAATCTGCAGGTAATCCCCCACTGATGGACATCTGATTGCAGCGTAATACTTTGAGATAAACGTTGGATTTCCGTTGAGGAAATACCATAAAAAGGCAACTGAATATGCATAGGAAATTAATGGAGGGAATTAGAATTTCATTAACTTCCAGCATAACGGTGAAATAACAGGAAGCATTTACGTACGCGCTTTGAAAGCGTATGCAACGGGGTATGATGAGGGACCTGATTGGAAAAGAAGTTGGATTAAAACATGAAACGCCAGCACTTTCGTTCGTATTCCATTTCTGAGAATAAAACCAAGTAGTGCACGGGAAATGCAATGTAATTTTTTTTCCGTCTTCCAAACATCCGCCTAGGTGGGCAAGGGATTAAGTGAAAAATAAATAACGAACATTAAAGAAAAAATTATCATACCGCCGCTACTTCGTGGAACCTCTATTCTAAATTCATAAAATAATCGGTCAATATAATCTCGTTTTAGGAATTGTCATTAGGATTTAGACAATCTCCGTATGATTTCCTGTTGGACATCTTTCGCAAGTGCTCCGCTTTTGAGATTTCTTTCGGCTGGTATGTCACAATGTCACATTACGCTAACCAGATCATTTCATAGCATTCATAGTTACTATTCAAATCTTTCCCAGGGTCTCCTTGACACTGTTGCTATATCAAGCTTTCAGCACCGCAGTACATTATCTAACACGGAAACCCAACTCGTAGCAACTTTCCATTCCCAAACGTCTAAATTGCCCTCCTTATGTCCTAAAGAGATTTTCACAGTCATTTTACAATCTATTGTATCCATTCCTCTATTTCACACACATGCAATTTTAAATATATATATATATATATATACATATATATATATATATATATATATATATATATATATATATATATATATATATAATATATACATATACATATATTTATACACACGCACACACACACACACTATATATATATATATATATATATATATATATATATATATATATATATATATATATGTGTGTGTGTGTGTGTGTGTGTGTGTGTGTGTGTGCGAGCGCGCGCGTCTAGACACTGAACACTGTACAGCTCAAAGAGTTATGCTCCAACTCCAACGCGTACATACAAATGTGCTCTTGCATAGTAAAGGTATGAAACATTCTTACATCAAAGTTTACACTTTGCTGTGCACCCAGTTGGAAAATCAAAACAGCAAAGATCAGAATTTCTTTCCTCTCGTGCATTCACTTCCCTGGAATCTGTTGACAGACGCGAAACGGAAAACATGAGACGAAACTCCAGGATCTTCATGGAAATTAGTTTCTCAGATAAAAGTTGCTTCTTTTTTAGTTACGGAATATTTGTCAGTGGCTTCATTTTGATGTCCGTGTAAACTGCATTTCCGCGTGGATATAGGAACGTGTTTCATTTTATTACTTTTTTTCTTTTGGTGTTCCTCATATATTTAAAGATAATAATGAAAAAACTACATTTTTGTAGTAATAATGAATATATAACATATATATATATATATATATATATATATATATATATATATATATATGTACATATATATATTCATTATTATTACAAAAATGTTTTTTATATTATATATATACACACACACACACACACACACACACACACACACACACACACACATATATATATATATATATATATATATATATATATATATATATATATATATATATATATATATATATATATAATATTTATCTATTAATTTATTTACTTCAGTCTGCACGACCACCAGTACAGAAGGTACTATACTTCGTCGACTTCACAGTAATTTTCTGAATAAAAACTATACGATTATTACTCGTTGTATTATTATTATTATTATTATTATTATTATTATTATTATTATTATTATTATTATTATTATTATTAATCGTTCTCCCATTCACTTGTCTGTTCTGAAGAAAGTAAGTGTAAGTATTATTTTTCGTGACAAAGGCAATAGTATCAGTAGTAACAGCAGCACTATTTATCCTACAGAGCTTTGATCCAACTCTTCGCTTGACTCATTCGGAATTTCTTTGTATATTTTACACTTTCTCATATAAATCTTGGGAAGGTAGAAAATTAATCTACGAAAATTTGTTTTGCGTAAAATGAATTGGACCTATATTCATTTCATATATTTCTACTTTCAGTTACTCAGTATTGCAAACAATTTCAAAGTTAGTTCAGATTCTTATTCCTAGCACATTTTTTTCAATATGTAGGTTCTATAGAAGGTCAATTTAGTTCACATGTTAAAATCATGAATTAAGAATCCAGAGCTTTTTCTTTTACGAAATGAATTAAAGTAACGATTCTATTTCGGACTTTTGACATAAGGCCTCGTCCGTCTATGAAGCGAGCATTAACAAATAACAGGTTACTCCGGTGTTAACATAATTAAATCAAAGGTGATAATTTTCAGTTCTGTTAAAATTTAATATTTTTGTTTACCACGAGAGAGAGAGAGAGAGAGAGAGAGAGAGAGAGAGAGAGAGAGAGAGAGAGAGAGAGAGAGAGATAACTGGTACATGGCATTAACAGAAACTGCCAATTTGCAGCCAGGGGTGTCCCCTTGAGTAGCAAAGGAAATGGAGGCGAGGGAGAGCAACACGAGAGGCCCTTCATGATGGGGATGAAGATGACGATCTAATAACGACAGTCCCTTTGAAAGTGCAACATGTCCGAGGGTTCTTTGGCCTAATAGATGGTCGTTATCAGCTGTCAAGTAGCACGCTTCTGATGAAAAGCTGAAAGTTGACGTGATCTTTCAAGTAGCTTCTAAACCCTGCTCTTCGGCCACTTTAAAAGCGTAGCTACTTAATGAACGGGTTAATACACCCACCATTTATGCAACAGGAATGAGTTTGCTATGGCGTCGGACATCTACGGTACACTCTTCATTTAAGGGCAGTATTGCATTCGATAGCTTTTAAATTCGGAGATGAGGATCACCTGAATATAGTTCCATTCATGCACAGAAAATGTTTTGGCTTTTAGGTATAAGTAAGTGTAGAAAATCACATCGAGTAATTAATGATTGTCAAGTGATCTCAACTAAAGAATTATAAAAAAAAAGTTAAAGGAACTTACTGAATAACGAAACAGCACTGCATATAAAACAATAAAGATAATATATAGTTAAATATGAGAAAAGCAAGGAAAGAAAATAACGTGCATAAATGTATATATATATATATATATATATATATATATATATATATATATATATATATATATATATATATATATATATATATATATATATAATATATATATATGTGTATATATAATATATATATATATATATATATATATATATATATATATATATATATATATATATATTTTTTTTTTTTTTTCATGTCATAGAACCTTCCAAGTAGCATTGCTGTTTCATAAATGCTAAAAATTAAGGTCCTCTTCGGTTCCCGTCACCCATTTGATTTTATAAGACTTAGAATGTAGATCATGTATTCGTCTATAGAAACTTTTATCTCGAATTGTCCTGTGATAAAATTCTAAACATCTGATGGTTTTCTCCTATCAAGGACCATCCAGTAAGCTACTTTTCTCTCTTTCGCTGTGCCCAATGATAACACACAATATAACCCTTATAAGAAGGATTGCCAACTAGGTCATATTTATCATCTCTGCCATTGAGACAATAACAGAAGTTCACAAGAAAAAAGTTTACTGCCTTATCGAGATAACTCCTAATCAACTTCCTAAAAATAGTTTACATCTGAATCAAGTCCAACTATGTATTGTCCTTCCATGTTTATCTAATGATGGAAATCTCTTCATCAGCGCTACGGGACTTTCAATAGTTCCCTTAAGGATGAACAATGCTTTACAATATTCCTGCGAGCCTGTAATCATCTTTCACTTCTCGCTAATCTTATTCTCCGGATGATGGATATTGCAAGAATTAGACGTACACAGTTGACGCCCGATTAGAGTCAGCTAGATTTTCCCAACTAAATCAACAAAGAGAATAAAAGTTTTCCGGGATCCATTTCCCTATTCTTGTATACAGTGGCGCTGAATTGCTTTTAGTCATTTTACCTACTTTTAGCTATCCAGCCTTCATTCATTGAAGCAGATTTTTTCATTTTAAAACTTCATTCTAAATTACCCTATGTACCTTTATTATAACATTAAATTTGACTGCATTCCTACTAGTGATATGATGTGGACTCAGGCAGACAGTGCTATAGAGAACGCTTATACTACAGTATAAATAATTACCTCTAGTTGAAACCTTGCTTAATAACATTATATTCCTTTTCATGGGATTAATAATTTCAACGTGCATTGTCATTAATTGCCAGCTACGTAACCCTTATAGATATAACGCTGCTTTACTGATAAAAATATTTATTTTCTCAGTGAATCAATTGTGTACAAGATACTGTCTGAATGGGGGTGAAATGACTTGTATGAATGAGAGTGAAATGACTTGTATGAATGAGAGTGAAATGACTTGTATGAATGAGACTGAAATGACTAACCACCATAAAGCAAAAAGCTGCTGAAGGTAATAAGCGACAGAAAAACTAACCAGTATGAAGGAGAATTAACAAGGCCACAGCACTAGACGAGGCAAGGGGATTCTTAAGGCAAGCATTGTTATCAATTATATGAAAATGTGTTCATAATGTATAAAGCAGGATCCAAAATTCACAAGTTTCTAAGACCAGCTTGGATATCAACTGAAGACTCAGAATATCTATAATAAACTATTCCGTTATTCGTACGTGCTTTGATTGGACGAAAAAATGAATCAACCTCACTGTGAGCTACAAATCTAACTATACATGAATCTCCAGTCCCCCGATTCTGGGCTACTTGCAAGTTCTTTAGGAACTATATTCCTTCGGAGTTAACTTCAGTATAATAATAATAATAATAATAATAATAATAATAATAATAATAATAATAATAATAATAATAATGAAACGGTACTACTTACTTCAGATATGGGTTTATTTCTCTTGGTGTTAGTCAGCAAAATTAATGCAGAGAGCTAGCAATAAATATTCATTTTCATTCCTCCCTCTAGTTACTTGATGATTTATGATTTCTGTTGCCCTAGTAGAGGTAGAATCATAAATCAAGAGAGAGAGAGAGAGAGAGAGAGAGAGAGAGAGAGAGAGAGAGAGAGAGAGAGAGAGAGAGAGAGAGAGAGAGAGAGAGTTTATAATAATTTCCCATTTTCACATTTCATTAAATTCCGTATAACCTGACAATACTAACTTTAGATATCACCCAGAATCCTCAACGTCCAACTACACTTTCTTCGTTCCATTTATGTGGAATCGTGAGCTATTTTTCATCAATCTTACTAATAATCTACCGGTTACTTTGATATCAAACTTGCAATTAATATTCAGAGTCCATTAAATTCACCACCATACATCGTTAATGGCACCAGATGTATTACACACTCATAAGAGCCCACATTAACGTTCAAGGGTTTCACCGAAAAGAACATTTCTCGCTCCTGTGGTATTCGGAAGCAATAAGAATATGAAATAATATCTTCTGGGGAATAAAATCAAGACTGGATTCGCTTTGTCAATCACACTGATCCGTAGTGAAGCCTACTGCGTTGAATTCACCTTCTTGAATGCAAATGAGAAAGGGGTCTCCGAAGACAAAAGATGCAAGACAAATTATGAATCCCTTCAAAGGTAAATTATGTTTAGGGAATGGCCGAATGAAGGATTGATTTGTTTCTCCGATATCCTGGCATCGCTTGCAGGATGAACTACAATGAAGTCTCATGAATGCAATGCAATGTACGGATGGTCATACTCAGACTTGTAGGTTTCCTTTCCCCTGTCTCTAGTTTGCTTCTCATACACCCTTATGAATTTGCTCTGCTTATTAATCCCTTCTTAAACTATTGGCATACAGACATTCAATCAAGCTACAGTTTCATTACATCTGCCCTCCAGAGGCACTGGTTTCTTATTTATACTGCGGTTTCCTATATTTTAATTCTATTTCTTTCTATCTCTGCTTCACTGAATTAAAAAAAAAAAAAAACTGAAAAAATATGCTTTTAAGCACGCGTACCATCTATTCGTAAATTCAGTTTCATTAAATTCTAACGAAAGTTGTGTATAATGTTATGGGTTTAATGATGTCTGAATCTCAAGGACTGATACGCATATTTAGTAAATCTGCCTCTCCTATTCATGAAACTTTGGAACGTTCTATAATGGTTGATGCCAGCTCCTTCGAGAAAGGTCATTCAAATGACCTCTCCTGGAGTGACAATTGCTTTCGACCTATAAAATGAATTTTTGATTCTCAAGGTACTAACGGTGCGAGCAAGTGATATTCCTCTCTTGACCACTGTAAACATTATTCAACTTGTATTTCATTTTTCAAAATGTAACTATACACAACATTAATCAGTTCATTTTCTCTTTTTAGTTTTAGAACAGAATACAGAATTTAGGCCAAAGGCCAAGCACTGAGACCTATGAGGTCAGTCAGCACTGAAACGGAAATTGAGAGTAAAAGCGTTTGAAAAGTGTAACAGGAGGAAAACCTCGCAGATGCACTATGAATCAATTGTTAGGAAAGGGTCGAGAGTAAGATGGAAGAAAGAGAATATGAATGGAGGTACAGTAAAAGGAATTAAAGGGATTGCAGCTAGGGGCCGAAGGGACGCTGCAAAGAACCTTAAGTAACATCGGTGCACTGACGGCACTAACACCTTCCCCCCCCCCACGGGGCTTTTTAGTATTATATTTTGCTTTAATTTCATGACAACGAATGCCAAGTGGTTGGGTTATAAGAAGCTACTTCAGATTCTCTCCTGAAAGTATCGGTAACAGTTTCTCATGTCCAAACTATGGTGTTGAGATACTTTCTCATTTTTTATTTATTTATTTTTGTTTATTTATATTTATATTTATTTATTTATTCAATTGTATTTTTTATACTTATTATTTTTTTACTGATTTTTATTTAATTTTTATTTATCCTTATTTCTTTTTATTTATTTATTTAAATTACTTTTTATTTTTTTTTATTATTTATTTTTATTCATTTATTTTCATTTATTTATATATATTAATCTTATTTATTTTTAATTATTTTCATTTGTATCTTTTGATGCTTCCGAGCAATGCTGAATTTCACACAGTGACGGTTAGTGGTCGTGTTGTTGTCACGGGTTCTCTTGATTTCTGTCATGAGTTGAAGTTCAAAGCTCTCTGTCATTTAGTCTTGTTATTCTTTTTTAGAGAGGGTTTCGCTGATACGGATCAATCCTTCATTGTTTTTTTCTTATTCATATATATATGTATAAATATATATATATATATATATATATATATATATATATATATATATATATATATATATATATATATATATATGAATGTCTTTTCCTGTAATACTACAGTGTAATATGAAAATAAGAAGGCCCATAAAACACTATTTAAACGTTGAAACCATATATTTCGGGCACTTGTTTCTGTGCCCCTGTTCACTGTTTTTGTATATATACCATTGTAACTTTCCACCTGTCCATATTCTACCAGTGAACAGGGGCACAGAAACAAGTGCCCGAAATATATGGTTTCAACGTTTAAATAGTGTTTTATGGGCCTTCTTATTTTCATATATATATATATATATATATATATATATATATATATATATATATCATATATATATATATATATATATATATATATATATATATATATATATATATATATATATATACATACATATATATAAAATCATATTGAACAAGGACCTGAAGGGGACGTCATGAACTGTTTATCCTTTTATTATAAAAGCTGACTTTTCGAGGACACAGTTTCTTTTTCAAAGCTGAAATATACAATAATGAAATATAAAAGCTCCGAATTGAGAAATTTGTAAGTATAAAACCAGAGAAAATGTTTAAAACAGAAGCCACCTTTCAAGAGGGGAATCAAGGACTGAGTACAGTAACACCCAACAAAAACAAAGACAGGGGTAAACTTACGACATATAAAGTGAGGAAGAGGTGTTTGACTGTTTAACGGTCGGGACAAGCTTTATAACATACAACGACTCAGCTGTTGCTAACTGATGAGGTGAGGTGGCTCTGGAGAGAATTTTAAACTGTTTACATTCGATTTCCTGTTTACACATTTTGGTATGTTCTCGTACATTAGAAAATTCAGGATCAGTCATTCTGATAACAGTTCTTTAACCCACTTCCCGATGACAATCAATTAGTAGGCGACGAGAAGCCCCATATATTTCCCCATCTGACATTTGGGGCACGTATACAAATATACAACATTGGATGTTATCAGGTGAGTTTATCTTTATATCTGAAAAAAAGAACCAATGGTTAACGGGTTCGAGACGTCAGCTTTTATAATAAACGGATAAATAGTTCATGACGTCCCCTTCAGCTCCTTGTTCTATGCTAATCGACAGCAACGCTTTCCATAACCATTTATATATATATATATATATATATATATATATATATATATATATATATATATATATATATATATATATATATATGTGTGTGTGTGTGTGTACACAGATTATATATATATATATATATATATATATATATATATATATATATATATATATATATATATATATATATATATATATATTAGTTAAAATATTGAATTTCCTAAGGTAATGGATAAGGAAATCTTTACAGGTGAGATTCGTACCCAGGCTGCTTCTGGAATACTGAGATTGGTGCTTGTCTGATAACACCACCTTGGAGGTACATTGGATTAAGCATCGAACTTGCATTATTAAGGAATGATCCCAAAACTCTATCAACCGTACCAAAGGGAATTGTATAATAAACCTAATTAAAATACAGAGGACCGACTATCAAAAAGTGAAAAAAGTGAAGAATGAAAGTCTTATTGCAAATCTGTGTTTGCTGGTTGCAGTGACTAATGAAGGTGTCAGCAAGGTCATATGAAAGTTAAAGAGCCTGAGGACGACAGATGATGAACTTATTAGTTACATGGTTCTCTTTTTTTGTTACATGAATGTGAATGCCCGATTATCGTCCATCTTATTAACATGGGTCAGATCATTTAAAAGAAACACTGAACTTTCCACTAAGCAGAGAGAGAGAGAGAGAGAGAGAGAGAGAGAGAGAGAGAGAGAGAGAGAGAGAGAGAGAGTGAGAGAGAGAGAGAGAGAGAGAGAGAGAGAGAGAGAGAGAATTGCTCCCCATCTTTGCAATCCAGAAAGCATCTCTGCGGGAAGGTTACTTCATTTCGAGGACAACGAATATCTGAAAGAAACAGGAAGCTTCACAGAATTTAGAACCTACGAATGAAAGAAGCCGAGCAACAGGAAATAATTGACTTTCCAACCACTCAGGGCCTTTTCTAGCGTGGCTCGAATATGATACTGAACACAAAAAAAGGGAAAATAATGAGGTATTCCCTTTATCCCAGGATAACAATGGTATATTTTCTGAATTACTACTGAGGAGCAAAATACCAAAGACACACAAAATAATGTTTTAGGGATTATATGTTTGATTATTTACTTGGACAATTTTATTATGTAATATCACATTTTCTAGGATACCATTTCGTCATATTACGAGAAACTAATTCCAAAATTTTATACTGAACGTCAGGGAAATGGTAGCGAGTGCTGTGATAAGTTCTGTACAATTCATCTTTCACTGTCAATATTCTTCTTATTACTATTCCACCATTATGAACTGGAAAATTATTACATTTTTATAAAACAATATTTGTATGCAAATGAATTAGGAAGTAAGGGGGCTTGAAGAACCCCCTTGTAAAGCATAAAAGGAAACTGTGCACTGAAGGTCTGTGTGTGTGTGTGGTTAGGAACAGCGAATGAGTAGCGTCACTCAAAAATCGTTGTTCCCAACCATATATATATATATATATATATATATATATATATATATATATATATATATATATATATATATATATATATATATATATATATATATATATCCACACTCCAAAATGCATCCAGCCCTGTAGCACAAAACGTATGCGAACTGAAACAAAATTAATTTAATCTCTGCGGTAAAACTGACAAACCAAAGAGGCATATGAATCTCACTCCCACCTCTTGACACTTTTAATTCTCACCCCCAAATCGCTTTCACATGTATTGGAACCCACTGTTGTTAGATTAAGCCTGTTACATGGCAACACAGGGTTTTGCTCCTAGAACAGTCTTGTTTTTTTCCTGTACTTAACATCTACTATAATTATGTCTATCTCCTATTCAGCTGGCAATGAACTGCCATCAAAATGTTACAATACATAGAAAGAGCACAAAGTCCCAACTGCAAGCCTACTGTGATACAAAGTAATATTTCCTTTTTTATTTAGCTCCTATTTCTATATTTATCCTTCTCATTAACATTCAAGCCTCTACTGTAGGTTCTGCAATTGCTTTGTGTTGGTATTTACGATTAGCTTTGCTTCTTGGAAAGTATGTAATTCTTTTTCCTTCTTGTTTTTTAGTCTTATGTACTTCATTTTCTGTATAGTTGCATCACTAAACATCATCTCTGTTTAACCCTGCATTGCCAACATTATCCTTATGTGGTATACTAGGTATTCATGGATACTTATGGGCGATTGACTGAAAACTTACTGTTAAAGGAAACTACCATCGTTTTGATTGAAATTTACCGCATTAATATGCTCAACAGTTTTCTCACTTGTATATTCTAAAATACTTTAAATGCAACTCCTCTCTTTCCGAAGATAAGAGACCCTGATGAGATGCTTTAATTTAATGTTTCCTATCGTATCCATACTGTCGAAAATGACAGTAATATACGAGAAGGCAAGTCCAGAACGCATATTAAAGTTACTTATATTCCACACACGTATACAGGATCACTGGTAAAATTATATATATAGTGAACCAATTAAGAAATCAAAATGAGAAACACACAAGCACGACAGGTACAAGGACACCCAGGTTCATTTCCTTTTGAACCAGTGTATGATGAGGAACTCATCATGCCACGCGATGGTTCATTCATCAAAAGCGGAAGAGCAAATGATGAATGACAGTCGCCTAAAAATGCGTTCATTGGCAACTCATTTATTAATGACGTCACTAAAGGGGAAATGAGGCAAAATTAACGTTGTTTGTATTTGTGATATGAATTTCGGGTTGTTAATTCTCGATCCGTTATTTTATTTGACTTATTGGATATAAGGCTCGATTCATCTAAATTAGATAACAAAATTAATTGCAATGTCTATCTATTTAATATTCCTGTCCATGCAAATACAAACACACTTACCAACAAACACTTAAGTGTATTTAGTATGTACCAACATGATATTTAAAAAAAAGTTTGTGCACATATTTGCACTGTCTGGATTGTTGACATTTGTAATGGTGGTCATTTGAGATAACAACTGGCAAACAATTGCAGGCCTGTTTTCAATGTGTCACTAAGAAAACCTGAACACTTCAACAACATATACAGTAAGTATATATATATATATATATATATATATATATATATATATATATATATATATATATATATATATATATATGTGTGTGTGTGTGTGTGTGTGTGTGTGTTTGTGTGTATGTGTATGTGTGTGCGCGCGCGCGTGTATTACACTATGTATGCAAGATCTTTCGCCTTTTTTCCAATGCATTTTCAGACTACATACAATGGAAGAAAAGATTACAAACAAGGCTACAAAGATGCAATTATGCATCTTTCACGCTTCACGACAAGTATCTGAACCAACGCATGAGAGGTTCCAACAACGATGCAGTTATGCACTGAATAAACAAAAACACTTTCACCATCCATGGCACGATTACAACCATAAAAATGAGTGGATTAAGAGACTATGCAGTTACACACCTAATAAAAAAGTCTCTCAGTTTTCGTGGCAGCCATTAAGCCAAAGCTTTTATTGATAAAGCTTTCACCTCAGTGCATGAGGTGCCAGTGAAGGTGGTATTATGCGCGTAATTTACTTCATTAGTATTTACCTTCCTGCCAGATTCCAAACTAACGCACGAGAGGCTCCAGCAAAAAACACACTTGTACACATAATAAACAAAAAATCTCTCACCTTAAATGGCAGTCTTTCAGCCAATGCAGGGAGGTTCTGGGGAGGACGTAGTTACGCACCTAATAAACAAAGTAGCTTTTGCTTTCAGCGCCAGGATTCCAGCCAAAACACAGAGTTTCCAGAACACGAGTTTCCAGGAGAGACACAGTTATGCACTAATAAAGAAACTTTCAGCTTTCGCAGAAGGATTCGAGCCAAACTACGATAGGCTCCAGCCAGGATGCAGCTGTGCACCCAGTAAACACAAAAAGATCTAGTAAAGATGCAGTTAGCACCCTATTAACAAAGAAGCTTTCACCTTCCTTGGTAGGATTAGAGCTAATGCATTAGATTATCATGCGAAGACCAGTAATGAATCTAAACAAAGAAACTTTCACCTTCCATGGAATTGAAAAAAAATATGTAAGAGAGGTTCCAGTGACAATGCAGTTTTGCACCTAATAAAACAAGTTTCCACTTTTGAGGCAGGATTCAAGCAGATGCTTGAGATGGTCCAGTAATGAGTCAATTATACACCTCATGAAGCTTTTGCTTTCTGTGGCTGAATTCGATCCGACTCATGAATGGCTCCAGTGCAGTTATTCATATAATAAATGAAGCAGCTTTCACCTTCTCTGACAAAACTTAATGCAACGCGGAAAACATCCCAACAAAGCCGCAGTTCAGCACACAACAAACACATGATTTCACATTTCATGTCAAGATTCGAATTCCAGCAAAGATGAATTACTCATTTAATAAACAAAGCCGCTTTCACTTTCCATAACAGGAGTTGAGCCAATGCATGAAAGGATAACTTCCACCTTCTTTAGCAGTATTTGAGCCAATGCTTAAGAGGTTCCAGTGAGGACACAATTTTTAGAGAAATAATTGCACTAGATTACATATTCTAACACAAAATTAAAGCCAATGCACAAGTGGTGCCAGTGAAAGCACATTTATGCACCTAATAAACAATGATGATTTCACCGTCCATGGTAAGATTTGAGCTCAAGTCTGAGAGGTTACAATAAGGTAGATATTATTATACCATGTTTGGTTCAGAAATGATGCAGTTAAACATCTGAGGAACAAAGAAGCTTTTCCCTTCTACCCTCCATGGTAGAATTCAAATCAATGTGCGAGAGGTTCCAGCAAAGGTGCAGTAATACAACAAACAAATCAAGATGCTTTTACCTTCTGTAAAAGGATTTGAGCTAATATACAACAGGTTCCAGTGAAGACATAGTTCTGTGTGCTACAACTGAAGAAGATAACATCTACTGCGGCTAGATTAGAACCAGTGCATGAGAGATGCACCAAAAAAGCAAAGA
Organism: Macrobrachium rosenbergii; assembly: GCA_039081455.1. Lineage (NCBI taxonomy): Eukaryota > Metazoa > Arthropoda > Malacostraca > Decapoda > Palaemonidae > Macrobrachium > Macrobrachium rosenbergii. The sequence goes on from JANJGK010000010.1 coordinate 1,048,678, forward strand.
AGTTTTCACCTTCCATGGCAGGAACGAAGTCAAAACATAATAGGTTTCAGTTAAGATGCAATTACTCACCTAACAAACAAAGAAAAGATTTCACTTTTTGTGGCAAGATTAAAACCACCACAAGAGGTGTTTCAGTGAGTATACAGGTACAGACCAAATGAACAAATAAGCAGTCACTTTCAGGGCAAGATTCAGGCCAAAGACGAATGTATACATGAAATAAACAGGCACAGAGTACTTTATATCATACAGTATTTTTTCAGGAAATCTGAAAATCAGTTCATACAAGAACAAAGCAAATATTGAAGAAAACCGGGAATTACTTTTCCAGTTGACTAACGTGGAAGTTTCATAATACGAAGAAATCAGGCTAAATTCAATGTAGCCTACAGTTCCTCTTAATATTCTCTGCTGGGTTTTACACAAATTTAATTATTGATTTTGCCTACCTGTAATAAACCATATTCGTTAAATTTTCCTACTGTTGCCTTACGGAACGCCTGCATGAGACTTTGTGCGAATGTGCAAGTCTATAAAAACAGACATTTTTGCAAGATGACAATTTTTTTTCTAATTGTCCTTTTTGATTCATATCTTGATTACTTTCTTGACAATGCTATGCGATTTTTTCCTCACTATGTAACATTTACTTATGCGTACGATCGGCCTTTCAACTTAAATTTACTTATCATTAGGGGAGTTTTTATTTCAAAATCAAACCGTATGCAATGCATTTGAGTAAAAAAAAAAAGTGAGAACTACGAAAAGAGAGGACTACTATACAATTAGACAATACAAAATACCTTTCTATCTTAAACACCTCAACAGAAGGAATGACTAACTATCAAAATATAAATTGTTTTTGTAATGCATCCAATAAAGAAGCAACTCGAAATAATTTAACTATGATTAGGAACTAAGGACCCATTATAACTTATGACAAATCCTTAACAATGGGATCAGTTACTATAAGATAGATATAATCTCACTTGTATTTACTTTAAGTTTTTGTGAATAAACTTCTAAGATAAACCTCCGAAGTTTCCTCATTGAGAGAACTTCAGGGAAGTCGGGAATTCAGATAAGCTTACAACTTTACGCCCAACATCGAGTCAGCTACGCTTGAAGTCACAAGAATTGGAACTATGCCGAAATATATTAAGGAGAAAAGTTACTAAAGTCTCGAATCAATATGCGCATAAATAAAACACCAGGAATGTTCTAGAACTCGTTTTGTATCTTATAAAAAATTGCATGGCAAGAGCTGTTTGTTTTACATTACACTTTTTCATATTTTAATCTTCAGGTGTTTAATATTTCGTGTATTCATCCTGATAAGTGTGTAATATATATATATATATATATATATATATATATATATATATATATATATATATATATATATATATATATATATATATATATATATATATATATATATATATATATATATATATATATATATAATCATGAAACTATAAATGTCGTTTAATATCCAATTCACGCGCTACTTCGGGAATATCCCCGATGGGGAATTATCACTGAAGGGAAATTTTTTATGTGATAAATGGATCGGTACCGCCGGGTCTCGATCCCTCGACACAATCGGATTTAGGTAATATTAGCTTAGCTATACACTCTGAACAATTCCTGGATCTAGTTCGACTTTGTGTGTCGTTCGACTTTGTGTGTCCTTCACTGTCTTTTCCTTTAACAAGCAAGGAAGGATTCAGGCAAAAATTTGGTGTTTCAATGGGGTATATTTTGTCTCCCATTCTAGCCATTTTATGCATGAAATTTGTAGAAACTGAAATTTTTTGGGTGAGATAAGTGGATGGTATTTTCATTATTTCTAAAGGTAACCCTTCAGATTTTGATAATTTACTTCAGTATACTAATGGAATTTTGCCCTCTATTCAGTTCACAGCAGAACATGAAACAGACAAGTTGCCTTTATGAACATATTGATTTACAATGACCCGGTAACTTTCACCTTTATCGTAAAGAAGCAAAAATAATATTGTAGAAAATTAAATTAATTTTTTCTCCTGGCACAATAATGTAGTTAAAACCAACATCTTGGTCAATTTTGTTTCGAGAGCTTTGAAAATTTGCGACCCCGACTTCATTGACGGATAACTTAAACACATCGAAGATGTTTTAAAAGAACTTTGTTACCCTGAATATTTTATTAATAATGCTCTCAAAAAGGCTACAAGGATATTCTATATAGGTTCCTCAAAAGGACATAAATTGTCTTTCACTCCCTTTTAATCCACACTTAAACATTATAAAGAACACTGTAAAAAAAAATTATAATTATAATAACACCATTGAAAGACTTCTCATACACACAACAGTACACAAAATCACAATAATAAACATATTGGTGTTTATGAAATTCCCTGTACAGAATGTGACTCTAAATATTTTTGGGAAAGTGGTAGAGGGCTGCTCACACGAATCGGGGAACACAAAAGAGCATAAAAGATACATGCAGGAAATTGGCAGAATCTAAAGTCATTTTCTGAAGTAAAGATGTTGGTCTAAGAAGACCAGTGGAGGGTGCAGCGATAGGTAGTGGTTTATCTATGGAAGGCAATAAATCTTGTACGCAGGAATATAAATTCATCAACAATCTTATTCCCTGGAAATATATTAAATGACTTAAGCATAAAGACTATTATAGTGTTGTCTCGGTAGCCACTTCTGATGCTGCGATTGCCTCTCTTTCTCCCGTTCAGGTACCTCAGTTACTTCCAGTAGCCGATGCTGTCGGCGCCTTTGCTGTTGATGACCATCAGAAACTTGGTCTTTCTTAGACCATGATCAGAACGACCGCATTGGGCAAGGGTCAGTTAAACGTTTCAGACGACTGGCGAGGTTTCATCAGAAAACGACGGCATTGCTTGATCTATTTTTGACGACCGGTTCCTTAGTTTATAAACAACTTCGCAGGTTTTGAGTCCTTTTATGTTTACTTGCGTAGTGCTTTTACATCCCCGCACCAGATTGAAAAGGGGAATCGAACGGTTTACCGAAAGTTTTCTGTACAGATTTATCTTTAAATATATGCACATTTAAATAAGTGTGGACTTGTTTCACCATTATCATTATTATTATTATAATTATTACTGAATTATAAATATTTTCCTTCAATACATTTCATTCTCCATTGATCGTTGAGCTCAAATCATGTTATTATAAATCAACAACCACTGCCCAAAGGATGAAAAATGCTCGCACAAGTGAATTTTTCAAGACTTATTTCTACTGTATATGATTTCGATTTATGCGCGAGTGAGTCAGTGTGGGGATATTCTGCCAAAAATAAGAAAAAAGAAAAAACGAGAACTAAAAATTTTGGCTCGAAATAAAAGTCATCTCTAAACGCGAAGTTGGATCTTGGAAAATAGTTGGGAAGGTGTCTTTATCCGTCGCTAACTTTCGGTCAAGTAAAAGTTAGACGACTTCGCCGAGAGCTGCTTCCCACAAGCTAATGCCATTATCCAAGTTCATTACGTCACTGCAGTGAATCCGATAAAAAGATACTCCTAAAAGCAACACCAAAAACTACCTACAGTACTACTACCATTACGTCACACAAATGTTGCAATAAAAGAACTGTCCATATCACTATTGCAATTAAATTATGATGATGACAATGAATATGAACACAAAGAAAATGACAATGCCATTAGTAAACATAATAATTCGATCTTTGTAGAACTGATTGACACTAGAAAAAAGAGGATCAAGCTATTAAGCTAAAAACCTTATATGTAGTCGAGTCTGAAAATAATATCCGATCTTACTGTGACTGATAAGGCCAATGGCCGCTAAGCCAACAATGAACAGTGTGGTGGCTCCCGTTGACCCTATCTTGTCAGGTTAATTATTATTATTATTATTATTATTATTTCTACGGAATTGAAATTAATGCTTGTAGCTGGTATATTAGGTTTCCTAGGGTTAAGTCAAGATGTTCTGTTGTGTTGATTTTATTCGCTCTGGCGTTGCCACTCGCGCCCTGGCGGTCATCCATCAACCCTTTTATTAATTCCAGACAGACTTAATTGAAATTGGCACGGGACAAGAATATGAAACTCACTAACCTGTAGTTAAGACAGACCGTGTGTTAGATATCAGGAATTTCATCATACAACGGGAGAAAGCAGAAAATCAAGTTTTCAGAGAAAATGCTAAGACAATGGCAAGCTGAGGAGAAGGGAAATCCTTCCTGAAATATCAGATTGCAAGTCTCATAACAGAGGATTCGAGATCATCCTAACACGACTTAGGATTGGCCATACCCGCTTCACCCATAGTTATATTTTAGAGAGAGCCAGTGCCCCAGTTTGAGCTCACTGTGGTGATCAGCTATCCGCTGAACACATGCTGGTGCACTGTCCTAGATTTAATCGCCTTACGGCAAAGCACTTACTAGCGGGGAAGACTGTTTCAGAAATTTTAAATGATGATGTTGAGGTAGATAACCTTATGGGTTATCTGAGAGAATCTGATCTTTTTAATGAGATATACTTTAGTATATTTATTAAAGATTTGTCATTTATTTTATACATTAAGTATATATTTTAAATATATAATTTTTATATATATTTTTTATGATTTTTATCTAATATCATTCTTCATTTTTTACGTTCACATTTTAACACTGAATTTTACTAGTACAGTATGTTGTCATTCACCTTTTCATTATCAATCACATCATTAATTTATATATTTCATCTTCATCGCTGCGTTGAATAATCCTGATAATAATCCTGATGGGTTCCGGCGCTTGGTCTTAAAGGCCTAAATTTCATAATCATAATCATATGAGATACAATTTCATGTTTTCCTGTCAGCATTAAGTTTGATCTATCTATATGTCTTCGCTTTTCTCAAATACACAAACAGATTTATCACTGTACTAGTGCTTTACATACTTAACCAA
>JANJGK010000010.1:1058634-1078634 GCA_039081455.1 Macrobrachium rosenbergii
AATTGTCACAATAAACCAAATTGCAAGTTATATACTTGTTACTTTTAAATAACACTACTATGTTTTGTAAATAATGATTAGATCCCTTTAGTTGTATATGCAAAAAAAAAAAATAAATATAAAAATCAGACTGTTATGGAGAAGTATCAAAATATAAATTTACGAATTACTAAAAACATTAGACTAAAATCAGTCGAAATTAAACCAAAAATTTATTGGTAAAAGATAGGAAATAGTTAAAAATGATTTGTGAGCATTATGTTAACGTAACTGTAAAGGGCTAAATAAAAAAAAGTACAATATAAGGAAAGGCAAATCAGTACATAGTGTGTCATGGTAAAATCCTGACGAAGAATCTAGTCAATCTCTCGATCTTTACCGTTAAATAAACGTGGCTTCCACTCAAAGAATTTAAATTACAAAATGGAACTATTTTCAATATAAAGTCAGAATAAAGTTTTAAAAAAAATTGTGAACGTCCCTAAAAACGAATAAGATGATAATCATAGCATGGAAGAATATGTTTCTCTTACTCTAGAGTCATTTTCATATGTGTAGTTATGTCGGCCTCAAGTAAATTTATATTTCCATAGCCAGATCTGTCACGCACCTGTACAGATGATATAGTAAACTAGCTGACCAACCCGGCGCTGTCCGGGAAATCCCTGAATGACAACCGATAAACTCTCTCTCTCTTTCTCTCTCCCCTCCCTAACACCCGCTCTACTCTCTCTCTCTCTCTCTCTCTCTCTCTCTCTCTCTCTCTCTCTCTCACTTCCTCTCACCCCCTGCCTCTCTCTTTCTCTCCGCTGTCACTTTCTCTCCCTCTCTCTCCCTCCCCCCCTCTCTCTTTCCTCCCTAAAATCCCCCTCTACTCTCTCTCTCTCTCTCCTGTTAAGATAGTTGCTTCAATTACATTGCACAGCATTTTTTACATTTTATATTTCACCCCCTCTCATCCCCTACTCCTATTGGGGCTGAACTTGGACTTAAAGAGCATTGGGAATGTTACTATCCATCTCAGTGACCTTGAAAAGTATGGATCAGACATTGATATGTCATTTTTTTTTACATTTTATTTTTCACCCCTTCCCAACCCCCTTCTTATTGGGGCTGAACTTGGACTTAAAAGGGCTTTGGGAGTGTCACTATTCATCTCAGCGACCTTGAAAACTATGGATTAGACACAAATATCTTTTGTTTTCGGTTATTTTTACATGTTACCCCTTCCCAACCCCACCCCCTTTCGTCCCAGTTATTCCTTACCCCTCCAACAGTATTCTTTTCCAGATAGTAAGTCATACGTATACCAAAATGAGGTATGATAAATTCGTAGAGTCTACAGAGAGAACCAGCCCCGTTTCAGGGAAGCCCTTCCCACCCCCACCCACTCTTCTGCCCTTTGGTGTTAGTGATGTCTTACCCCCACAGTATTCTTTTCTAGATAGTAAGTCATATTATACCAAGTTTGGTCGAAATTGCTCAATGCATTTCAGTTACGCTGAAACATACAAACATACATATATAAACACACATATACATTATATATATATATATATATATATATATATATATATATATATATATATATATATATACATACCTACATGTATGTGTGCGAGTATTTTTATATTTACATTTATATTTACATTATAATGAATAATAATGAGTTACGTCAGATGTTAAAAACAATAATGTAATAATAACGACAAAATTGTTTCCCTTTTATATAAACAAATTGTTTGCGAGATATTCATCAATGTAAGACTTTTGCTAACGCATATCCACATCCTGCGCATAAACTGTTCTGCGCAGAACTGGTTCGTTTATGATATGAATTGTAAATGTCTTACTAAAATAAGATTTATATTTTCTAATGTTTGTACTTCAAAAACGCAAAAACACCGTACACATATCAGGCTTATTTAAGCTTATATAACACACCCGATTACAAAATGGCTAAATGTTTAGTACGTTTGCTGAATACACTGACTGCAAACAAATATACTGCATGAAACTGCATTTTAAGGAAAAGGTCCTTTGCCAAGATTCTGACCTTTTTATGGTCAGGTTCGACAGAGTTCCTCTTTACCGGTGGCCGGTAATAATAGTCACAGGAAAAAAAAATCACAATTTTGGCTAGAAAAAAAAAGTCACAGGAAAAAAAGTCACATTAATTTAGCCTTTTGTTTATGTTTTTACGGTAATCCCCAACGGGCTTCTACTAAACACGCCGCAAAGATGGATGCATACCGGGTTAAAACCCTTGGGGGTCACTATCTACGAAAAATTAATGTGAATTTTTTTCTGTGACTTTTTACCTGGATTCTTTTTACCAATGTGTCTGTGGAGGAAACGATTCAGATTATTTTAAGTAAATTTACTTTTCCTATTTTTTTTAATGGTTGTAATAAGGATGATTTTACAAAGATTTTGCAACTGTCAGTGCAGGGCATCGCTTTTATTTTTAATGACTCTTCCAAGGTGCAAATTGATGGTATGGGCATGGGTACCCCTGTGGGAAGCGTGTTCGCAGATACCTTCATGTGCTCCCTGGAGGAGCGCTTGTCGGATACCTGTTCCCCAAGTTAACCTCCGTTGTTTTATAGAAGGTAAGTTGATGATACCTTCGCCCTTTTTTAAAACAGTTGGACACTGAAAGTTTTTTTGGACTTAATTAATCAGGCTCACCCAAATACTGAATTTACCACTGAATATCAAGATGAACAATTAGCCTTTTTTGATACTTAAGTTCCTAAACAACTTGGTTTTGGTACATCCGATTTTATATAAAAAAACATCACAGGTCTTAGCACTAATTTCTGTAGTCATTGATTTTTTTTTAACTTTGAATTAAATTTAATATCTACTCTTTTACATCGTGCACTTCGATAACTTCCTGTTGGTACTCATTTGACCTTAAAATTTATTTTCTATGTAAGTATTTTAGCACTAATTGTTTCTCTGCGTCTTTTCCCCACAGGCAAGTTTTGAGATTTCTTAAAATTTTTATACCCAACGTGAATTAATAGAAGGCTAGCATAAAAGGGCAGTTAAGAAACTGCAGGTATAGTACTCCGCAGCTCCTTAACTGTCCTTTTATGCTAGCCTTCTGTCAATTCACGATGAGTCCTTTTTATAAAAAATTACGTTTCTTATTTCTAACTATACCCCTGTCTTTAAAATGACTACAATTCCTACTAGTCCTCTTACAGTTGGGTTGGAATTCTTTTCAAATTCAAAGACAGACTTAGTCCATTGATGACCTCAGGTGTTCTTTGTGAATGTGATTGTTGAGGTTGATGAAGGTATCAACTGATTTTCTCACAAGGGAGCTAGTTACCACACGGGAGTTACATTAAATAAATATGAATTCTCTTGTATACGAGACCATGCAAAAAATTGAGATATATCATTCAGTACAAAGATTTTAAAGTTCTGGGTAAGTCGCCGAACCAGTTAAACAGTCCTCTTCGGCAACTTTCTACCCCCATTATAGTGAGTTCTGCTGATTTGGCTATGCTCTCATATTGTCATTTCTCTCCCCTTCTTTTTTCATGATGGTTTGTTTCATTTTGAGTCTTTTCAGCATAATAATACTCATGTTAATTCTATTTCCTTTCTATCTTGAGAATGAAACAATAATATTGAAACGTTGCGCCACTTGTTCTAATCAGCTTTTTTAAAAGAATTCTGGGATATATCAGCGACTGCCACCTATTTGCATTATATATATATATATATATATATATATATATATATATATATATATATATATATATATATATATATATATATATATATATATATATATAATATACACATGCATGTGTTTTTTGTATATATACACATTCATATATATACACTAAGACTTTCATTACTAAGGTTACCAGAGCATTACCAAATTTTCATTGTGAATGATATTTGCATGTATTATTCGGCAGTTCGTTCTGGTCTATGCCATGTTCTAATTATGTAAATCATTCCACCCTCGCAGTCATAGAGCTGAATTTCTCTCCCCCTCCTGGGACCAGTTCACATGCATTTGGATTTATTGTTATGCAGTGAATAAGTATGAGATTCACTGATCGGGATTGTGAAAGAGAGAGAGAGAGAGAGAGAGAGAGAGAGAGAGAGAGAGAGAGAGAGAGAGAGAGAGAGAGAGAGAGAGAGAGAGAGACGATGTTTATAATTTAAAATGATGAGCCATGAAACCAAGTAAATTGAAGTGTAACAACAACAAACCTCCAAGATGTGGGAAAGGAAGGAGGCGCCAGAGGAATCAAAAGGTCAGCAAAATTGACCTGATTTGTCCTTGCCAAAAGTGGGAGTTAAGATTGAACCATTAAGAGTAAAGTAGATGTCCTCAAGGAGGCGGAGTTTTATTCAACATAGGTCCAGAGTTCATTCTGATCAATTTTTAGTTAGAGTTAATTTGAAACCCATTGTCACTCAACTCTCTGGCATCAAGAAATTTCTAAGTCCAGTGTGGCTGGCCGTGTGAAATAGTTTAGTGTTAAGAATAAAAACTAGAAAAACCGTGCCCGGCGAAATACTTACCCCCTCCTGAAAAGAGAAAGTATTAATAGACAATTTCAACCTAACTTACCGAGTCCCCTGCGTTACTATCAAGTGAAAGTCAACAGACAGAAACGGAGTCATTCATATGTGGTGCAACGCAACACAAATAAAAAGTGCACCGCATAACAAAATAAGTGGTGGCGGTTTCGGAGGATTTCGTCCAGCGCACATTTGAAAAACATAAAATGTTCATGGCCCTAGAGAAATTTACAGAGAGTGAGCAGTGACTGCACTAAAACTAACTCTCAATTTAACAGCGCAAATAATTTCAAGACGGTCTTCATCAACTAAACATCAACCCTGTAGCAGAAGGGAAACAAAGCAGAACGAAATATTCCACGAACCAGCGAAACTCTTTGCGTCGATCGGAGTGAAAAATTGACAGCGGTAAATCTCTGCCTAGTTTGAAACTTCCGAACGTTCGCATAAGATCAACAAGAAATTCAGTTTAATATATATATATTTGAACATAATAAGAACAATAGTAATAATCACGGCATAGAACAGCGGTGATTTTTATAAGAAGTATAACGAAATTTACGAAAGAAAGCGGCAACTCGTGGAACAGATCGCCTCGAGTCAGCGCTGAATGCAACAAGTGCAGGAAGACCAAAACAAACTGTGTTGGCGGACGTATGAAAGTCGCTAATATCTACGTCAGTTCAGTGAACTTTTCTATCGTGTACGGACTTAAATACACGAAATTCCCAAAATTTTTGGTCGCTAAAAGGGAGACTTAGCGAAAGGTAGCGGTAGCAGAGCAGCAACGACGACGGCGACGAACGAGATCGGAAGCAATCGGAACGGCGATACAGTTTTGGAAGCCAATGACCCGAGGTGAAGTTCATGTCTTCAATCAACAGGAGAAGAGACACGGGTGACTAGTATTTACCTCTATCGATAATAACAATTTGGAAGGGATTCCAAAATTTTCTTCGACAAATTCAGCGAGTAGCAGACTGGAAGTCGGCCGAGCTGTGCCGAATTATCGCTGGATGCTAACGACAAATTGCGCTCAAGTGCAATCAGCGCGATCTTCAAGTGCAAGACGACACGAAGCTATTTGAATAGTAATCATTCATTCCTAGTATCGGGGAATTATCAAGAAAATTTTCTTTTTGTGTGCGTGAAATTTTTATATAATTATTTTTCCCTGCAGTGCGCAAATAAGTTTTTTTTAAACATAAATAATTTAAGTAAATTATTTTTCTTTTGAATAATATTCTGAATAATATTTCCTTATTGTTGTACGAAGGAATAATTTTTTTTCTCATATTTAGTAATTTTTTTCTTATGAAATAGAAATTTTCGTTCACTTGGTGAAAGAGACAATTCTGTTTAAATTATTCTATCATAATAATTTTTTTTTTGTTAGACACTTGGCGCAGCATTTTGCAGTGGAACCCAAACAATTGTATACATAAGACTAATATCAGACTTTTTCAGATTGAGAGAGTCCTATGAAGGACTGAGTTAGGAAAAATTTGAATTTTTTTGTATAGAGGGATACAGTCAACTCAGCAAACATGCAATTGAAGTAAGTACCTGCTTCTCAAATTTTTTTTTTCAATTTTTCATTCTTGGAATCATTGAATATTTTATGAATTAATATGAATAACACTTTGGACGAAGTTATCTCCCGACTGCAACAGACAAGAGGCGAAGACCAGACTCCATATAACCTAAGACCTGTACCTGAACGACTTTCTAGACAAATTGATCCTAGTAATACTAGACCCAGACGTTCTCATAGTCAAGGTCCCCCACTTAGTTTACCGAGTGCGCCTAACCCTTCAGTTGTAACCACTAACCCAATAACTTCCATTGTACCTAGAAATTACAACATGGCGCAAGCGGCCATAATCACCCAAGCCACTAGATTTTGTGGAACGGTAGACCCAAGTAATGTAGATAAAAGTAGATTAGAAAAATATGGTGTAAATCGATGGTTGGCAGACACAAAAAGCAGAATTTCAGCTGCTGGTATCACAGATGAGGGAAAGAAAATAGATGAAGCACTCTTGTATGTTAGTATGGAACATGGTGATGCACATACCGTTCTTCATTCAGTACTTTTTAGGAATATTACTTTGTCTAACGAATTCAAGAAACAGTGCTTACAGTTTTGGCAACCAGAAGCACAGAAAGATACATGGTACAACATAGGAACTTTCCATCATCAGAAATATGAGGGAAATCACTTAGTTTTAGCAACTAGAGTAGAGGAAGCTATAGCTAGAGTGACGACAGATATGAAAGCTGTATGAATTGTTGTTGAAAGGAAGGATGACTTTGATGATAATGAAACAGATTTAGCTAGTATATCCAAGGTACTTAGATATATGTCATTAGGACCAATCTACGATGCTTTGGGTAAGGAAGAAAGAGTAGCCTTAAAGAAGTACCGTGATAGGAAGCCAAATGATGGAATTGTACAAACTTTGATGTACATAGAAAGGAAAGTAAAACAGAATTCATCAAGTAGTAGTGCAGATTTTACGGGAACCGTAGCTAGTGGAAACCCAAGAAATAATAGCAATCAGTCCAGTAGAAACCAATCAGGGCAAGCTAGGTCTAGGTATCAGGGAAATTGAAATTCGTTTGATAGAAATGGTGGGAACAACAATAGGAGATTTAATCAATCAAATAGAAACAATCAAGGTAGGCCGCCAAATAAAGGTAACAATGGGAATACCACTGGAACTAATGGAAATAACAGTGGAAATAACAGGACTCCTGGACAGAGGGGAGCTAGCCAAGGCCAAAATTCAGGGAATAATAGGCCACAGTTCAATAGGCAGAGACAAAGTTGTGGAAATTGTGGTTTTAACAACCATACAACACAGAATTGTAGAAGAAACAAATGGTGTTCGAATTGCAATAAGACAGGACATTTAATCCAGAACTGTTGGTACAACAAACAGGGAAATTCTCAGGGGTCTCAAAATAACCAAAGTACTCAGCCTAATAATCAGAATACCTCCCCCAGTAACCCAAATCAAGGGGATTCTCAGTGACAATCACAGAGAGCGCAGCAGAAAGGTCCATCCTTACAGAAAGAAATAGTGACATTGAATAAGGATGGGTCCCCAATAGACATTACTCGAAGTAATGAAATAGTGTTTTCTGTTAAGAATTTTAATACGTGTCAGGAAGAGTTGCCTATCGTACAAGTACACTTAGAAGGTGTACTGAGTTCCATATTGTTGGATACAGGCAGTACTGTAAGTATCATAGATAAAGGCACTTTAACAAAACATATAGGTTATGAGCTTTCCCAAATGAGAGAATCCTATATGACCATAAAGGGGATCGCTGGAAAGCAAATAAGGGCTATAGGCAATGTCAATTTAGAGATAGAAATTCTAAATAAGAAATACAGGAAAGAGTTTGTGGTGTTAGAAGAGAAATATTTTCCAGCTCAAGCTCTATTTTCCTTCCAGGCTATGAAAAGATGTGGAATTGCACTAGATTGTAGCAATGGAAGAATCACTATCAAGAAAATTGATAGAGGAAATGTTTGCTCTCTTGAAGAAGAGGAACAGTTTCAGATAAACTTGATCACTTTACCTGAGACAGCCTCATCTGAAGAAGTAGACATCCAACAGATAGAAATAGAATCTAATGCTAACCCGGGTAGGACAGTGTGTAGAAATTCAATGATAGAAGAAATAGGAGAAGATAGACAAACTACTTTTAAAAGCCTAGAAGCCACTCAGGAGGAATTCTCAGATAGCAGGTATGAACCTGATAACTCAAGTGCACGACAAGTAGATACCTCCGAAGAACTTAGTTCTTTTTCCCAACCTGACGATCCTGACACGCTAATAGATTGTAGTCACTTAATAATAAGAGAAGATATGGAAGAGAAGTATCTCAATGAGGTGTTGCTGTTAGGCAACCTGAAAATGACAGAGATAGGTTCTGTGATACCACAAGATGAAAGTTCAGATGATACTGATGTCTGTTACACTGCCGGTGCACAGAATGCAGAAGAAATCTGCTTAGTTAGTGCTGCCGATGATAATCTTGTAAAACTCAAATTAAACAATAGCGTAATACTGCATCCACAAGGTCTGACAAAGGTTTGTCTTAGAACTGTAACAGATAAAAACCTAGGTGATACAGATGTGTTATTAGTTAATGAAGACTTACCAGACTTTGTGAAAATGGACAATTCCCTAGTAAGACTTAATGGTGGAAATTGCGCGACTTATGTGTATAATTATTCTGACAAGAGACTAGAATTGCATGCCGGCATAGAATTCTGTAAGGGAATTGTGATTACTAACCCTCTACTAACCATAAGTGAAAAAGCATTTGTCTCTGTAGCTGACACAAGAGTTAAATTAGACTTGGAAGTAAATAATACAGATTTTCCTCAATGTAGGGACAGGTTAATACAGATATTAGAGAAATATAGGAATGTTGTAGCGGTAACAGGAGATAAGTTAGGAAGGACAGATGTCCTGCAGCACAAAATAGTCATAGAAGATGGTGCTAGACCTTTTTATATACCTAACTACAAACTTCCAATAAGTCATTGTAGACGAGATGGTTGAAGAGATGAAGGAAGATGGAGTCGTAATTCCTTCTAAGTCACCTTATAATTCACCTTTACTGCTAGTTCCAAAGAAAGACGGTACATGGAGGATGGTAATTGATTACCGGAAATTGAATTCCCACACCGTCCCTGATCGAATGCCAATGCCAGTCATTAATGACATGTTAGCTCAATTAGGAGGTGCCAAGGTTTTTTCTAGCCTCGATCTACTAAGTGGATATTGGCAAGTTCCTCTCGATGAAGAATCCAAGCATCTCACGGCATTCAGTACTCACAAAGAACATTTGCAATTTGAGGTAATGCCGTTTGGTCTTACTTCAGCTCCTTTAACGTTTGTACGTTTAATGCTGCATATCTTAGGAGATGTTGAAGACGTATCGGTTTATCTTGATGATGTAATAATTGCTAGTAAGGATATAGAGAGTCATTTAAAGACAATAGAATTAGTATTACATAGGCTCAGAAAGGCCGGATTAAAGGTAAAAATTAAGAAATGTCAGTTTCTGAAGAAATCTCTAGAATATCTAGGACATGTTATCAGTGAACATGGTTTGAAAATGCAAGTAGGAAAGATTAAGGCTATTGTGGACTATCCAGCCCCAAGAAATTTGAAGACACTAAGAAGATTCCTAGGTATGGTAGGATATTATCGACCTTTCATAAAGGGATTTGCTACCATAGCAAAACCATTAACTGAGTTAAATAGGAAAGATGCTAGCTATGAGTGGAAAGATGAACAGGAAGCAGAGTTCAAAACACTAAAGGATATGTTGATAACAGATCCTATCCTAGTTTATCCAGACTTCGAGAAGGAATTCTATTTAGCCTGTGATGCTTCAAGTACAGGACTAGGTGCCGTCTTGATGCAAAAGGATAAAACAAGGATTAGGACTGTATACTATGCCAGTAGAGTTTTGAATGCAGCTGAAAGAAATTACAGTACAACAGAAAGGGAATGTTTAGCATTAGTCTGGGGATTACAGAAATTTAGACACATTTTGCTAGGACATAAAATTAATGTTCTTACAGATCATAAACCCATTTGTGATCTTTTCAAGAAAAGGGCTTTTACCAACAATATGAAGTTCAATAGATGGTTCGTTAGCGTATTAGAATTTGCCCCAGAATTTAGATACATACCTGGTAGATATAACACATTAGCTGACGCCTTATCTAGATCACAAGAAGAGAACGAGAAACAAATTACCACTCATAATTTCGCCTTCAGTTGTCAAATCACAGACCTAGATTTAGACAAAGTTCGTCAGGAACAACAAAAGGATTCTAGAATAAGGGAAGTAATTGGTAACCTCTTGCAAGGTGAGAAAAATTCAGAGTTTCAATTGATAGATGGGCTATTGTACAAGACTTCAGACGAACCAAATGCTTGTTCACGTTTGTACATTCCTAATACACTAATACAAGACGTTTTAGAACTAACCCATTCATACAAGTTATCAGGACATCCTGGAATTAAGAAAACATGTAGAACAATCACTAGAAACTATTTTTGGCCTCGATGTAGTGAAGATGCTACTCTATTTGTTCAGAATTGTACCCTATGTAATATACATAAGGGGAATGTCAACGTCAAGGCTCCTCTGGAAATGTATCCTTCAGAATTAAATCCTTTTCAAGTAGTCACAATGGATTTCTTAGGTCCATTCCCGAACACCATCAGAGGAAATAAACAGATTTTAGTTTTCATTGACTATTTGACCAGATACGTAGAAATTGTTCCAACTAGAAACAGAGAAGCATCAACGGTGGCAGAAGCCTTTAAGTCTAGAATCATAACCAGACATTCATGTCCTCAAGTTTTGCTCTCAGACAATGCTGCTGAATTTACTAGTGACATTCTAAAGAAACTGTGTGACTTTTATGAGATACAGAAATGTCAAATAACAGCACATAAGCCAAGCTCAAATGGAGCAGTAGAAAGAACAAATCGCAAGATAAAGGATGTTCTGAAAACATTGGTAACACCAAGCACTGAAGACTGGGACTTGACTCTCGAAGACATACAATTTACTCTAAACAACACAGTAAATGAATCAATAGGAGAAACTCCTCATTTCCTGTTGTATGGCTACCAAAAGAGAATGCCAAATTCACTTTTGGATGATGCCGCACCACCCAGACGTACGTACAACTACGAGGACTATATTGCTTGGAAGACAAGACGTACGTACGAGACCGTTAAAGTCACCAGGGCTAGATTAAAGGAGTTACATAAAAAATCTAGTAAGTATTACAATAACAGATCCACCATACCCTCGTTAAAGGTAGGACAACAAGTTTATGTACTCAATCATGTTCTTGAAGGACCTAATATTAAAGTATCACCGAATTTCCGAGGTCCATATAGAGTTTTAGAAGTTTTGAAGTTGAATAAATTCAAGTTAATGCATGAGATTACCTTGAAAGAATCCATTGTACATTGGAACCACATTAAAGTAGTTCATTCAGAACCTTGGTCGTCTACCCATTTGAAAGATTTGTCTAATAAAGATAAGATAGATAATAAAATAGAATCTTCAATGACCCCAAGGTATAATTTGAGAAGAAGGTAATGGCAAGTGCAATGGTAAACAAATGTAGTTGATAAGATTTTTACTGCTTAATAACATTATTTCAGCAAATGGATTGTATGGTGGTTGGCAGTGAGTCAAATTGTGAACTCACTCGTACAACTAAGGAAGGGAGCCATCATCAAGGAACATGGCAAGGTAAAGATGATACAGGACCTAGCCATTGTTAAGATAGGAACAGAGCCCATTATCGATCAGAGAGAGCAGTTAGTCCAGCTGAGCAATCAGATACAGGCAGGATTACAAAGTGTCCAAGATAGAAATTTGTACGACATGCTCTCCAAGTTGCAGAGGGACATCAATAGTGTTATGCCAAGGAAAGTAGTAAGGCGATCACTCATACCCTTTATAGGCGTCGCTTTACACAATCTCTTTGGAGTGGCGACCGATGGTAATGTTGAAAGGCTAAAGGAAAGAGTGGTACAACTTGAAAATTGGGCTTCTGAGCAGGGCACTGTCTATAATAAAGTAATAGGAAATGTCAATCAAAATCAGAAAATGATCACAGTGCTGAAAGAATTTGTGAATAGTGCCCTCCATAATGTTTCATCAGAAATTGCTAGAATCCATCAAACAGAAATGATGGAGCAACTGTTCATAGAAACAAGTAATTTCCTTCTGGAATACAAGGAATTACTCAATGCAATCATGATGGCAGGTAAAAACCTGCTGTCGCCTTTTCTGATAACCCCTAGTGAAATTGAAGCCATTATCCAGAAGTGTGTTGTAAACAACCATTTGAAGCCACTAGTAGAAAATATAGTGGACTATTATGGTCTGATCACAGTGAAAGTGGTAGCCAATCAAATCATACTAGTGATCCCTTTCAACAATCCAGATGTCAACTCGTTGATGTCAGTCTATCCATTCCCAATGGTAGTAGATAATAAGTCCATTGTACTAGAAGGAACAGTTCGACACTTTGCCTTGCAGCATGATTCTTTCCTAGTGACCGAAATTCCCGAACATGAGTTCAGGGAATGTGTCATGCTTAATGATGGTGTATATGTTTGTAACATTGTGAATTTCTATGAACCCTTGAATGCTCTTCATTGCCTAGATGATCTTGTAAACAACAAGAATGGTAAGAACCATTGTAAATATATACCGTTTACAGAAACTTTCAAGGCTCAAATCATTGATGATGAAATTTTTGTGTTCTCAGCAGACAGACTGAATGCTAAGATTGACTGTAAGTCAAACAAAACAGAAGTAGTTTTCATTAACGTACACTCATTTTCATCTGCTTGTGAATTGGTCATTCTACATAATTTGTATTACAAACCTACAGTCTTCACGACGTACAGTTTAAATTTCAGTAAAAGTGTACATCAGTTTCAAGTTATTAACGAATTTCAGCTTTCAGAACTGGAATTGGAGACATTCACAAAGCTAGAAGAGATTCATACTTTCTTTCATACATATAAGACCGAGATTTCTCCTATCATGTCATTCATAAATGTCATTCTTTTGGTACTGTTTGCTTTCATTTCTTTTATAATTGTCAGGAAATTAATATTGAATAAGCTTACCATAATCAAGGACATGATGGACAAAATCCTTCCTAAAGAGTGATAGCGTTTACCATTGATTTGCACTTGAACATTTGATGATTGATTTTTTTCATTTTTACAATTTATGATTTCTTTTAACAACAATCAGATATGTTCTTCATGTGTGAATTTTTACCAAGTTATGATTATAACCAGAGAGTAATAGGCATTTGATATATTTACTTTGCCATAATTTTTCTGCATTTAGTTTGAGTATTTGATGTTTAACTCTTACTTGTATCATTTGTGTTTAGCACTGTGATGCTTTATAATATTTCTTGCATTTATTGCTTATTAATAGAAATTATTGAAATTAAAGTAATTGACTATAGTCAAGTTTTACTTTGAATGTATATCATAGGCATTCATATAATTTTATTTCCGTGCACCTACTTACATAACTACTTTATTCAAATTCGCATTACATTATTATTGCTAAGTTTACCTTAGTTGGTTGGCTTAGAGTTAATTTTTTTTATAATGGTTTTGTATACTGTTGAGTTGATTATCTACTTGCATTGTAGTCAATGCAGGTAGGTGGCCGAGTGATGTTATGCAGTGAATAAGTATGAGATTCACTGATCGGGATTGTGAAAGAGAGAGAGAGAGAGAGAGAGAGAGAGAGAGAGAGAGAGAGAGAGAGAGAGAGAGAGAGAGAGAGAGAGAGAGAGAGAGAGACGATGTTTATAATTTAAAATGATGAGCCATGAAACCAAGTAAATTGAAGTGTAACAACAACAAACCTCCAAGATGTGGGAAAGGAAGGAGGCGCCAGAGGAATCAAAAGGTCAGCAAAATTGACCTGATTTGTCCTTGCCAAAAGTGGGAGTTAAGATTGAACCATTAAGAGTAAAGTAGATGTCCTCAAGGAGGCGGAGTTTTATTCAACATAGGTCCAGAGTTCATTCTGATCAATTTTTAGTTAGAGTTAATTTGAAACCCATTGTCACTCAACTCTCTGGCATCAAGAAATTTCTAAGTCCAGTGTGGCTGGCCGTGTGAAATAGTTTAGTGTTAAGAATAAAAACTAGAAAAACCGTGCCCGGCGAAATACTTACCCCCTCCTGAAAAGAGAAAGTATTAATAGACAATTTCAACCTAACTTACCGAGTCCCCTGCGTTACTATCAAGTGAAAGTCAACAGACAGAAACGGAGTCATTCATATGTGGTGCAACGCAACACAAATAAAAAGTGCACCGCATAACATTATATCCCGAGAGAGAGAATTTGATACTTGATTTTATTATTAACTGTGGTAAACAAATACCCAAAACGCAACTTCTGGTACCCTTTTATGGGTAATATACATACAGTAATTTTTTTTTTCACGGTTATCTTTTTTTATCTTGTACGCAAATACTTTCATGGAATATTGAAAATGCATTACTTTATCCTCTTACTTGGTATATTTAACTTTTTTTCCTCTTACTTGTTAAGCAGGATGATTTTCTGATGAAGAAAGTCTCACGTTAAATATTTTTTGTTATATTCACCCTTTCTAAGAAACATTAAGACGTCGTGCAATTTGAGACAAGAGGTACAAAGAGAAATGCAAATTTAATCGATGTCGAGAAATAAAGATTAATTAAATTAGTATGTAATAAATAAAAATAAATTTATTACAATATTTATATTAATAAAGCCAAGTGTAATAAATAAAACTAGTGACCGTCATAGGGATCAAGAGAGGCAGCGGCATTGTCAAAGGCACACCAACAATAGCACCCGCCAAGGTCTACAGAGATACAAGGTCAACCCATCTTCGTTCCAAAACTGACCGCGCTCTGCGCAGGCTGTTTTTGTGACCTCACGCGCTACTTTCTCCATTAGCCCACAACAAGAACAATCGTGCATTGATCCGACCACGTGATAATTTCGTTTGATGAGTGTACAGTTGCAAAGGAGTGGACTTATGCTAAAGGAAGCGATGTTTCATACAATCCAAAAAATAAGGTGCAATGCGTAATGGTGCGTGGTGTGCTGGCATCGTAGAAACAACATGTCTTCTATGACTTTGACTGTGACATGACGAAATCGCTTCTTTACAGTTTGATATTGAAAGTAGAATCAGCTGGTTACCCCGTAGTTGCCATGGTTAATGACATGAGCCCTATGAATATGAGGCTTTAGAAAACCTTAGATGTTCATGCAGCGAAAACATTTAAAAACCCAGCAGACAGTGATCGTGAAATTTATTTATGTTTTTACTGATGCCCCGCATCTTGTAAAACTTATTCGGAATAATTTTTTAGACCATGGTTTTACATTAGATGAAAACATATACTGTACATAAACAGTGGTCTTGTGAGAGAACTTCTGGAGAGAAGTGTCAGTGATCTGCGGACAGCTCATATGCTTTCAGAAAAACATGTGAATGTTCGAGGAGTCCAAAGAATGAGTGTAAAATTAGCGGTTCAACTGCTCTCAGAAACGACTGCTAAATCCATGGAATACTTTGGTAAACAAGGACTGCTTTCGGAGAAACACTGGGAGGAAACTATGCAGTTCATCTCACTAGTAGACAGATAGTTTGATCTCTTCAATTATCGAGTGCCAACTGACAAAAAGTGGGCACGCAATGCTTATGGGTTAAATTTAGAGGAACAAAATGCATTGCTAGACAAAATGGTTAACACTGCAAAACATTTGACAGTGACTGGTAGCAAAAGGACTTACCCGTTTCAAAAAGGAATCATGATATCCTCAATATCATTACCTAAACTATAAAAAATGATGGCAGAAAAGTTTGGTATATCATACATCTTGACGTATAGGTTAAACCAAGATGGATTGGAACACTTCTTCGGTTGCATTCGACAAATGAGAGCATGTTACCAGCATCCATCGCCTGTAGCAGTAAAGCACAGAATAAAATGTCACTTAATAGGCACAGAGAGAGACTTCTCTCAAGGGTTCGAAGCACAACGTAGAAGAAATTGGTAATAGAGACAACATGTCAGCAGCTTCCTTTTCTTGCTTGAATGAGCAGAAATCATCAACTTCCGATGAACAGTGGCTGCAAAGTGAACTAACCCTTTCTGCAATGTTGTTTTGTTTGCCTGACTCTGATTTTGATGAAGTTAATGAGGATAAAAGCATTTCAGGAAATTCTAAGGACACGGATACCTTGGACTTAGAGACTGCAATAGAAGAATAGGAATTAGAATATTTAGGCGGTTTCATTGCACAGAAATTTCCACAATACCAGAACTTAGTGTCGAAAGTGTCTGAGGATGATACCTCTTGGATTGGAGCAATAAGCAGAGGAAGAGGGCGTCTGATGAAACCAAGCAGGGAATTTATTGCTGAAGTAAAAACCATGGAGAAAATGTTTAAGTGCCAGCGGGTAAGGGGTGCGATGAAAAGCCTATCAACAGATATAAAGATACATGTAGCGTAGATTTTGCATTCTTAGTATATCATCATAGGCCAGGTCTTGTATAATTTCTTGTAAATATGTAACCCGATAGCCAAAAATTGTATATATTGTAAATAACCCATTAATAAACAGGCAACTGAATCTTTACAAATCTATTATTAAACACGTCTTGTATTCTTATTTACAACTCCCCCCCCCCCCATTTAACGCAGAGAGCAGAGAATTCTAATGTACTTCTAGTACCCACCCTGGAGTACCGTACTGCGTGACGTCACTAATTTCTAGCGACATATGGCAGGTCGGGTTTTAATCCGACTTTAGCTGCGCGCGGAGAGACCTTGTATCTCTATAGACCTTGGCACCCGCAGTACTGTACGGAGGACTGCTCGGACATTTCTATAAAATAAAATGTAAAGTATATGCAAATTTGTTTCTGCCTGCGATAGATATTGCAAAGGAAATATACTCCTTTTAACTTTCCGTCGTCTAGCCCTAGGCCTCTGTTAAAGTATGAAACAAAAGGGTAGCGTATCTGGGTCCAAGAGTTGTGACAGTACAAAAAGCCCTTTGTGTCGGGACCCGTCGTCTCGACCCTAACTTACATCACCGTCATTTTGGACAGCGTGAGTACGCGTCGAGCGTTATAATAAGAAGAACGAAAAGCCATATGGCTATGAGTACTGTGACACTGCAACACAACTACATAAGGCATACACTGATATGTAAGACAAATCAGACTCATTGTAGCTCCGAACATCCAGGTGATGAATATCACCTCGGAAGTTCTGTACTGTCATAAATTGGACGAAAGATGAAAGAACCCTGAACCTTCAAAAATGAAAAGGCATATTGATCAATTCTGTATAAATTTCAAGCGTTTGGGAAGCGACGACATATTCATGATATCATTTTCCCACAACAGTTTATAACACCAAGGGAAACAGGTAACGTAATAGCATTACAGATGTGCCAAGCCGTCAGGTATACCTTATATTTAGGCACCATTAACTGATTTATTCTTCAAAGGCCACTTATGTATGTATGTATGTATGTATGTATGTATGTATGTATGTATGTATGCATGTATGTATATGTATGTATGTATGAAAGTGTATTTGTATGTATATAAGAATTCTCTTATATTTTCATTGGTTCTATATGAATTAATTTCTTTACGTTACAGAAAACCAAATTATAATCGCATCCGATAATACTGCTAGAAACGAAAAACAATTAATGGTTTAACGCACAGAATTCTATAATTCAGATTCTGCAGAATTACCTCCATTAATATGTACTACACACCATACAGGTTCTAACGAAGGAGTTCATGACAAATTATACCTACACACACATATACATACATACTTATATGTAGCCTCTATATATCACACAAATGTTTGTTATCTATAGCAAGGATAGATAATTATGCATACACATCAAATTAATTCTGTTACTTCAAAATACACACAAATACATATATATTATATACACATACACACACACATATATATATATACATACATACACCTAGGCTAAGGCCGTTATTTTTTTCTAAGAGGAACATATATTAAGTTAACGCGTTAGATGGCGGTCTGGGTTATACAGTATATCGGTGCCCTTTATCTTCAAGAGTTATAGATGAATATAGATACAGGCCTCTGCCGACAGGAGGTTATGAATGGCGTACTGCCATTGGGAAAGTATCGAGGAAGATTGTTCTCAGGTGTTACTGCATTTTCAAAAGAATGGTTCTAAAACAGCAAAACTGGACACAGCGCTATGCACCCCTCTGTGTTTCTCACTTTTCTGTCATGATTGTTGTCATTCGCCTAAAGACCTTCAAAGCTATAATTCTAGATTTACTCAGCCGTATCACAGTTACTGTACTTCTATATTTTAAATTTCAGACATCGATTGTGAACTATTATCGATGAGATTTTAATAAATTTGCTTGAAAAAGAACTTGAGTCTTACTGTGTTGATGTAGATTAGGAAAATTTGTCTGTATAATTCAAAGATTAACGCTGTGTCAACTTCATAAAAGAACCATAATCCAGTATTAATCACTTTTATCATCAAACTAAATCTATGACATTAAGTCTTCGTATATTACTGAATCATTTCAGTTCCCGGTCGTGCCCTGAAAATATTTATCTGTTTTTATGAGAATTTCTTCTTTCCTCTTAAAAATATTCGTCACCTAGGTCGTTGTGGAATATCGCTTTTGAAGCGCTCTCTCATCATCTCCCTTTCCTTGGAACGAGTTCTTGGATTGGGATGTGATTTCTTTTACGCTTCACTTGGTTGTCGCCTGACGAATAGAGTATTGCACTTATTTTTATTCATGGCTAAAAATATGCATCTATGTGAACATCAAACACTCACACATTCATTTACTCATACAAGTATATGTGTCTGTGTGTATATATATATATATATATATATATATATATATATATATATATATATATATATATATATATATATATATGTATATATATATTATGGACAGGCAGTCGTAGTGAGTATGTTTTCGATTGCCAGGTAAACACTAAACTCAGAATCTTTATTGTCACGATAATGTTATTAACTGATCGGTATTCAGTGTTATGCTGCATGTCCAGATTGCAAAGTGTGTACGACTAGATTACAGCCTTCTTATTTTTTAGTCACGGATTTTTGTAAGATTTGTAAGTCTTTTAGGCAACGGCATTGAGGGGTTATTAAACGAACAGCCCACTGCTAAAGAAACATTGCACATACATCAACTGCACTTCTCTGAACAATAAAAATACAACCATAGAAAGAACATACGAATTGTTTTACTACCGCAATGAGTTCTTAAATATATTTTTGAATAAAGTTTCTGTCTATAGGACAGTCCCGTTTGCTAGCATATTTAATTGTATAACATATATTGATGACTTGTACCCGCAAGTTCTCAGCTGTTTCGACATGCGCCAATATATGTAACAAAGATTTCCTTCCAGAAGGAAAGTTTTGTTGAAACGTCGAATTCTATCGAATGTAATTTCAGTTCTTTTCCATATTTTACTTTATTAATTAATCATGTGAATGATAACAGTTTCCAAAGTTCTCAACATAAACGTCGTTAAGACGCTTGTACGAGATAATGAACAGGCTTGTCTGGCAAAACAAAACAAAGGCAAAAAGGCCACTGAAAGATCTGCAGAAATCAAAATGTCCCAAAAAACCATTTTCAGAGGGACAGCCCAATTAAGATATTTTAAAAAGACGGCATATGTGGAATACCTCAATTTCACATGAGTAAGATTGTCGCTGAAACCGTTCACGAACCGCTGAGATC
>JANJGK010000010.1:1086134-1276134 GCA_039081455.1 Macrobrachium rosenbergii
AATGAGATCTCAGAAAGCTTTTCAAACCCTGGGTAGGCCTATTGAAGATTCACACATTCCTCTACTGAAATCATCTATTATAATCTGCTCCTGACGCATAATAATCATCATTTCCCTTGTGTTTTGATTTTTTGGAGATCATATTGAAATCCTCGTCTTCTCCCACCTTCCTTTGGTAAACATTTATAGCAGAAACATTATTACATATATTTTAAAAAATTCATTATATGAGAATAAAATGCATTTACATAAATTGTGCCAAGTTTCATTGCACTGTTTAAGTTATATCTCTCAGTAGATATTCATACTTTCCCCATCTAAGTATCTTTCGAATAATTCTCGAAAAGACTAAATGATGATAACTTTTGCTATTGTCATCTGAGTGTGATCTGAGGAGACCAATTTCCACAGCGCATCCGGTAATATCTCACGCCATTACTTGCTCCTAGCAAACCCCTCTTCCAAGAGCCAAGGCAAAGGAGGTGAAGGAGCTACAGGCTCCTTTCTCTCTTGGGTCTACGTCCGCACCGAAGGAGGATGTTTGAAACACCTAACCCTCCAACTCCCAAGGTATAGGCTGAGGTTGGTTTAATGAACAGCATTAGTTAACACAGACCCCCTTCTCCCCACGCCCCCCCCCCCCCGCCTCTCTCTCTCTCTCTCTCTCTCTCTCTCTCTCTCTCTCTCTCTATCGTCTCCATCTTGGTTTCTTCGCTAATGGACAAGTAAAACGGCCTTAATTATGAAAGCCTGACATGTCTGAAGGACAGGCAATTACATGGAAGCTAAAACCAAACATATCTGAGACAATATTTTCAGACTCTGGCTCGAAAATTAATATAATAGGATTTTGGTAATTCTATCACAAACTATAGATAAACGCACCCTGTTCAGTATCCTGAAATAGTCGTTTGATTTGCAGCAATAGCTGATTGAATGTGTAAATATTAGTGATCTTGGAAGGAAACGCCAGTCTCAAAACAAGCTATTGGAAGCCTGGGATGACTGCAGCAGCGATGAGGGCCATTGTTAAGGAGGAATGTGTCTCTTTGGGTAATTTATGCTTAAAACGGTAATGCAATTCCCTTTGCCACCAGATGATTGGGAGAAATTAAGGGAGTGTGGAAGAAAAAAAAATACGAGTCTGAGGTTTAATTTTCTTTTCTAAGTTAGGATGTAGCCTTCTTGATCTTCAGCTGGTAACCGAAATGTGCAAAAATTACTTGTCTGGCACTTAGTGGTTATTATACCTCCAAACGCTCGCTCTCTCTCTCTCTCTCTCTCTCTCTCTCTCTCTCTCTCTCTCTCTCTCTCTCTCTCTCTCTCTTCTTCTTCTTCTTCTTCTTCTTCTTCTTCTTCTTCTTCTTCTTCTTCCCTCGTTCGTCTCTACTTTTTCTTTCTTAGCTTCACGGACTTAACATAATGTGCTATTACAAATTACCCGTACTGACGATCATGCCCACAAACGGGAAAAAAAGGACTTGAAGAAATCCCCTTCACTGGCTGTGATTAACGCTGAGCCTGTGCAGAAGTGAAGAAACAGAGTAAAACAAACAACAAACAGCAAGTTCAAACCTCCTGACCAGCTGAAACAATCATAAGTAAATAAAAATCTTTTACTAAAGTGTCATATCACTGCGACTGTAAAACTGTTCTCCCAGATACACAAAATTTCCTTACAGATTTTTAATAAACACTTCAAAAATTGTCCATTTGCATAGATTTGAAACAACTCTAAGAGAGAGAGAGAGAGAGAGAGAGAGAGAGAGAGAGAGAGAGAGAGAGAGAGAGAGAGAGAGAGAGAGAGAGAGAGGAGGGGGGGGGGCGGATCTGGAAGTATAATAACCACTAAGTACCAGAAGGCTACATACTAACTTAGAAAAGCAAATTAAACCCCAGAAAGCATTTTTTTCTTCCACAATCCCTTAATTTTTCCCAATCATCTGGTGGCAAAGGGAATTGCATTACCTAAAAAGACACGTTCTCCATTAACAATGGCTCTCCTCCCTGTTGCAGGAATCCCAGGTTTTGAGATTGGCGTTTGCTTCCAAGATCCTAAAGGTATGATCCACATTATTACAAACGTACGACTTCATGCTCTTTAGTTGCGATCTCTGGTGTCCTTTTATGTTCAAGTGGTAACCTTTTAGTGTCGTCTTCGCAATGCAATGGACTCACAACAAATGCATAAAGGGTTAACGAAGAAATGATAACCACTGAACTTGATAAATTCTTCATGCTATGTCACGACACATGCTCGATTCCACTTCATTGTAACTGTTAACAAAACTATACTTCAGCAGCTTCTTAAAAATTTGACAAGTAGCTCAAAGACGGTATGACGGTCACTGTATTATTATTCTTAAAAGAGTTCAATTATATTTCCTGCTGAGATTGTGCCGCTAACTTTTGAAGCTTCTCTTTTATAATCACAACAGCTAAATCTTTGGATTTCGCTGACTCTGGTCTTCTAAGAAACCCTATTTTATTGCCACGTTGAAAATTGAAAAATCTTCGAAGATAGGCAATTTTATTATGGTTTTTCTACATTTGAAAGCTCTCAGTGACGATTGCCTTCGCTGTGCAGTTGTTTTGAGTGTGAGGCGATGCGGTTATCAAAAAGCCGTAGTTTTGCCTTTGTTTTACATTTCAGAAATTCAAATATTGCGTAAGTTATTCCACTTCAAATTCACATTAGTATGGCCACTCCTTTGATATAGCTCAATATATGTATGTATGTATGTATGTATATATATATATATATATATATATATATATATATATATATACATATACATATACATATATATATTAGATAACGTTAAATGCCTGCACCCGATATCATTGTAACCAATGGTGGGTGCTGAGTACCAGCTTCCACCAATCACATTTAGCTATGATGTTACCGAGAGCGGATATTGAAAGTCACCTTCAAAAAATAAATGTCTGTGCTTCCCATTGCCTCTAATCTTGAACAATGACGCTGAACAGTTTTTCAAATTATAACATGTATGGTAATAACAATACAGGCAATTATGTAAACAATGTTAATGTGTAGACGTAACAACCATTAGCCTCATAACTGATGATTCAATGCCATTTCGTAATTTTTCATATGCAACTATTCACATAAAAGAACGGTGTTCAAATTATGACGCAAAGACCGTACTTTGTCTGCACTAGGACAGAGTTCATGTCTTCATCCTTGTCTGATTGCCGTCTAATCTGACTGACTGCCCGTCTGTCTCAAAAGTAGCTGAAGTAAGTAACAGAAGGAATTAAAAGAACATTAATATGGGGAACTACACACAATGAGTTGATTAGCATTCGGGATAGGGCACTGTTACTCTACATTTACCGTTTATCGTTATACCTTTATGTATGTAACATATATAAACCCTTTTATATTTATATCTTTTCAGGAGTGGGACAGAACAGAACCAGTAGCCCAGAAGCTAGAGAGGATATATGGGCAGAAGAGAAAGAAGTTGAGAACGTTTTTGTTCAAGTCCAAGAATTCTCTCAGTGATCGATATTACAACGTCTTCCTTATTTTCTTTCTTTGCTTAATTGAAGCCATATAAACCAACAAAACGATCGCCAGTCACAAACCTCCGCCAAGGCCGAGCAATTCACAGACAAAAATGTCCCTTTCAATACAAGTTACATTCCTTATATACCCCAAAGTCTAATAACAAGTTTCATCTTCGGTCAAATTTTCGCAAAAATCGACCCAAGACATTTTACGTAATTGCTAACAATGAACAAACAAACAAGCAATGCGAACCGTTAACGACCTTAGCAGAACCACTATATCCCGTCAGCCTTAAGGTTAGGCTTATCGAGCCTCCGCTTCTCACTGGAAAAATACTTTGAATGAAAAAGGAAGAATATGTGAACAGTCTATCAAGCTAGAAAAAAAAGGAAAAATGAGTTAAACTGACCTCAGTTTAGAGGAACACTCCATGGCCGAAAGGGTCGTTTTGATGAATTAACCAACTGTGAATCAAGTTTAATTTACCTTTGAGAGTTTTTCTGTGGTGTTTGATTTCGGGATTTTGTATTACAATAAAGTTTTTTTAATACCAAAGAATGAAAAATAACAATGTTTTAATGTTATATATATATATATATATATATATATATATATATATATATATATATATATATATATATATATATATATATATATATACATACATATACATATGTATACATATACATATACAGTACATATAGCATTAATTAATGCATTTCCTTTTATATTCAATATACCCACAGTACCAATGCAAGGAACCGCATAAAACATAATCGACTGCTAAAGCAATTCCTCTCAAATATTTAAATACTAAATTTAAATGAAAACGTTAATAAATTTTGAGTCTGCCCGAGCGAGTGACTGTTGAGTATGAAGAGAAGTTACGAAAGGATCGCTGAGACGAGGCAATGAAAGTTCTACAATGGATGTGAATGCAACTTTTATGATGAAGAGAAGCTGTAGCGACTCGGGAAATCTTTGATGATGTTTGTAATCAGATTAAGTTGAAAACAACTAGTAATAAGATTAAGGTTATAAGGATTAAGAAGAAAAAAAAGCAAAGTTGAACAAGTGAATACTAATGTCGATGATGACAAAATTGAATTGTTTGATTCATTTTGGCACTTCGCATTGAGTGCAATGGACACAGGTACTGCGAAAAAAGGAAATTCACAGTATGGAAGGTACCATATTTTTGGCAAGTGGTCTATGGAAGCAAAAGTTGGACGTCTGACTGAAGAGCACCTCTAGTTTATAAAAGCCTCAGAAATGTAGATATACAACTAAGCTGTGATGTACAGGGATGCGTATATGGGGACGCATGAGCGAAAAGAGTGACCAGAGTAATTTGAGTGGCTTGACGGCGAGGAAAGAATGGAATATGCTTGGTTTGTGAAAAGGCTGTATTGGTTGTAAGTTGTTCGAGAAAGGACAAAAGGGCGTCCAAAAAAATTACTGGCTCAATTGTGAAAAATCAAGCATTAGAGTGGAAGGCCCTTGATATAGACAGAAATAGACGGACAGGCAAATTACCTAGACCATTGGAATCTACAAAAACTACTGTAGTTGCTTGCTTTGTAGCCATCTTGAGTAAGGAATGATGGAAAAAACTTAATCTTCCAAAGAGGAAGAAAAGGCAAAGGTTTATAGAAGAGCCCGTGAAGATCTCAGGTGACAACTTAATGCAAAGGAAACTTTATCCTTGAACACAACGTCTCCGGAGGAACTAAATCCTGCGCGCAGAATTCGGGGTATTATCTCCAGAGCAATACAGAGGTAACACCTAGTAACAATAACGAATTCACACACACACACACACACACACATATATATATATATATATATATATATATATATATATATATATATATATATATATATATATATATATATATATATATATATATATATATATAGGTGTGTGTGTGTATGTAAGGAGAGTTGGGTTAGCATATCACAGAAGGTCTACCAAATGAAGTTTCCTTGACTGTTTTATTTCTAACTCCTTTCATGCTAAACTAGTGAAATAAAAGATGATTATTGTAACTTTTTGTTACTAATGATCATTACCTCACAAGAAAAACACTGCCTCTAGCACGCACTTGCAGTGGCATAGTACCTGAATAAAGACCTGAAAAAAAAAGCCAGCCATCCTGATATTTTTTTTGTAAAACCACAATTGTCGCAGGAAAGATAATTTTCCACCGATCCCGGATATATCAGTTTTCTGTTAAGTTTCTTACAGAAAACCAGTTTTACCTAGTTAGCGAAATGTGAATGCCTCAATTTAAGCCATCAGTTTAAATCCCCATTACTGAACGTTAAATACCTAGAGAACTAATGCGAGTTCGTATGGGAAGTAGAGACTATGCCCTTTTGCCTTTCAATTCCATAGGCCTCCTTAGCAAACCAAGTATATGCATTTAGGCTTGAAGAGACCGAGGCCTTTATTGCCAAGCCATGATACCTATCCTAATTATGCTTGTAGGTGGCAAACATGTGGCAATGATGGGACGCAATATATATGGGAATTAATTCCACTCGGTGTAACTTGATAGAAAATGATACCGAACTGAACGCCATACTTGTCGTATATCACGACGCGTTGCAAGAAGCTCTGTTGAATAAACATGAAAAGAATTTCCCTCTTGAATGTGGCTTAACTTTTGAACTCTAGCAACTACTTTGTTTTCCGTTCGATTAAATAAATCATATTAATAAACCGATAAATAGACACCGGACGGAATTCTAACGGAGAGAACCGCTAAAAAGGTCAGCCGGAGTGAAAGAAAATGAATCAGAGTATTTGATGCGATTTGCTCATGCATAGAGAATAGAGGTATTTTGTTGGCGAACACTGGTAACCATTCGGAAGTTTCGAGAGACAGAGGCGGCCCAGAAAGTGTGGCCTGGATGGTGTACAAGATGTAGTGGAAGGGAAAGACTCATATCCAGATAGCAAGAGAGTGTCGGTAAGAGATTATAGAACTTATAAGCATGGGGGGGGTGGGGGAGGCGTGTAAATACGATTATTAAGGAAGGTTGAAATTGCGGAGTATCTGCCAAGAGGCTCGACGCTGATTCACCAAGGATGAAGGTGAACTCACCTGCCGTTTTGTTTTTAATCAATCAAAAATGATAGTAATAGAAGGTACCTTCATTCTGCATGCTTGCATAGTGAACAGTGGTGACATATGCCATTTCCAGAACCCCGACATATAGTATTATAATTACAATTACCAAAAAAGTAAAAATAATAATGTAAATTATTATAGGCAGGCTAACGAACACTTAACCCCAGTTACATCTGTTACAATGATTTAAGGACATTTTGTTGCTTAGTAGTGACATAATGCTGTACATAATTTTCGCCTTCAAAGTATCGTTACATGATGAAAAAACGGTAAGCACAGTAAACACGAAACAGCTGTCACCATACGAGCGTAGTGGCAGCAGTGTGGTGCACGGTGGGCATTGCTAAATGCTGTTTGCAGCGTCCCTTCGGCCCCTAATTGCATCCACTTTTTAGCCTTGACGTAACCAAACCCGTTTCACTTCTTCCACCTTGCTGTCTAACCACTCCAACTCTCTCTCTCTCTCTTTATTGCCTTAAGTGTTGAATGACTGAAAGTGCCCCAATTTGCATAAAACATACATTAGAAACATCTGTTTCAAATTCTAGAACACTACATTCATTATAAAAAATAGAATTTTCAGAGCGGCAATCCAGTAATTGCTATTAATTACGTGCAAATGACATAACGAAGGGTTAAAAGTCCCCATTTCTTTGACAAACTCTTCTACTTTCATCAGGAAATAGAGTAATGACCAATGGAATGGAAATCGTCTATCCCTTTGCTCAATGATAAAAAAAAAACAGGCAATCATTAAAACCGCAAACATTTTTCAATTTATCGCCAGAGTGAAAAGACATTTCCAAAAAGAATAAAACATTTTTGGTTTTAATCTAATTACACTTGCTACGTCCTAAGAACATGATCTGATCTTATGTGAAATACGTTATTAATTAGTGAACATTCTTGCTTTATAAATTAAAACATACATGCTTCGAAAATAGGAATTTTCATTCTAATTTTACTGCACAAGATTATTAAAGAAAAACACATTTCCTTCAGGAGATACTGCACTGGATTCTATAAAAGGACGTCTCATTAGCCCTACTTTGAGGTTATGCATATTTGTCAAGATTTACCTTTATCCTAAGAAGATATTTAGGCCACGCTTTTTTCTGATAATTCTCAATATAAATGATCAAATTTTCGAAAACAGTAAAGGCTAGAAAAAAACTTTAAACCATAATAATTATTCAAACATTTTATACTCCACTCTCATAAAGAATTATGGGATAACTGTACTATACATAAAACTTTGAGAATGCTACCCACTTAAACTATTCGTTGCCACGAGTTACTTCAGGGAAAGTCAGGCTTATTAGTAACTTAGGTTAAAACGCAAACAAAGGTTTACATAGTCTAGTCTTCACGTTTTCTACATAATGACTCTCGCCTTTACAAGGCCTGAACAAAACTTTTCCGCGTTACGTGATGAAAACCTCATTACAGAAGGGCTGCTTAGGAAGTTTAGCTTAAGTGTCGATGAAAAAAGGCTTTCCGGATATAATCTCCAACTTTGGACATAAAAGCCGCAAAAACCATTTTTGGTGATAAGTTTTTTCACG
Organism: Macrobrachium rosenbergii; assembly: GCA_039081455.1. Lineage (NCBI taxonomy): Eukaryota > Metazoa > Arthropoda > Malacostraca > Decapoda > Palaemonidae > Macrobrachium > Macrobrachium rosenbergii. Next base: position 1,094,372 of record JANJGK010000010.1, read on the forward strand.
CGTTTTCTGGTCTTTATATGTATAAAAATAGTTCCCACCCACTTCCTACGAGTTTTTTTATAAGGTCAACATATTACATAACTTCAAAATTGAGAGACTCGTGCATGCACTAATAGCGCTCCCCTTTGATGATATCCGATGTCACCTTTCACTTACAGCATGCTTTGCAGAACACTCGGAAAGCAGTAGTGATGGACCTTCCTCTCCTACCTACTCTCTCCTCCAACTTCCTTATTTTTTTTACTATTTCTTTTAAGGGATGCGGGTTGGGGGGAGGTTCTGACTTTCATCTATGAGAATAAGACCTTAGAAATTTCGCTCTTTGGGTCAGTTAAACAAAATAGCAGTTAGCTTTAAATTTATATAAAAATGAAACCATGGTGGAAAAAATAAATTTATTTCTACCATATAACACCTTCTTCTAGTGACAAAGTTCATGAATTGTGTATACTTCACAGGTAGTCATTTGGTTATTATCATTAAACTGATTTTGTCATTCTAAATCTACTGAAGTTTTATTCCGTCGGCATTAGCTATGATGTTTAACTGACAACCCAAACTTTCCCTGTATGGTAATACAAAAGATAAGTTTTCTTCGCATCTGTGTAGTTTTTCTTGAAAAATTCCACCATCGCCTCAGTTTTAAAAAAAATTAAAAGGCCGGCTGATCTCTGTGGATGAAGATGGACAAAGAACAACTTTTTAAAATTCAAGTAATTCATATGCTCTAGAAAACGTTCAACACTTACCTGTACTGTTTTCGATATCCTTACCACAAGTAACAGAACTAATGAAGGCATCACGAATACATTTAAAACGAAGAAAGTCAAATAAAGCACATGGTAGTTTGTTCTCAATGTTGTCTTCAGCTTTCCCCCAAGAAAATTACATTAACATTGTGCTTTCCATTACGTTTAAAACTACATATAAACGTTAATTCATTAGACATTAGTGCAATAAAAACAAAATGTAAAAAGATTTCAAATTCCAGTTTATCTTAGGCTTACTGTAGGAACATAAGGGTAATATTGATCACAATGAATCTCCCTTTGACTTCAATATGAGAGCAAATAGCCACCAGGATGGAACCGCCTATCAACCGTAATCACAAAATCATACAGTATTAAGAGAGAGAGAGAGAGAGAGAGAGAGAGAGAGAGAGAGAGAGAGAGAGAGAGAGAGAAATTTCATTATAGAGGGATAACATAAATTAAGTGTTGGACTACGTTTATTACTAGACTTAAAGGGGATGAGCTTCGATCTGCAACAAAGTGCAGTAGGTGTTTTATTTATATGTCACCTACCATGACCGATACAAATAACCGAATATATTTATAACTCATATTACAGAATTCTCGGAATGGTAAGTAACAACTGAAGTATTCTTAACTTCATTAAAGTTTAATTTATTATTACAAAAGTTATTTTCAGAACTATTTTTTGGAATTATCGGTGAAGTAAAAATTAATTAATTCGTTTTGTACAGTACATTAATCATTATTCGAATTATCAATAAAAAACTAAGGACTAAAATTGATTCGTATTTGTCATTATACTATTATTGTCAAAATATTAGTCAAATTTTTAGTGATTCTCTACATTCTTGAAGGGGGTCAGAAAGGATACCATTTCACAACATAACATAGCTAAATAGATAAAAATAAATAAATGAATAAATACATAAATACATAAATAAAACTCCAGCTGTATGTCTCAGACTGTAACTATTTCAAAGAGATTCCATCAAAATCATAAAACGTACCATACTAACTATATTCACAATATTTATAAACGTTATGATTATGAATGTAGGTTGCACAGAATGCGAAGAACAACACGTAAACAATCATGAAGCTTCGAAATATAAGTGTTAATTTCCTACTCCAAACATGCGATATAAAGCAAAAAATAAATAATAAATAAATAAATAAATAAAAAAGGTAACCAATGCTGCCAGCAAGGAGCAGTCAATAGATTCACTACTGACAAGGCAATATTACGCGGTCAACGATCCTTGAATCCGCGAGATCTTATTCAAGGTGACGTCACCTTCCGGCTTAAAGCGAAATTCTTCTTCTGCCTGATAACACTCGAATGCTGGGATTCACTGAGAACTAGATTGCTCTGGATTTCATTGTTGGGATTATTTAATTAATCATTATAAGATAGGCACACATACACACATACAGTACATATCACACGTACACTATATATATATATATATATATATATATATATATATATATATATATATATATATATATATATATGTGTGTGTGTGTGTGTGTGTGTGTGTGTGTGTGTGTGCGTGTGTGTGTGTGTGTGTGTAATATATACACATCGACCCCCTTATCTTTTTTTATCTCATTTTTTAATTTAGGATAACTTTTACACAGAAAACCTTGAAACTAAGTACACGGATGAAGGTCTCAGTTCTCTAGTGTGATTCGAACCCCCAACAAAGTAGAAAGCGAAATTGGCATTAACCCTTCACACAATACCAGGACAAAATATATTTCCGCCGACGTGTACATACAGTTGCAAAATTCTAATACATTTTTTCGGAGCCTAAATGGAAGCATCAATGAAATATTATGACTGTTCAGAGGCCTCGAACGTCCGTCAACGCTGAGCAACAGCCCCAAACATAAGGTCACCGTGCTCTTCCCATCAGCTACATTTCTGCCTCTGCAAAGTCGAATCACTTCAACCTGGGCACAAAATAGCGAACTTTGGTCACAAAAGTCTACGAATGGTTTCTTAAGAACAGAATATTTGAAACCAATATTTCGGTCCCTTCTCCCCATAAATTTTCATTCCTTTCTCCCAAAATCTAATTACGATGTCCATCTTTCGGTAATTTTTTTTTCTTTTGTAAATATCTAGAGAAACTTTCCTGTTAACGGAAAAACAAACGAGCAACCGAGAAAAAATATATAGTCGCCTTGACAGAACTGTATTCCAAAACAGAACAAGTGATGTTACAATATTCGTGGTATACTTCAACTTTTTTTATTATTAGTTTATAAAACAGATATTTAATTTAGTATTGTACAAGTATAAAATTGATACTGTCAACTTATTGCCTCTCCAGTACTTCAGCTTATTACTTCTATAATAATGGCAGAGAAAAGGGCCAGAACTATATTCCCTAGTAAAATATCTGCAAATTCTTCAATGTGATGTCACTCAAGGGTGAACATGCGAGGCTTCGGTTTTGCCAACAATGTAAGGTATCTGGTGTTGAGTGGCGGTAAAATGGTAACATCTATGTGGTACTGTGCATTCTTCTTTAAATCAAAGCTTCCATTTCTCTTTAAAGGAGAAATATAACCGTATCCTTTGGGGAGATTAAGTCTTTCACGGGTTCTGCAAAAATGTATATCATTCGCTTTTGATGTTATTTCGGATTTTCCTCTCGCATTCTATTTACCAAGTGCTTTCTCACATTCTTTTGCCATTTATTTCACGAATTATACTTCCATGTTTGCTATGTCATACGACAAAATTTCATTATAATTTTATCTAATCTTCCAAAACACCAGATACATTAACCCTTGAATGTAAAATACAATATACGCCTTGTGCGAGTTTCATTTTTAATTTCGTATAAGGGCAGTATTTCTACTCTCAATAACATACCCTTGAAATATATATTATTAAAATCTCCTTCCCCATCCAGCCTATTTTGTTACCCTACTTATTCATTCTCTCTCTCTCTCTCTCTCTCTCTCTCTCTCTCTCTCTCTCTCTCTCTCTCTCTCTCTCAAGTAGCTAATATCCGCTATAACAGAAAACTTTGGCTTTGAGTCAAATTCTCACAAACAACTTTATTGATGCAACTTTACGGCGTTATATGCTTTATTAAGATCTTGACATTGTAACTCTCCCTCATTCTCGGGAAACCAATAACCTAGGAGAGAGAGACAAAGCGGGAGACATACACAGGAGCAAGAGAGGATGAAAAATAGTTGTCAGTGTTTTATTTTCACTGCCTTCAAGTTTACAACGAAAATTACCGACAATTTTAATTTCTCTAAATAACTACATAATTGCATGTAAAAAATGAAGAACTATTAATGTGCATGTGATAATCTGCATGCTTTAACAATGGATCTTGCATGCACTAATTTTATTTACGACTTTTAACGGATATTTGATAGGTATCGGAACTGTAACTGCAATTTAAAATTTAGTCCAATAGCAAACCGCTAGGACCTATGGGGTCATTCTGAGCTGAAAACAATATTGAAACAATTGTCAGGAGAGGGTGGAAAGTAAGATAGAAAAAAGAGAATGTGAACGGAGGTATAGTAAAAAGAATGGAAGGGGTTACAGCTAGGGGCCTGAGGTACACTGAAGGCACTACCTCCCTACGGAGGATACGTATCGGTGCTACGACAAAGGCCAAGCTTTCTTGCGGCCAAATTTTACTGCAAGTTCAATATCTCTACTTCGAGTGATACAAATTAACATATACAAAATTCACCAAGGAAATTGTCTGGAACCATGGCTTCTCAGGTACAGTGGAACTAGTGCATTTTTGTTTTTGGTATGCTTTTGTTTCTGGTTTTCACGAAACCTCGAAATGCCCATATACAATACCTGATATCGCTGCTAAAAGCTTTATTATGGCAGTTATTAATTAACTTTGCCCATTGGTCATTACTTAACATTTCGAGTTTGCTATGTCTTTCGTTCTATCTTCCTACGCATGTCGCATAATACCTGAACTTCAGTGAATGTATTTTTGGTAGCTTTAAAATGCTGATTAAAATCAAGCTGAGATGACCACGACAGCGTTCGTATACCACGCCTTCAAATCATAAAACGAATGATAGCATGTCAGGGTCCAAAAGGGTTTTGGTTGTGGAATGGGCGTGCGTGGAAAGGTGCAATACAACACAAACCGGTTGGAGATGATGTAGGCGTAGGATTAACTTTCTATATTCTATCGAATACAAAGCAAAAAACTTATAATTAAAATAGGTGATAATATATTTTTAGGAAAATATCTGTAATATCCCTAGAAAAATCATTATAAGAATAAACTGCTGAAATAATGAAATGTCGCGAGAAGGAAATTCCTATCATACATACTTGAACAAATAACGTCGAGACGTATAATGAAAAAAAAAAAACACAAAAATATGAATATCAAAGAATTGATTAGCAATAAAATGGTTGTCTCTCTTAGCATTCTCTATGAACCATTTCCTTACATTTAACACATCGCAATTCCAAGGGGAGCTGCTAACAATAATAAACATGCTCTTTCATCTTGAAAGCCGAGGTAACCTGCCCCGTCCTCCTTTAGTGCAAAGGTACAAACTCCTTTGATGTGAGATGCAAAAATGAGAAGATAATTTTGAAAGGACTTGCATCTAGAGAGCACCTTGTGGCAATTCCTGCTGCCTGAGAAAAGCAGATACTGTGTTGTCAACTGCGTCACTGAATAATAGTAGGCATGAAGAGAAAAGCAGATACTGTGCTATCAACTGCATATGGTAAAAAAAAAAAATAGCAAGATAAAACGTCAGGAAAAGAGTTTAAAATATGAGGTAAAGCTAAAATTTGGAAATTTCCATTAAAGTATCATGTCAGTCTCTGTCAAATGACAAAGGCATCAGGACGACGACACAGAATTATTTAGACATTCTGTAATACTTACACGGAAAGCCTTGAATCGATAAGGGAACAAAATGAAGAAACTCTCTTTCACGGGCAGGATTCGAACTCATACGTGGTCGAAACGGTGAGGTTACCGTCAACCCACTCATGAATTCAGATGCAATTTACCTACACCAAATAGAGATATACTTGTCAATATAGTGTAGCATCAGGATTTTTTAATTTAAATGCACGTTAAATTGTGAAAGAAAAGACTAATATCCATCAAATTAATGTCACGACTGGCAAGACCAGGGAAAGTTTAGTTGAGTTTAAAAGAGAGTGAGAGATGAAGGACAATGCATAAACCAATTACAAAACATAAAAACTTATATTTATATCCTTTTAGCTTTACAGATAACGCTGGTACATCAATAGATATAACGAGTGCCTGCTGGGTATTACTACTGTCTGGCTTGTATAACTGCCCCAGGAAAACATCAATAAACTATTTTTGGGAGTATTAATAATTATAACTGATTAAAAAAAAAGTTCAATTTGAAATCTGGTCCAATCAATATATTCCTACAATTTACTGGTTTCAGCACAGCAATACAGATTCCTTTGATGTGAAAGGAAATAATGGGAAGAATATTTTAGAAGATCTGAGATCTACGAGTATAGTGTGTCCGATGGCGATTCCTTTTACCTGTCTTGTTTAATTACCCCAAGAAACGTTAGAAAGGCATTTTTTTGCGAGTAACAAGAAATTAAGAATGGCAATTTGCGGTAAGTTTAAACAAAATGAGAGGAATGGAAAGGTAGATGTAGTAGACATGGAAAAGTTCCACTTTCGCCAGAAGCAGGCAAATGAGAAAAGATGGATTAGAGTTAATAATAAAGAGGAGGAAAAAAGCAGGTAAGAGAAAAGAATCCTGTACCCAACTACAGACAGGGACAGAAGGAAATGAGAGGCTATCAACTGTGACACATAAAAAGCGAGTAGATAAAAAGCCACAGGTAACTTTATAACAAGTGGTAAAGCATATAATCAGGACGCTTCCCCAACGGTACAATATCAGACTGTCAAATGACCATAAGGAATCAAGAGTGTTGATAACGTTTTCCTTACATTTTAAGGAAACATCTTCCCCAGAAAGCTTTGAAACCGAAGAGAAATAAAGGAAGAAGCTCTCCCTTCACTGGCAGATTGAAACCTACACATGGTCAAGAATTCAAAGTCAAAACCTACCCATCTTTTACTACATAACAGAGCATCAGACATTTTATTATACACAGGTGTAGGCTATCCTATGGTGGTAAGTTAAAGTTGCTCGGTTTCAGTTCTCCACCACCTTGAGGTGTTCAGGCGAACGTTAGCCAGGTTCCCCCAACCCGCCATCACAACCCCTACACTGTGGCAGTAACTGACCCTGATACAGAGCCAGTGTTTTTTCACTGCCCTGGGGGAGGCACGAACTATCGACAGCCGAGATTACCTAAACACTAACCACTGTATAAGCGACCTGCTGAATTAATTTTACATCTTTGGCAATGTCAGGTAAAGTCTTATTAGCTTAAAAAGTTATTAAAAATATGTCACAAAAAAGCAGTTAAAAAAAAAAAACTTTTTGCAGTGACATCCTCTCAACTTGAAAGTCGAGATTAACTTACCCTTTCCTCGTTAAGTGCTTTAATGGACTACTCTGATACGAGACAGTTGTGAGTAGATTCTGAGAGGCTTAAATCTACTGTCAGACAGGCATTTCTTTCATTAGCCTTGTTTAACTGACTCTGAGGAACATTATAAGAGCATTTCCTGTGAGTAACAAGAATGATGACAGAGGAAGAGGGCAATAACGGATTATGTGCAAGCAAAGTGCGAGGGATGAGAGGTGGAGGCAGAACATATGTACTTATTAAGTAATTGCCAAATTCGTGAACAGGTAAAAAGAAAAAAAAAAGTAGACTGGAGAAGGTTTTTAATAAATGGAAAGAAAAGGGCAGGTGAGCGAACAGGAACCGGAGGCACCCAGCTGAAAACGAGGAAAGACGACGGTGTGCTACGAATTGTGACGGACAAAAAGTGGTTAGATAATAAGCTATAAACAAGATTACATAATAGGAGTTACGCCATAGTCAGGAAGTTTCATTTACAATGTATTTCCAGTGTCTGTACTATGACCTGAGGGCGCAAAAAAAAAAAACAACGAATAAAATTTTCAAACATCCTGCAGACAAGATGATCAAGCATCAGTGAGGAAGACCGCATCGGTAACTGTGAAGTAGATGGCTGGAGAGAAGGTGTGTAATAAAAGGCGATTTAAATAAATTTTGTTTAAATCAGAGCATGCTCTCAAATGGAACAAAAAAAGTAGGACATACCAAACATAAAAAAAGACAACAAAGTACAGGAGCCAGCTCATCTGCAAAATTCATGAAGATTCGAGAAGTGATAGACACAGGCATGATAACTTGCCAGTCTTTAAGAATTCAAGAGCCATACAGACTGTACAGTCGAATGATACTGGGGAGATTAGAGGATAGACACAAGTAAAATAGGAAGACCAAGAGTGTCAAACTATGAGAGAACAGTTGGATGAAGAAATATTTGAACGTTGTGACCTTTATATGGGAAAAAGAAACCTAAAGACCCAGGGAAGAAGAAGGGTAGTCAGGTTGTAGTGGAAAAGTTGAGGATCTGGCAAACAAAGTATCAGATTTTTTCAGCAAGAAACAATATCAAGGTGTCCGATATCCTATCGGCAAGAAGATATTTCTTCCTTGTAAGAACAAAAATAGAGAGCATCCTTGCAGATCTAAAAGTTTCATTCGTAGTAATGGAATAGATAATCATAAAGGAATCCTTCGAGATACCAAATAAATGCAAAATACCAGTAAATAATATGGTGAAAAGTATAATTATACTTCATACACATTCCACTACTAGGTCTTATAAATTTTAATGTTTTCCAAAAATCAAAAATAAAACAAATATTAAGGTCAAGTTAATAAAAAAGATCTCAAGACACAAAAGGCCAATATCGAAATGGCTACCCATAAAAAAATTACCATACCAACGCCGAACAGAAACTTAACCCTGAAATAAAACAAACCTATGGCTGGAGAAATGAAATAAGAAGGAACACCAGAAGACCCTAGAGAGTAAAAGGAGCAGCCAGCAGCCTTCCATTACAAAGCAGAGCTTCCCCTTTGATACTCTGAAGAGCGTAATTTGCTGCCTTTCCTGCAGAGGGACACAAGAGAACAACTTGAAAGAAGAAAAGACACTGTTGAGCTTTAGGCGAATTAAACTGCCAGGGTCAAAGACAAGTGACGCCTACCGACTCTGGTGAAGGAGGGGGCGAGGGAGCGAGAAATCTTATATTATATTCTAAATCCTTTGATGCGTTCTATGCTAGTAATAAAGCGGTGCTAGATAAGAACCAATAAAACAGAAATTATAACAACAAAGGAATGAAACAGCGCTAACCGGGAAGGATTTATGATACTGAATCTATTAACTATTTAGGAACAAAGACGTCCAGTACTTCTACTATTTAGCTAGAAATCAAAGGGAAGGCTTAATTAGTTCTAGATATTAAATTACACACGAAAGTTTGGTAATTCATTAGTCTAAATACGATCGCTTTGGTTATTTGGACATTAACAATGATATGACAATGAAACTACAACATAAAAATTATTTCCATTTGAGAACATAGATTTGCGAAGAGAATTAGGCGTCAGATGGCAGGACAGAGTGAAGGTAGAGATAGAGTGAGAAATTATACGACTTTCCGTTCGCTGACGAGATAACAGATGAAATAGAGGAGGTGGTTGTTTGGCCAAGTCTTTCGCACCTCTCCAAGGAGGATGGTACGTAATAGTACTAACTGGGATGTGGGCACACCAAAACAGTTGGAAGCAACATCGTACTTCAATGATAACTAAGACACCGGAGACTGGAGTTGAGCGGATATTTGCGGTGTAGAAGCTTTAGGAAGACTCGATTGGAGAAATTTCTAGCAGGAATTATTATTATTATTATTATTATTATTATTATTATTATTATTATTATTATTATTATTATTTTTACATTCGCCACAACAGCAGCTAATATGAATTTCAAAAAATGAAAATCTAAAAAAACTAAAAACTAAAATATCGGTAGCCAGTTACCTGCGGTGGTTCTAGTTACAGAGTATACAATGCATGCCGACAAACCTATACGGGCGTTCATTTCCTCCTAAATTCTGGTCCAACAATTACCTTAGTTACTGCGATATCAAAGGCAGTGCCCAGCGATATCAAAGGCAGTGCCCAATTCAATTAATCCCCCTACATTCACATTGGGTTCATTTCAGACTTCTCTCTATTCCTCGTCGTTTGTTAGGAAATAGAATTTTACTTCTTCAGAACTGACTCGAATATTTCGGCAAATGAACCCGATATGATGCCAATGGCTCTGGAATCTGTTTTTTGTATAAATGGATGGCCTGCAATGCTACCCTTAATGGCTCCTCAGTGAGGGCACTGAAACAAGGGCCAGTTGATCACTTTGCCGTTGCAAGTCTTACTGGCAGCATGCTGATAATCAGGTCTATGGCCTTGAGCAGTCGAGACCACCTTTCAACGTGTAAATCTGCTATGAATATAAGTAATTATACCATTTTAGATAAACATACCCTTAGAATTTCCAAGACGGCTGGATACAATAAACTGACTTGGAATATTGAAGGGTCAACCATTCCGTTATATTTTATTGGTGTGCGTTTGGGGACGAGTAGTTCCTTGGAAAGGTCTGCCTAGTTTGCTCTTGATCATTTTCCTAGTGCCTTTTGGCGTTTCTTTTTCTATTGTAAGAAAGAATGACTTATAAAAATATGTATTAGTTATAACCTTAGAAAGAATAATTTCAGTTATCTTTTTATAAATATTTATGAAATTTTAACTCTATATACCCTGAAAATGCGTTGAAGTAACAAAACGTAACGTTGGTTCCAGATAAGAAAGTTACGTTTTGTACTTCAACGCATAGCCCTTCGTTGGCTGAGTCGGTTGAGATTCAGACTGTCACTCGATGGACCAGAGTTCAATTCCCCCGGCCGGCTGATGAAGAGTTAGAGGAATTTATTTCTGGTGATAGAAATTCATTTCTCGCTATAATGTGGTTCGGATTCCACAATAAGCTGTAGGTCCCGTTGCTAAGTAACCAATTGGTTCTTAGCCACGTAAAATAAGACTAATCCTTCGGGCCAGCCCTAGGAGAGCTGTTAATCAGCTCAGTGGTCTAGTAAAACTAAGGTATACTTAACTTTTTTGTACTTCAACGCATTTTCATGGTATACAGAGTTATAATTCATAAATACTTACAAAAAAAGATAATAACTCTTTCTTGAAAAAAGTGAAAGGCTTCAAAGCACCAGGATAATGAGCAAGTATATCAAGAGCAAACTTGGTAGACCTTCCAACCAACAACTCGTCCCAAAACGCACTCCACTGTTTATGCTCTCAGTCGTCTTGGTAATCCTGAGGGTTAACATCAGTATGTTTATCTAAAAGGTATCATTTGTTTTAATTCCTACCAGATTTACACGTCACCAATGCTAGAGGCCATAGGCCTAACCTGAATGCTACTATAATAGTTAGACTTACAATGGCAAAGTGATCAATTGGCCCTTGTTTCAGTGCCTTCATTGAGAAGCCAACATAGGTGGCAGTGCAGCCCCTCCAAGCAAATAAAAAACAAATTCGAGAGACACTGGCAACTTCTCCCTGTGTCTAGTTCAGCCCTTTGATTTTAAAATTATTACGAATTAAAATCAATATTAAAATCAACTTGTTTAACAACTTGTTTAAATTATATGTATAATATGTAATAAAGGCAGCTTTCATTAGAGTGGCATCTTTCAATTGTGAAAGTTGATTTTGTAGTAACAAGTGACTTGTTCATGAATTTTCTTCATAAGACGATAACACGATCGTTAGGATAGCCATTAATTCTAAAAAAAAATCAATAAAAGCATAACTTCATGAAAGAACTGCCAGTTGCTGTTGATCTTGTCAGCTCGGTAAAGCAGTGTGCAATTATTATTTAGTTCAAAATTCACAAATATTTAGTTATGGAAATTCACTCCTTTCGGAAGTCTTTTGTTTAGGACAATCAAGTATATTTTTTTTTTAAGAATAATTTACTTCCTCTTTCCTGGAGAATTTTTTGTTGGAGTGTTTTGAGTTTACTGTAAATAATCCACAGCCCGTTGTGGTCCCTGCTCAAAGACTAAAAGACAATTATCCATTTACCTACCATATAGCAGTGTTTTATAACTCACCAGACACTCTCTAAATCAATTTGTTTGTTGTACTGTAAGAATAACTTCACCATAATTACCCGCAAAATGATTTCCCAGAACTTAGGCTGACTGCTTAATTGCCGTGACGACTTGTTTAGTGTTTTTGTATTAACTGACGGCTGCCTTTTCATGTGTCTGGATAGTTGTCACACCACTTCGATCGTAGAATCACCACGTCGCGAATGTCAGATGTATCGCTAATGAATGATTACTGAAATGTTAATTTGGGGACTGCGGTTATCTGTGTTTCCTCTCTAGGATTTGTCGATCACCCTTCGTGTTTAGCTTTAAGATACTGATTAGCGCAAAATAAACCTCATTCAATGATAATGAAGTTCACTTAATATGCCACACACATATGGCCTAGCAAACAGCATACTGATTAAGCTTTAGTGGTATATTAAGTTACGGGAAATTTGGGGATCAGGTGTTAGAAACTAAATAGCATTGAATTAGCGTTGGCTGAATTTAATTTGCATAGCAAACATTTGTATGGGTACCAATGTGCTGAATATGCATTCACCATTCCCGAAATCTCTCGCCGGCGGAAGTGCCGAGAATAATAATTCTCGATTCTCGACCCTTCTATCTCTAGATTTACCCCCACACCCACCTCCTTTCCTAACAATTATGGTACCATTAGTATTAATAGAGTATTAAGCTAATTTCTGATGCTAGCAAACAATTATCCTTATAATGCATGACCATTCAATCCTGTACAGCTTCACTTGAGTGTAGCCTTCACTAAATAAAATACACAAATCAAAATGGATATGTTAAACATGCTCGTACACAACTCTCATCACAAGATCAGAATACTGTAACTGTCTCGATATCGGTCTATTACAATATTGATGGAAAAAGTTATAAAGTTTAATTAACAAGACACCCGAATTAACCGTAAACGAATCCTTGTGCAATAGGAACACGCCCATCCTTAGCAAGCTCCATTTATGAATGCAAGAAAACTCTCAATAGCCCAATCATAATGAGACCACACCCATCTCTAACTATATAGAGAAAAGTGGAAAGTAAGTCCCCTTACACTCAGGCCACGCCCTTCTCTAACTGCAAAAGCAGTAAATAGTAAATAAATCCCCTCGCAATAAGGATGAGCCAATCGCCAATCATGAAAGCAAAAAATATATATATATATAAATCCCTCGCAATAAGGTCATACTCATCTCTAATTTAAAAGGCAAAAAGTGCAAATAAATTCCCTCTAACTGTGAAAGCAAAAATGCCAAATAAATCCTCTGCAATAAGGTCACGCCTACCTCTGACAACGAAAGCAAAACCTGTAGATAAATCCCCGCGCAACGTCACGCCCATCTCCATGAAATAAAAAACAGTATTAAATAAATTCCCCCTTAATAAGGTAAATCCAATCACTATACAGGAAAGTAAAATATGTAAATTTCCCCCCCCCCACAATCCGTCAAGCCCATCTCTAACTATGAAAGCAAAAAACAGTAAATAAATTCCCTCGCAATATGGTCATGCTCGTCTCTCAATACGGTGGTAAAAAGTAGTAAATAAATCTCTTCGGAATAAAGTCACGCTCGTCTCTAACTACGGAAGCAAAAAGTAATATATAAATCCCCTCGCAACGAAGTCAAACTCAGCCTCACCACACATACTATGAAAGTAAGAGATGAATACAAAATATTTTGACGCACATGACAATTAAGAAAAAAATATTTTACATAAACGGTCTTCTACGGAAATATAATACCGAAAACTTGGATGGACGTAAAAGTAATGTCAAATATAGATTATTGGATGCGGATGCAACAACGAAATAGGATACAGAAACTTTGAATACACGTCACCCAGACTGTTCAAGAAGTTGCTACACGATCTAAATGGATGCGAACACTTAAGAGACATGAATAAAAAAAGTAGAAATTTAGGCGAAAACAGTTATGACATTCAAGACCAAGTCATTCAATGAAACTCTAAGTACTCCTAAAATAACAAGGATAAATGTGATCACGAAATACCAGGGGTATTGGCACATTTGCATTCAGTGGCTGTCCATAGAGTTTCCCGGCACATGGGCAATAGCAAACAGCACGGGACTTACACCAACAATGCCATGATTGCAGATATTAGAGAATTTACGCTTGCAAAATTTATATCGATAACGCACGCTCTCGGACACAAAATTTTAAAAATTTGTTACACAACTACTCCGTAAGTTAATTTCACAACTTTCAACTCCGAACAAAAGAATAACTTGCGAACATAATGAACTAATACAATAAATCTAAGACTACAAATAATTTTTTTTTTTTTAATTCGATGAATTTCTATCCTACAAAGCAGGGCTATTAGTTTCACCATTTCACAAAATGGTCCTTACCTTTCGAAACTGAACAATCTCTACCCTCAAGGTCATATCCGCGCGCCGTTTAACTAGTAACGAGTTATTATTGCTATGGCCAGTCTATCGATTACTGGAGCACTGCAACGAAAGCACACACACACACACACACACAACAGACACTCGGCTTGGTAGGCCGGGACATTCTACATTGGAGGTGGACTTTCAAAGCCATTTCTAAGAACCATTAAGAGTCATTTTACAGGAAGCCCGAGTAAAACACCAATGTACTACCTGTTCAGTTTTTCACCGTACAGGCGGCTGTATACTCGCAGGTGTTTAGATATTTAGGTTTACTCTTTAGTGTTAAATATAAATTAAAAATGTTCACATAGTTAAACTGCCGGATGATAACATCAATCCTAACACCCGAACAAATACTTTTCTTGTACTAGTCAACGAAATTATAAACTGCCAATTATCAACTCGCCTGTCAGGACATCCATGACTTTCGTTCAAGTGAATTTTAAAATCTTTGAAGAGACGTTCTCTGTCATATTGTAATTGCTTTACCTAAGAATATTCCAGATTTTGATGTAAGCCTTGCAGTTCCTGTGTAATATATATATATATATATATATATATATATATATATATATATATATATATATATATACATGTATATATATATGTGTGTGTGTGTGTTACCTGACGTATAATTAATTTTTATGCCCTAAATGCAGCAAATAATGTTACTAATAGAACAGTTAAACGTTTCGAATAAGTGAGCATGCAAGTATATTATGTGATAATAATCTCATGCAAGTATATTATGTGATAATAATCTCATGCAAGTATATTATGTGATAATAATCTCATGCAAGTATATTATGTGATAATCTCATGCAAGTATATTATGTGATAATAATCTCATGCAAGTATATTATGTGATAATAATCTCATGCAAGTATATTATGTGATAATAATCTCATGCAAGTATATTATGTGATAATAATCTCATGCAAGTATATTATGTGATAATAATCTCATGCAAGTATATTATGTGATAATAATCTCATGCAAGTATATTATGTGATAATAATCTCATGCAAGTATATTATGTGATAATAATCTCATGCAAGTATATTATGTGATAATAATCTCATGCAAGTATATTATGTGATAATCTCATGCAAGTATATTATGTGATAATAATCTCATGCAAATATATTATGTGATGATAATCTCATGCAAGTATATTATGTGATAATAATCTCATGCAAGTATATTATGTGATGATAATCTCATGTAAGTATATTATGTGATAATAATCTCATGCAAGTATATTATGTGATAATAATCTCATGCAATTATATTATGTTTATCACTTGTATAATAAATGGCACTACCTCTCTCTCTCTCTCTCTCTCTCTCTCTCTCTCTCTCTCTCTCTCTCTCTCTCTCATAAATACCATTTTCTTTCCAGAAAGGAATTTCCAGGGACATATGTCATCCTAATCACTACATTTATTTGAAGGAAATGTGACCTGGTGGTACAACCAGCAGCAAAGAATCATACTCACAGGCGCATGCGCTTTAGGAACCTGTAACCATTTTAGGTTTTCATTACCTGGATACTAGAAACACAGACCAAATAAGAAAAGGGAAACATTAATATATTAACAACAAAAGGAAATACGTCTATGCATCGTTTTAGAAAGGCAATGCCCTGAATGAAATGCAAAGAATTCTCAGCAGTTTTCCGCTGATGTTCATTCTGTACTCATTAACGTTCTCCCCCCTTATTCAACCGTTACGAAATTAATTCGGTCTTTGCGCATACTCATGCCATCAGTGGTTCGCTAATAATAGAATCTTTTTACATTGCAATTGATACTCATTTGGTGAAATTGCATCCAGAAATGCTACCATCCACAGAACATCCTTTTGTTATATATCACAATTGTTTCGGGTTAAACCACATTCCTTTATTGATCATAATGGAAGCGCTTGATGAGAGATTATGTCTCATTTCATAAATTCCTTTTCATTGCGATTATAAACAATGATTTGTGAAAATGCAAAGTGACTCATGCATTCAGAGTACAATGCGGTTCTTTATGTCGAAAACAAAGGATTAAATCCTAACTTGAATGGCCGTCTCCATCAACAAAGACAGGAAACACAGGAGACCAGAGTCGAGTTGCGATGAAATTGACGAACACGAAGAGAATGAACACAGCAGCAACGCAGTACCGAAGCAAAGCAGTCTATAAAGCGCAACAGAATAAGTAGGACGTGTCATGGAAATTCCATTCCTAACTGAGTCAGTAAAGCAGAAAAAATAAAGCCTCATCAGGAACAGCAGATCACTGGGGTTGCTGAAAATGAAAAACTTAGTATCATCAGTACCTGTTGAAATCCCATTCCTTAGTGGGACACTATGAAAAATCGGAAGAGCAACAAATTCTGAAAGTAAAAAAAAAAAAAAAAGGAAACCACAATATATTCATGGTTCGTAGCAGATATATTCTCAAGAGGGGAGTCAAGAAAAACAGTGCCGGTGTAGCAGGAAATTATTCCTCCATGACTGAAATTCCCCCGGGAATAACAGCCCAGGCTGGTTTTCCCCCCGGGGGGAATTTTGGACCTAGGATATTTTTCCCCACTCTAGGCCATGTCTCGCCCCCCCCCCCCCCCCCAACATGTATCCACCTTTGCGGCGTGTTTTGTACAAGCCCGCTGGGTATTTCCGTATAAACATAAACAAAAGACTGTAAATAACAAAGATAATGACCCCCAAGAGGTAGTTTAGTCGTGATGATAATTATATTGTGTGGCAGGAGGCTGTCGTTGCTACACGTCGCCGCCATAGCCATACTCTTATAACAGTAGTGGGGTTGGGGGAATCTTGGCCCAGAGGGGGGAATATTATCCTGGGACGAAATTCCCGCAGGGGGAATTATTTCCTGGGCCATATTTCACCCGGGGGGGAATTTCGGACAGGGGAGACTGTTACACCGGCAACAGCATATCCCAGAAGTTGAGAAATGCCAAAAACACAACAATATAATCAGAGCTTGCTGAATTCCCGTTCTCATTTAGGGCATTACGGAAAACCGCGTCAGCAGCAAAAAATCCTGTTAGTCTAAAAATATGAAATACAAAAAACATAATCATGTCTCATCGTAAAAATTCCATTTCCAAATAAGGCACACACAAATGTCAGCAACACTAGATCCCGGAAGTCAAGAAATACGAATCTCTCCATCCCGCAAGAACCTCGAGAGGAGGAGGAGGACGACGGGGAGGAGGAGGAGGAGGAATGTGTTGGTGCTTTAATGAAGAGTGCATTCATCCAAGTCCAGGAAATCTGGCCCACCCTTTCTTCCCATTCATGTCTCCGGAGCGAAAATTCTCCAATATCGAGCATAGTTCAACAACACGGAAAGAAGGAGAGCCGAGAAGGAAAAGAAAATGAAATGAGAAGCGGGGAGATGAAACGTGAGAGAATGAGTGAGGGAGGAGAAATGCCAGGATTTCTTTTTTTACCAGAATTTCTCTTCAGCAGAATCCAGGACGACATTCGCCCTATTTACTATTTTCATGAGGTTTTTATGATTTTGTGGCCATTAATGTCAGGAAAGTCTTTGGTCTAAACCTGATGATTTTAAATGATTATTTTCGCAAAGGTACAAACCTAAAATTATCTTGTAGAATCCTTCTTGGTTTAGGAATAATAAATATTCAGAACAACATCACAGTTTCTTTGATAGCATCTCATATTCAAATTTTTGGGGTATATCAGAAAGTTAGGTTGAGGACTGATTGAGTGAATGATTGACTAACATTAGGAACATGCTTTTGTTGTAAAAATATTTCACATTTTCTAATGAAAAACCCAGGAAAAATATTACATAATTCTTATACAGTTCAAGCACAGAGGACCAAGATCAAAATCTGAGGATAAAGAAAATTTGTAGATATGTTTAAAGGTATTAATTTGTTTTGTTTTATTTACTTCTGTATGCATTTTAATTAATAAAGATGTGTTCTTTTGTCAGTACACGCGGATATGAGTGGGCAATTTCATCTTACTCATGATGTTTAGTCATTAACAAGAATTATATTAGTAATAATTTCTCTAGTTCTGCCATTTTTTATGAAGCATATTTATCATCTAATTTAACAGTCAAGAAATTATAACAGTTCACGGGTTGAACCATGCTTGCAGATTCCAAAACGGCTCAAAGATATGGACTCACATATAGATATCCGAGCACTTATCCACATGCGGCAAAGTTTTCATAAGACAAGAGGTTAACAGGGGCAGAAAATTCTAGCATAAACGTACTTGATTTAAATCTCAGTGGAGTAACAACCATTTCCTCAGAGTTCTCAACAAAAACACCGTGAATTTACATTCTTGTCAAAATATTTGCTAACTTTTTCACTTTCCCTGAGGATCACTCCTGTCCCTATTATTTTCCTGAGAAAGGGGGAGGAATAAAAGATTGAGGTGATCGACGACCTACTGAATCTTCCTTCGATATTCGATTAAGAGATGGACGAAAGTGTTTATCACTTTTGAAAGAAGACGGATGTAGAAAATATGGTTCATGTCATGGATACGTTTGAGGTTTCCAGGATCACTCGGCTGTACTATATTTGACAGGAGGGAAGATAAATATTCTACCTTGACGTTAGTTGAGAAAATGGAGGCGACAGAAAGTTTTAAATGACACATGTGCACGCATATCTATCTATCTATCTACACATAAGGGCCGGAGCTGAGGCTTGAAGTATACACCAGGAAGAAAGTAACAGGGAAAGATGGTTAAGTGCAGAACAACGACGACTTAACCATCCTAGAATCCATAATTATCAAAAAGACTGTACCGTCGTTAAATACTCAATCGTCTTTGTAAAATTGTTTATAGCCTAGTTTGGGCAACTGGTTTTCCTCACTGTTTTTATTTATTTATGTCAGTCTTGCTCTTTCTTTCGTATAGGTAGGATGTTCTAAGATATTATTAAACTGCTTTTACTTATAATGGGTTTGTCTTTGAATGAGGTGTTTTGTTTTAAATGGTTTTACTTCATAAAGAGCTGTTACCATTGCATTAACTTCAGTATTTAATGTTCGCATATTATATTTTATAGCCTTGAGAATGCGACTTGAAATTTGTCGCGAAACGTCGGTATTGAAAATAAACTGTTAAAGGATGAGAATGTCTTTCCCTGTAACTTCCTTCGTGATCTATCTATCTAACTATCTATCTATCTATCTATATATATATAATATATATATATATATATATATATATATATATATATATGTATATATATATATATATATATATATATATATATATATATATATATATATATATATATATATATATATATATATATATATATATATATATATATATAGACCGACAGACAAAGGTGACAACGCTTGACAATAAATAAATAACTAAAAAGAGGAAAGAGACATTTTACATTTACGGTTAAATACATGTACACTGAAATATACTGTAAATGAAATGGACGATGGAGAATATTTTGAAAAATTTCCCCCCCCAAACGCATACACACTCAATTCCTTCACACACAGGTGGCAGCGATACACATGACAAGAGAGGAAAAATTATTCTACCTTGAGAGATTAATACGCTAAGTAATGATGCTACATGAGTTATGAAGAACACAAGCTCACGTCTTTTTGAGAGAGAGAGAGAGAGAGAGAGAGAGAGAGAGAGAGAGAGAGAGAGAGAGAGAGAGAGAGAGAGAGATTAACATTCTAATACATTTAAGTGGCCACTTTTAATTCGTTTTTTAGAATCTACGGAGCGTGGTTAACAGAATGCCTCATACGTCTAGAGAGATGGGACTCGATGTACATCTAAGAAAAACAAGTAATGGCGATAAAATAACACTAGATGGAGAAAGAATGAATGAGGGTGAATCTTTCAAACCCTAAGAACGGTATCCATTTAGGTTCTCTTGAGTCGCCATTTCATGAAAGACTAATGAAAGCATACCAAGCAATAGGAAGTTAGAATATATGAACAGACTGCTACTGCATGTGTAAGTAAGATTGCACATCAGTCAAGTGCTATAAAAAGCTTTGAAACATCATGAGTTACATGGCAGGAAACACTAAGATATGATGCCATAGGGAGAAGATGGAAGTCCCATACGAAGATGAGATAATGATGGAACGGAGATGTCTTGGTCATGACATCTGCATCACTGAGATTTCCATTCCACATCAATAGACTGCAAGATTCAGTTAAACTGGGTCCTTTAGAGCTTTAAGGAAAATGAATCTATCTGCTAAGAGTAGCATTACATGGATGTATAGGGCAAGAATAAATTACAAAGAGGTGAGCGGAATCTCGAAGGGAAATTACACAAGACTAATGCCATGGTGGGCAAGAAGTTTGGCTGACCCTGTCAAAAGCCCTGGAAATATCAAAAGCAAATACACAAGTGTCAGACAGGATGCACAAAACTGAACAAAGTAGGATAGGATCAAACTAAACGATAACATTCATAATGACAGTTTATTTAAATTTTCTTATAATTCAAAATTCTCTGTTTTTTATATTTTGGTTCATTTTGTCTCTTTCTAACTCATTACCATGCCTAAAATACAGTACAATTTTTGCTGGCCTTATATATCATCATAACAGCATTTAAACGTCTGATTATGCAATACAAAAACAGCAGTTCTATTTTTTTCCGCTGCTGTAATTTAGCTTCTGACGCACTTGCACAAATCTTTAAACACGTTTTACTTTTTAAATCTGAAAGGCTTTTCCTCATTATGACTAAGACCTAAAGAGTATCCTTTAAAAAATTAACCAAAATGCTAGGCGTCTACCGTGCAAGGACTGTAAAATATCTGACTTGAGAACACCGAACAATTTCCAGCTCGAGCATCCAACTGACTCAGCTAGAAAAGATCCCGACGTAAAACTTTCAATTGCAGGAACCGATATTTCCTGTGAAAAGAAGTGCCTGTAACGTCTTCCTATCCATTCAAGGTAACAGATCCCAAGCGGAAATCTGCTGGGAGCGGAGGGAGATTTACCAGAAGCCCTCCTGGCTGACAAGCACAAGATTTCAATTTCACTGGTCTGGAAATCCTTGGAGTCTGGAAAGTCCTGGGAATAGTATTCAAGATGGCATCATCTTACGTTAGGCACTTCACAGCTAAATTACTCTCTCCTAGCTCCCTCTCCTGCTTCTTTATAGGTTCCATGCCACAGGCATCGAAAGAGCTTTCGAGTGCACGTACCCAAGTGGTCGTTTACCCCTCTTAAAATGTAGGAAAGTGATTTTGACCTTTTATCACATCTGATTTATGTTGCAAAATAAACAGAGTCGAAGAGTGACTTCGTTAGATTAAAAATGCAGTTTTTCATCGCTTTTAACAGTTATTGTTTTCCCAGTATATTTTCTTTAAATTTAAGGATATTTATTAATCCTTATTAGAAAAGTTGTCATACAAAATCATCTATATATTTCCAGCTCCTAACCTATCAACCCAGCAAGCAATGGAAGGCAAATCGATTCATATTTTTCCATTATCAAATAACCTTATTCTCTCTTTATTCTTGTTCTCCATTAATCAGAAATTCATTACACAGAAAACTCACCAAGATGCGGATATTAGGAAGCCTATACCTATATCAGCTTATAGGCAAATAACTTGCTCATGTCTTCATTGTAGTTAAAACCACTTGGCAATAATTAGGGAACCAGTTAACTGGTATGATTTATGGTTGCTGTACTCCATCTTTATTGCAAAAGCATCATCTTGCTTCACCTGGAACAAAATGGCCACGAACGTCTACATACAAAAAAAAGAGATAGTAATTGATTACTACGTTACAAAACAAAAAGTTCAGAATAGTTTAAGTTTGCACAGGGGTTTGTTAGACTCTCAAGCAAGTGAGCACGTGTGTAATAAATAGCGGAAATCTGTGGCAGGCACTGTTAAAGCAACTACCTTGTAACCAAGATCTTTTAAACAAAGAATATATTGGTAAAAAATAGAGAGACAAGAGGAAAACGCTTGTTTACGAGTAAACTATAACTAGTATAGTATGATCGACTCGCGGGACTGATATAAATGGTGCCTAGACTTTAATGCCAGTTTAGACTGCAATGTATTTCTACAAGAACGTATTATGAATAGAGCGAAATGGCTACAATAAGCCGGAAAATCTAACTATTTAACGCAGACGAAATGGCCACAATAAGCCGGAAAATCCAACTATTTAACGCAGAAGTTTTAAAAATATTGTGAATTGTTGGCGAGTGTCAGTTAAGTTTATTTTACCCTAAAGATTTCTTTTTTTATTTTGGCATCGCACTGTTATATAGTGTTGGTCAGCTGATTCTTATGTAAATATGTATATATAATATACAATATGTATGTACGTATGTACTGTACATATGTATGTATGTACACACACACATTGTATATATGCGTATATATGTATATATACATATATATGTGTGTATATGTACATATATATGTATGTATGTATATGTGTATATATATATATATATATAATATATATATATATATATATATATATATATATATATATATATATATATATAGAATAACGGTAGATTTCATTTAAACAGGATGGTAATTAATGGAGATTTTATTTTCAAGAGTTGCAAGCTTTCAAGGACTAGTTTGTCCCCATCGTCCGGCTACCGGATGATGGGGACTGACTTGTCCTTGAAGCAAGCTAACAAGAAATGAAAACCAGAGTGACCACTAACATATCCACACCGAAACTACTGAATCGTGGAAGAACCCCAGTGCTGAAATCATTTACAGCATAAACTGCTTCTACACCTACACTGAAAACTCACCAGCAGTGCATTGAGCCCCATATACTTATTGCACTAATCACCTCTGTCTTGCAGGCACTCTCTCACTTCCTGGACGGTGAGGCTTATCTATCCAGTTATTTATAGGTTATCCTATTCCCATTCATCCTACCAATTGTGAATTGTATGCGCTCTTCATTGCTTTATCGTCCTCCATTCTTTCCACTTGACCGAACATCTCAAAGCACTGTGATCCATCCTTTCACATAAACTAGCCATTTTTTTTTTGTCACATCTTGGTATCTCCGTGATCCTCACCTTCCCAAGATTTCTTATGTCACAAATTATGCTGCATAAACAATTTAGCTATAACTCGCTTATCTTTCCCTTTAATTTACCTTATCATCCACTTTTCACTTCCATGGCTTAACACCAAAATTCCTTTTACACATTTCATCCATATATTTATACATGTATGCGTGTGTGTGTTCTTTTCACTGCAGAAGACCAACAAATTTTTTTCTTCCTATTTTGTCAGTTACTTGATCCGATCGAGAAACAGATCGAGGTGAGGGTCCTTGCAGTGACGAGTAGGAACCAGGTTTACCGTATTCCACGGCTTACCTAAACATAATTCTGTTTACTTTGAGAATTGAAAGCAAGCAAGTCAAGTGGTAGGACTATACCCTCCCACAGCCAGAAGGTTAACTTAACGCCATACTTTTTACCATAGTTTTTTCTTCAGCATTTTAAAGATTTTTGTAATGTAATATTTTGGAGCATTTCTTGTTAACAAAAGCATCCTGTGGTTTAGACAGGTGACTGGCACTACAGAACCGGTATATGATGCTCCCTGATTTCTTCCAGCCAGTTAAATGAAAAAGGTGACATCTGTCGATGGGCCATTCAACCTGGGTCAGTTTATAATAGGGTCAGTCTTGCGTCCCCTGACGAGCCAATACGATTAGAATTAAATGCAACATAAAGGTGAAACAACAGAAATAATAATAATAATAATAATAATAATAATAATAATAATAATAATAATAATAATAATAATAATAATAATAATAATAATAATGCTTTTTTTAAAAATAAACGACTTTAAATAAAGCTTTTGAGAGCTTTCTCAACTCTCAAAACTATTCAAGATTTTGTCCATCTCTTCCTCATCAGGAATATAATAAAATAGGAAAAAGTATGAAACCAATTAAGAATATTATTTCTATATTTCTACCAAAGATCGTGGATAATGAGGTTGCTGCATGTTTACGTATAATGAACACACGCCCACACAGCACATCTCACACAGAAAGAAATCTACGAGTCAAATAAAGTGAAAGGGAAAGATTTTTGTTCCTAATTAAAAAAAAATCGGTAAGAAAATTTTCCCTTAGGCTGATATTTACGGCATCGCTACAAAATCCCCCCCTCCTCTCTCTCTCTCTCTCTCTCTCTCTCTCTCTCTCTCTCTCTCTCTCTCTCTCTCTCTCTCTCTCTCTCTCTCGTAAAGGTTCAAAGAATGTCCATACCTTTTCTACAATGTTTTTGTGGGATTTCATCCTCGGAGGTAGACTATTTTTCTTCCCCTTTTACTGGTGGCGTCAACTGTTGCGTCGAGTGATCTTGATAAACTCAAAAACGTCACCATGACTTAGAAACCATATTTTATTCATCTACTTTCTATCAAAGGTAAGGAATACCGCCATCTATTTTGATATCGGACACAGAAGAGGGACTCGAAATGTCGTCAGTCCCATACCACATTCTCTAAGGATGTCATCATATAAAAGAAAAATGGTCCTAAGGATAAAAGATATAAAGACAATAATGTAAAGAGGAAATTCCTTCAGTGAGGAAGAAGTGATAATTATGTATTTTTGCATTTTGGAAAATCTTGTCAAATTACAGTTTTTCTTTCTCTAGTGTGACAACCGCGACACATCTTGCTAAACGTTTCAATTCCTGATGTTTTGGTGGTCTGGAAGGCGAGTGTGATGGCTGTGATCTTCACTTATGACAGAAGGTCAATCGCTGGTTATGTCTAACGACCGAACACGAACATTCGCACAAACACAACAAAATGCAAGAATAGGTAACAGGAAATGAGATGGCGCCATTGTTGAAAGTAGTTTGTTAAATACATGAGAACACAAAGAATCTTGTGGAACAAGTGTCTGGTTTTTTATTCGATTTTATTTTCTTTAGAAATGGCGAAAAAGAACTTGACGTAATTTGCATATTCAGTTGCCGTCTCCTTATCTCTTTTCTCTAGATCATTTTTCACTCTGAAAATTTATTTTGCTCTGCCTCCTTTCTGTTATTACTATTTCGGCCGTGGCCGACTCGGTTGAGCTTCCGACTGTCGCTCGATGGGCCCGAGTTCAATTCCCGCGGCCGGCTGATGAAGAGTTAGAGGAATTTATTTCTGGTGATAGAAATTCATTCCTCGCTATAATGTGGTTCGGATTCCACAATACACTGTAGGTCCCGTTGCTAAGTAACCAATTGGTTCTTAGCCACATAAAATAAGTCTAATCCTTCGGGCCAGCCCTAGGAGAGCTGTTAATCAGCTTAGTGGTCTGGTAAAACTAAGATATACTTACTTTTTCTACTGAGCTAAAAGAGGGAGTGAGTCGTTTCTCTTACAACAGTTGCCGCGCACAACCTGTCAAGCCACTACGTTCTATATTTTGTCTTTAAGAACCACCAACCTTCCGATTATTTTGTTCAATGGCTTTCTGTTCCCAATCGTCTAACTTTGGCCTTCTCTCGTTAATTTAGCGTTCCCGAATTCTATTACTTTTTCTCATTTTGATATTCGCTTACTGGGCTCCCATCGAAATCAGGCCTCCAATATTTTCTTATTTTGTCTTTTCCTGAAGCCTGAGTTCGATAACAATGTCGAGGGCAGAAGTCAGACCCATTTGTCTCAGCAAGAGAAGCTGGTCTGTGGCCCTGGATCGAACGAAACGCAGCATTTCTGGCCTAAAGCTTTTATTTGAAAACCCCTTAGCAGCAGCAAAAGGTTTCTGGTCGAAGCGTTAAAAAGAGGCCCTCCGAAAATAACTGAAAATAGAAAAACTCGCTTTATAACTTTCCAAACGAAGAATTTATAGAAGGTAAAATAAAATTTTGGTCTTTGACAATAATTTGGGAAAACTCGCAGTATAATTTTCTAAACGAACCCTTTGAATAAAAAAAAAAAAGCGTAATTTAAAACTTAAACGCGTTAATGGAGCAGCGCACCTTCGGAAAAAGAACTGTTTATGTTCACATACTCATTACGTTCATTACCATAAATGAGAATAAAATACATTTTCTGCCACTCTATTAACCCTTCGTTATATACTGTATAGCTTCTGATATTCCCTTCTTACAGTTTTATTAAAATTAGCGTTTTGATAGTGAATTTTCTACCGGTTTTTTTTTTTTCTTTTACAAATTTCGCAACGAGAGAGAGAGAGAGAGAGAGAGAGAGAGAGAGAGAGAGAGAGAGAGAGAGAGAGAGAGAGAGAGAGAGAGAGAGAGAATTTTCTTCCTATCAAATTTCATCCGCGACCATTTTTTTCCTATAAAATTCTCAAAGCGAAGAGCTTTTTTTTTTACCTGAATTTCTTCTTTGGCCTTCGATATATATACCCAAAGCGTGGTTTCCTTAAATTCCACGTAAATAGATTGAATATAGATACATTCATACCTACAGTATATACATGTACGAGTATATATATAATAAGTAATACACACATATATGTACGTATATATATATATATATATATATATATATATATATATATATATATATATATATATATATATATATATATATATATATATACACACACACATATATATATATATATATATATATATATATATATATATATATATATATGTATGTATATATGTATGTATATATGTATGTATATATATATATATATATATATATATATATATATATATATATATATATATATATATATATATATATGTTTCCTCCTCCTTTTCCTTAATGTTACATGCTCTGTTTCCCAACTGCGCGTTGCAGCTAAGACGTTTCTGTGCAGAGAGGGCTTCCAGACAGGTCATCATCATCGAATAATGCGGGAACACTTGTGGCTCTTTGCCAGTTTAGTTCACTCCGGCTCGTTCAATGGTTTTTGTGACTTAGTTATCTGATTATGATCTTCCATCCCACGCCCTCTGTGGAGAGTCATCCCATGGCCAGTATAGGTGGCTTATACTGTACTGAGTTCACGTGAATCAGCGCCCAACATTAGTTTTGGATGCCTTTTCCTTCGGTGGGTCACATCTGTTTTTCTTCATAAAGAATGTTTTCATGGTCGGGAGAGAGATGGTCCTCAAATTTACCCTTGAGTCTGCTAGTGATCTGAACTCCTCTCCGGAGGTGCCTGCAGTCCGCAGAAAGCAAGTATTCATTTTGCAACAGAATTCTGATTGAGATCAGGAAATGTCTAAAAGGAAGGTTGCGTGTCCCCCACACTTTTTCTTGGCCCCATCAGGCGCGGTACCCATTAACGGGCCTGGAGCGTTTCACACACCAAGAGCAAACACTATACCAATCATCCACAGCGCCTACTTCATACATACATACTTACATACATACATACACACACACATATATACATATACGTATACATACACAAATATTATATATATGTGTGTGTGCATATATTATACGAATGACGCAGCACTGATACTCATTACCACTTTCTGACGTATTAAAACTGTCACAGGACTTTCCGTGCACCTGGAAGGACGCCGTTAACGTTTAACAGAATTTCCTAGCTGGATCACTTACTTCTATTCTCGAAATAATTACACATTTTCATGACCGAGCCATAAAGGTTTCCGCTTCCTTTCTTGTTTTAAATGCCATTACCCAAGACTTTGAAAGAAAACGAAAATATCTTAAGATATTGGCAGGCCAGAAACAATATTTTGGTCTACAAAACGTAAGCTGAATGGTGTAGCATCATTCTTGACACCTACTTCGGCTGACTGTACTAGTGAATAACCACATCCTTAGTCTCTATGCACAATAAGCCTTGGGAGAGTGTTATACAAGGTGGGCAATGGGGTTGCCTATGATGGCTGATTGCACCTTACATAAGGGGGTGAAGGGGTTGCCTAAGATTCCTGATTCTGTATTATATAAGTAAAATAATTCCATTCTAGGTAAGGTGGACAGTGGGCAGGTGGGTGGCTACTTTGGTAATGATTTATAATTCAGTCTTAATACAATGTGGGTCATGGGTTGCCTATGACGGCAGCTCCTATCTTGTAGAAGGTGGCTAAGGGGAATGTCTATGATGGCTGATTATGACTTGTACAAGGTGGGCAGAGGGGTTGCTTGTGGTGGCTGAATGCGTCATATATTCAGTTGCCTAAGTTTACCTGACTGCATCTTATAAAAAGTGGCCTGTGGGGTTATGATGGCTTATTGACCCATATACAAGGTGGTTAGGGGGTTTGTCTGTGATGGCTGATTTCATTTCAAACAGATGGGCGGTGGGTTTGCCAAAGATTCTTCATGCAGTCTTTTATGACTGCACCATATATATATATATATATATATATATATATATATATATATATATATATATATATATATATATATATATATATATATATATATGTAACGAGGACAGAATTAACACCTTTTTGAAGGTGTACGTAACGTGCTCCAACGATCTTTATTCATGAAACGGAGGCGTATGAACGTTCTCTCACGACAACACTGACATCTATTTTTCTCCTCTTTCTCTCTCTCTCTCTCTCTCTCTCTCCCTCTCCCCGTGTATCGCCTCTCTCTCTCTCTCTCACCGTGTATCGCCTCTCTCTCTCTCTCTCTCCGTGTATCGCCTCTCTCTCTCTCTCTCATCGTTTTCCGAAGTTCACCCACCCGAATCTCACTCGTTCTCACCAACTCAATTAAATGGACCATTTAAAGAAACGCAATAGTTTCTACAAAAATAAGTTTATTATTCAAATACCCCAACAAGAAATGAACAAAACAAAGCAAAGATTAAAATGCATAATAAATGAAATATCGAGTTAGATAACTAAACTCTGAACTGTAAAACACTTCTGATTACAGAAGTCTCACTATGGCTAATAGCCTGAAAATATCCAAACTCACACATACTCCCCAAATCAATAATTAGTCATGTCAAAACCAGTCTACCACATGTTATTCGAACCAGTCCACACTGTCCACCGACATCTGTCCACAGACATCTGTCGGAAGAATTAAACATGATAGAAAACTCCCAAAAATATATGAAATGCAAAACACAATAATGGAAAGTGTAAAATGCATAGCCAAGATATGGCAAACGTAACATGACAAAATAATAATATGAAAGAGGTATGAATATTCATATTAAATCTCCCACACCAGTTCAAAAGTTCATAATGATTAGAAAATCATAGTAAAAATCACAAGTTCAATTTTCTCCCATAAAAACAGAGATTTCAAACTCTACCTTATCTGCTGATTCAAAGCCTGGATCCTCTCCAAAGCTACGTCTAGACAACTGCAGTTCTATCACGTTAATGAACGATCAAACTCACTTTTAGGGCAGATTTTGGCACAATCTAGATCAAATTAACGCACGTACTCACGAATATACATAACACTTCGGAGATCACCTGACCGGCAATATTGCTGAGGAATCAAACTATTTGCTGAACACAAAGATTTTACCTCGAGTCTCTCGACCTACTTCCATCTGACTCCATAAATTCTTTCATCACATCTTAAAGCATTGAAGCTATGAAATGCATATATGTGTCCTTTAAAATTGTAGCGGCCATATTTTCTGAAATAGAGCTCGGCCACCACATAAGAGCGTCTCGCTCTCCTTAACGGCAAACTAAAACAAAAGCATATGTATAAAACATAATAAAATAGAGCTATGCTCAATTAGCAATGTCTACTGCACTGCAGCTTTAAGGACTGCTCTCATGACGCACTTCCAAAGTCACTGGGGTTGAGTTCTTAGAGCCTTTACATGTAATCTTACAAACACGAATAAGCTTTACTACCCCCACAACAAGAATTATCAGTAAAATAGCTATTAAGACAATTAAAATTGTCGGCATAATATATTCCTGATACTGGAACATCACGGAATCGTCAATGTCTTCCAACGGTGGAACCGTCATTGGCACCTTGGTTGTAGGTACCTCCGCTACCAAATGCTCGTTATGCGTATGACGCATAATTATCTTCTCGGAACTGTTGAATACAGCACGGTTAAGTACGAGAAATTCCGTAGACAGGATTCTGCAGGATGAATCAAACAGTTTGGATCCTCGGAGAACGAATGATGTCGACTTGTTGTTCTGGCACATCATTGTAACTGCATACTCCTTGTAAAAACACGGCAGGAAGAGTACTGGTGGACTCAATGTGGTAATCTCGCAGGAACTGTCTAAAGTCACATTCTGTCGGAGTCTGTCTATGAACTAATGATAATTCACAACCACCCACAGACACAACTCGCAACTGGAAAATACTACTGTCACACACACACTTCTCTCTAACTAAAGCACAACTCGTCTTATAATCAACTCCCGAACCTTGATACTGATCTCCCAAAATGAACATGGTCTCTACTCTATCCCATGTCACTACTGAGTCTCCCAAAAACACTCGAAAAAGGTCTAATAACAAAAAGGTTTCATGTTACTGAAACAAACAAAACCACCAATGCAAAAGTCAACCACTCACAATGTGAACTAATTCCAAGTTTGTATCTCAGAATAATCACAGTCAACTCACCACTAAACACAACAACTCTACGGAACT
The DNA here is from genome assembly GCA_039081455.1 of Macrobrachium rosenbergii. Lineage (NCBI taxonomy): Eukaryota > Metazoa > Arthropoda > Malacostraca > Decapoda > Palaemonidae > Macrobrachium > Macrobrachium rosenbergii. The sequence goes on from JANJGK010000010.1 coordinate 1,125,366, forward strand.
CACTCATAAAAAAAATTCTATCCAAACACTAAAAGGTATCATATCTCGTAAAAGACATGAAAGTTCTACTCTGGTTAGCAAATATTTCGCAACACCTGACTAACTCTCAACAAAATAGCAATTGACGTAATGGCAATCGCTCCCATGATCTCAACAACTATAACTACTCACAATACAGCTCCCTTTATTTAAAAAAAAAAAAGAAACTGGAAAAAAATCCAAATACTCAAATACGATCTCCCAACCCGAAAAAAAAGATCAGACTTGTTCGGTCCGATATACTAAGTATCTCCCAAAAAAAAATATCCTAAACAACACACACATTGCGTCAGATGATGAAACACATCATAACACAATAACACACTAACACACGGGTCAAATCTCGTATGAAATTAGCCCATGTCTCAATTCCTAAAATCATCCGAAAACAAATGACTAAGAACTTCAACATCCAAAATGAACAAGAGACAAAAAAAAAATAAAAAAAAATATCATATATATACAAACATTAACCCATCTATCCCTCTAACTATACACAAACGTTCCATTACATCCCAACTTTCTTTAACTTCGAAATATGGGTCAATTTCGTCACTCCAGTATTTACATCTTTAACTACAAATCTATTCCCTCTTTTGATCTCTACAATCTCAAAAGGTCCGTGGAACTTCGGACTTAACTTATAATTCAGATCATTCCGAACATTCACTTTAACAAACACTCTATCACCCATCGAAAAAGCTACTCCCCTCGATTTCGCGTTACTTTTCTCTACCATTGCACGCGAACTAAGTTCAAGTTCTTTACTGATACGTGCAAATCTTTCTCTCGCTGTATTTATCAATGAAGTGACCGTAACATCACCCTGAACACACTCTGGTAACAAATCAAAAGGTCCTTTCAACTTGTATCCATACAAAGCTTCTGCTGGAGATATCTTAATTGTGTCATTCATCATAGTATTGATACTATATCGCACTTCATCCAAAGATCTGTCCCAATGTGTATCGGAACCTCCCACCGTCATGCGTAAAGCTTCGATTACTTTCCGATTCGCCCTCTCACACAACCCATTTGCTTCAGGTCTATACGGGATTATAGATACTTTCTTTATCCCCAACAAATTAGCAAGACCGTCTAAAGTCTTATTAATAAACTCCCTACCATTGTCTGTGATCAGACATTCTGGAACACCATATCGACAAATTATCCCCTTAAAGAACGCTATAGCAACTTCCTCAGCTGATTTGTATTTCAGTGGGAAAATCTCGACAAAGCGAGTCAACTCATCAACAACTACTAATAAATGTCTATAACCATAAGCGGACTCTGAGAAGTTACCCAGAATATCCATATGCACTCTCTGAAACGGCCTATGTGGTATGGGATATGAACCCAAACGACACGACACTGTCGTCGCTGGCTTATTCGCATTGCAAATAGCGCACTTCTTCACAAAGGCTTCTACTGCGGAAAACATATTTTTCCAAAAGAACTTTGACCTGACGTTTTCATACGTCTTGTCTACACCCAAATGAGGAGAACCAAATTTACAATGTACAATGTCTAGAACTTGTGGTACTAGACTCTCTGGCACGATGATTTGTGTAATCTCACCCATGCTTCGAGTACTTCGCAAGTTATACTTAACTTTTCTCACCAATAAATTATTCTCCAACTCTAGACCAGAAAAAGGCAACTTATACCCTTTCTTCGGTGAAACTCCCTTAAGAAATGCCTTAGCATCTGACAACAATTTATCTTCATCTTGCTTTTGTTCCAGCAAGCCTATGTCCCAAGTGACATTTTCACCCGTAATATAACACACTGCGTTACTCTCACTATCACGAATAACAATCTCTCCCGAGACTGCCGACTCACTATTTCTCCCCGAAGTATGCACTGTAGGAACGTGTATGTCCTCTACATGCGATCTCTCAGAATTACTAATATCAGAGACATTAGACACCAAATATTCACTCTCTTCACCCACACAGGATTCGGTGTGTATTTCCTCATCCTCGACCGGAAAATATCTGCTCAATGCATCTGCAACTACATTATGCTTACCTTCAATGTATTTGAGGTTTGCATCAAAATCTCTCAATGTTAGGAACCAACGTGCTCTCTTGGGCGACAAATTTGGCTTATTAAAAAGCTCTAACAACGGTTGATGATCTGTAAAAATCTCAACTTTATTTCCCAACAACAACATCTTAAAATGAACAAGGCTAGAGACGACTGCGAAAGCCTCCTTGTCCACAACTGACATCAGCCTTTCGTTACTACCACGTGTTTTGAACTTTCTGCTATAAAAAGCAATTGGGTGTAATTTCCCCTCAAATTTCTGCATCAAACACGCACCTATACCTTCCTGACTCGCGTCAGTCACTAAGGTGAACGGTTGACTAAAATCTGGAAACTTCAAAACTGGTGGGTTCACCAAAGCGTTCTTAAGCTTCTCAAAAGCTAATTGTTGACTATCACCCCAAACAAACTTAACGTCTTCTCGTAACAAATCTGTCAATGGAGACGCTATTGTAGAAAAATTCCGCACAAAACTGCGAAAGAAACCCGACATACCTAGGAACGAACGAATCTGTTTCCTGGTTTTGGGAACTGGAAAATTCACAATGGCTTTAACTTTTTCATCATTCACTCTAACTCCCTCTTTAGAGATAACATGTCCTAAATAGACAATTTTTCTCTTCAGAAACTCACATTTGGCCAATTTGACCTTTAACCCAGCGAACCGTAATCGCTTAAGGACTTCTTTTAACACCTTTAGATGTTCTTCAATTGTATCTGTGCATATGAGAATGTCATCCATGTACACAAACACCGACTTTCCTAACAAGCCATGAAGTACTGTGTTAACCAGTCTAGTAAATGTTATTGGGGACCCTTGTAATCCAAAAGGCATCCTATTAAACTCGTAATGTCCCTTTGGTACCGAAAATGCTGTATATTTACGGCTACTCTCACAAAGGGGAACCTGTAAAAACCCTTGCATCAGATCTATAGATGAATATATATTCTTGCCACCGATCTCAACAAACAAATCAGGCAAACAAGCTACAGGATATCTATCTGGGCATGTTTTTTTCATTCAATTTACGAAAATCTACACAAACTCTGATACTACCGTCTTTCTTAGGAACTGCAAGCAAAGGAAAATTAAACGGAGAATTGGATGGTCTGATAATGCCTTCCGACTCCCACTTCTGAACTTCTTTTTCTACTTCTTCTCTGATCTTAAAAGGAATTCGATATGCTGGAATATATATGGGATTTGTACCCTTTTCTAGGCGGATTGAATGTTCTAAAACATCTGTAACTCCTAATTTATCTCCCTTCAAAGCAATGATATCTAGATATTCCTTCAACACTTTCTCTACTTTATCTGAATATTCAGGATAATCAACTTTAGCCAAGTGTTCATGTAGAACCTGACTTCGGAACTGTTGCTCCTCGTTAGGAAACATATTCCCGTCTCCACAAAAACTCACTAATTTATGCTCTTCATTAAACTCTTCAAAATCAATTACATAAGTACCCTTGTGATATTTTTTCACTGAGTCTTGATAGCTAACTAATTCTACTGAAGTCACGCCTGCGACTGAAATTTCATTCACTGACACCGTACTCACAACGTCTTTGAATTTCTCGGTTCCCTCAACAACGCACACTTGAGAAGGAAAATTCTTCTCTTTCAGCGACACTTTAACCAATGTAGGAACTCGCGGTTGCAATTCAATATCTTCCAACAAAAATCCTTTGAAAGATCTCTGCGGAATATCTTCACTCTCTAATGAATGTGTTACACATGTCTCCGACTGTGTCTTAGGTTTCTCACAAGTTTCTTTCCTGTGTATATATGGAACAAAACAACCCGACTCACCTATTGTAATCCCCTGAACTCCCGTAAGAATGTTGATGTTATGTCGCATACAAGAAGGGTGTCCTAGCAAAACCATTTCACCTAAGGCTAAGCCTTCTATGACCAAAAATGATTCTACTATTGTCTTTCCGCCGATACAAAGCGTAAGAAATGACGAACCTAAAATATTCAGTTTCCTCGCTTGTACATCACACACTGTCTCACTAGAAGGGACTAATTTGCACTCTGGAAACCTCGAGTGAAAAAGGTCAGCATTTACTAAGTTAACTGAGCTACCAGAATCAATGAAAATATGAATTTCATTGCCATTAGAGAATCCACGTACAATCGGCCTAGGTTCTAGTGACTCTACGACCTGATTAGTCATTATCCTGTGTCCGTTTTCGAACTTATCTTGTGAAAATTCTGCTGTTCCTTTGTGTATCTAGAACTTGCATCATGTGGAATTCTCCTGTCATATCTAGAAAAACCTCCCCGGGACTTCCCTGAATAATCTCTATTCTTCGTGGCTGGGCAAAATCTCCATCCATGATCTGAAGATTTGCAAACTGAACAATATCTCACTCTGCAATTTGACTTACTATGGCCTATTTTATCACAATTAAAACAACGTATCGTTGTGACTGATCTCTCTGGAATTTTCTTCGATTCTACTCGTGCACATGTCTTCGCTGTTGCATCATTTCCCGAATGCGAGCGACTATCATTATTCTGTGGTTTGGAAACCGCAGCTGACATCTTTGCACCTCCCTGTACAAAACTACTGTCCAGTGTCGGGCATTTTGCTAGATTTTTGTTAATCTGTGCAAACAAAAAGGATTCATCTGTATCCTGATCAATTCTCTTATCAAAACTATCTACAATTACATCTGGGACCGACGTTAAAAGGCAAGCAAAGTGTAACAATCTTTCAAAATTATCTAAGGAGATATTATTTCCAGTTACCCATGGAGAGCCTATTATAGATTTCTTTAACTCAACTACTGCATCAAATAAATTCGCACTGTATGTGACTAGTGAATCATTGCCCTTCTTTATTTTGAGAAACTCTCGCAAATTCCGAACTGCGCATTCACGTTGAACTCCGCCATAAGTAGCTCGTAGAAATTTCTGCAGTTCATTCCAAGTTTTACACCTTCTGAACCCGAAACTGCGTGCTCGTTTCCCAATAGCTCCTTTATCTAAATCCAGAAATGATTTAGCCTCTGTTAAAGCTTCAGCGCCATTCGTAATTTTCTTGGAATTCAGATAATTGTTCACTGACTCAATGAAAGTTTCTATATTTTGGGTTAGCTTTCCGTCAACTAGCCCTTTAAAATTTGTAATTCCCGCACAAATGTTCGTCACTTTATGCACCACAATTGATTGGGATGTGCTTGCTGCATCGTCCGGCATTTTGTGAGTAATCACACGCCCTGAGCGTAACAACATAAAAAGAGAAACCAAAAAGAACACTAGAGAAAGGCACAAGTTACCCCCTCTAAAAGAAGAATAGAAAACGGCGTTCTGCGCAGCTTACGAGAATGGGGTACTTACCAATTTTGAAACAGAAAACGAAGTACCTATCTCTCAACTTGCTAACCTGTGACGTCACCTACTCGACAGCGAAGCAAAAAAAACACCCAGCGCGTTTCTAGTTGAATCATCACTTTGCGTAATTAACTCACAATCGCCACTATTCACACTTATTTGGGTATTTTGTTAACCCCAAAATTGCTCTAGAGATCAACCAGATCTATTTCACAACTCCCCACTCCCAGTACTCGAATAGAAACGGAAAACAGAGGAAAGGTTCCCCGCATTTCACACGTAATCACGACCTACTCAGTCATTCAACACTGACCCGTCGCCTTAGCTCTTAGGTGAAGTCGCCTATGCCTTGGGCATCAACGTTACCAATTAGTCTATTAGCAATCTCCCTCTTTCGCCATCATTAAAGACACTAAAATCATGCTGCCACCATTTAAAATCAAAAGACACCCGCTGCCACCATTTAAAATCAAAAGACACCCGCTGCCGCCATTTCATTCAGACACGGCTGCCACCATTAATTCAGACACCGCTGCCACCATTTAATTCTGTAACGAGGACAGAATTAACACCTTTTTGAAGGTGTACGTAACGTGCTCCAACGATCTTTATTCATGAAACGGAGGCGTATGAACGTTCTCTCACGACAACACTGACATCTATTTTTCTCCTCTTTCTCTCTCTCTCTCTCTCTCTCTCTCCCTCTCCCCGTGTATCGCCTCTCTCTCTCTCTCTCACCGTGTATCGCCTCTCTCTCTCTCTCTCTCCGTGTATCGCCTCTCTCTCTCTCTCTCATCGTTTTCCGAAGTTCACCCACCCGAATCTCACTCGTTCTCACCAACTCAATTAAATGGACCATTTAAAGAAACGCAATAGTTTCTACAAAAATAAGTTTATTATTCAAATACCCCAACAAGAAATGAACAAAACAAAGCAAAGATTAAAATGCATAATAAATGAAATATCGAGTTAGATAACTAAACTCTGAACTGTAAAACACTTCTGATTACAGAAGTCTCACTATGGCTAATAGCCTGAAAATATCCAAACTCACACATACTCCCCAAATCAATAATTAGTCATGTCAAAACCAGTCTACCACATGTTATTCGAACCAGTCCACACTGTCCACCGACATCTGTCCACAGACATCTGTCGGAAGAATTAAACATGATAGAAAACTCCCAAAAATATATGAAATGCAAAACACAATAATGGAAAGTGTAAAATGCATAGCCAAGATATGGCAAACGTAACATGACAAAATAATAATATGAAAGAGGTATGAATATTCATATTAAATCTCCCACACCAGTTCAAAAGTTCATAATGATTAGAAAATCATAGTAAAAATCACAAGTTCAATTTTCTCCCATAAAAACAGAGATTTCAAACTCTACCTTATCTGCTGATTCAAAGCCTGGATCCTCTCCAAAGCTACGTCTAGACAACTGCAGTTCTATCACGTTAATGAACGATCAAACTCACTTTTAGGGCAGATTTTGGCACAATCTAGATCAAATTAACGCACGTACTCACGAATATACATAACACTTCGGAGATCACCTGACCGGCAATATTGCTGAGGAATCAAACTATTTGCTGAACACAAAGATTTTACCTCGAGTCTCTCGACCTACTTCCATCTGACTCCATAAATTCTTTCATCACATCTTAAAGCATTGAAGCTATGAAATGCATATATGTGTCCTTTAAAATTGTAGCGGCCATATTTTCTGAAATATATATATATATATATATATATATATATATATATATATATATATATATATATATATATATATATATATATATATATATAATGTGTGTGTTGGTGTAAGTCTATGGGCATATTTACTTATTAGCAACTTACTCAAAGGTCTTGTTATTTTTTTTATTTTTTTTAATTGGATAACTTCCGGCAGTAGTCTACCTATGAGGTCTTTTTTTATTTCTATTCAAACTGTTTGACTAACTGGTTGACTGGCAAAGTTCTTTACACAAACATTCATTCAGTCCATACATAATATAAAATTACTTCATTAACTCACACCCTTAAAACTTCGTATAAAAACTGGTATTATTGCGTAATCATTGGCATTTTTTTTTCATATTTCAAAAATTCTTTTAAAAAATATAGACTTGCATCTAATTACCGATCATATTCACCTTAAATTATGTAAATGATCAGCAAAAATCTGACGGGATGAAAAGAAAAATCCACCTGAGGCACTCCATACCAAACAGAAAAATAAAAAATGACAATTGTCAAGACTCGAGCGAATTCCCGAGGAACAACAATAAAACCGAACGTTCACGACTTCCCGAGAACGCAGCTGAGGAAGACGCCACCGTCGCAAGTCGTAAATAACACTGAAAGGAACATTTGATTTATTTATTTAGTCTTAGATGACTGCAGGAATGCACGGCTGACGATCCATAATTTCTCCGAGTATTCTCAATTTACCAGATACCAAAGGAAGTCGACAACAATTTGCGTGTGGTTGTGTATATGTATGTGTGGATGTTGTGTCTGCAAATGCTACTTCGCTTTGTTTTTTTTTTTTTTTTTACGAACTTTATTTAATCATTTTTTCCCTTTTCTTATGCATGCTTTTAACCAAGGGAAATCGGGACGTAATTATTATTATAGATGAAAACCTGAACCCATCTGTCGACGACAAAACACACGTAGATGTCGGAATATATTAATATTTGTAAATCTATGGAATTTACTGCCTATACTTCCCAAAATGGTGCATTCCGTAAATAAATGTTAAGACCTAGTTATTGCCCTTATTGTCATTCATATTGACGCCAAAGTGTTTAAGGGACTGGTGTCGAATATTGACGAAAAATTTTGAAAAAAATCGATCTTTAGTGAATCTCGTATCGAATACATTGTTACCATGGCAACTCAGTCTCCTGATATTGTTGACACACTCTTTAGCTATTAATGAGACTTAGTTTAGCTCTTTATCTTTAACAGTTTTAAAGCAATAGCCGTTTTTACGGACGATTACTATTGCAGATTTTGCCTTCAGCAGTTAAGAGCAGAATCAAGGTGGAAATAGTGTCTTTCAATAACTTTTCAGTTAGTTATATGCGTTTTCGTAACCCAAGTCAATATTTGAGCAACAGGCCCTTAACGATAATTTTGGCTAGCATCTATCTTCCATTTCCATTGTTAAAATACGAGTCGCTGATGCCTATCTTGTTATTAACTATTAAAAAGGACTGATCTTGTACTGACCACGGTGTACCAATTCACCTGAGAACTGATATTCAACTGTCACGAAATTTTAATAAATCCTAAAGTCGTGATTTTTTATCATGTTTTTCCAAATGTCAGTACTGTTAAGCTTTATAGAAAAGGGCATGTTCTATATTCATTTATTTCCTAATAATAATAATAATAATAATAATAATAATAATAATAATAATAATAATAATAATAACAGCGGCACAAGATTAGGCCCTAAGAACCAGATATGTCCAAAGAACAATAGATGGAAATAACTTCTCGCCCATATGCAGGAAGTGCAACATGAAAGACGAGACCATAAACCACATAGCAAGCGAATGTCTGGCGCTTGCACAGAACCACTACAAAAAAAAAGGCATGATTCAGTAGCAAAAGCCCTCCACTGGAGCCTGTGCAAGAAACACCAGCTAGCTTGCAGTAATAAGTGGTACGAACACCAACCTGAGGGAGTGATAGAAAACGATCAGGCAAAGATCCTCTGGGACTATGGTATCAGAACCGATAGGGTGATACTTGCCAATAGACAGACGTGACGTTGACTGACAAAATCAAGAAGAAGTATCATTCACTGACGTCGCAATACCGTGGGAAACCAGAGTAGATGAGAAAGAAAGAAAAAATTTACGTGTCAAGACCTGAAAATCGAAATAAGAAGGATATGGAATATGCCAGTGGAAATTGTACCCGTAATCATAGGAACACTAGGGACGATCCCAAGATCCCTGAAAAGGAATCTGGAAAAACTAGATGCCGAAGTAGCTCCAGGACTCATGCAGAAGAGTGTGCTGCTAGAAACAGCCCACATATAATAGTGAGAAAAGTGATGGACTTCTAAGGAGGCAGGATGCAACCCGGAACCCCACATTATAAAAACCACCCAGTCGAATAGGATGACTGCGATAGACTAAAAATAAATGAATACATTAAAAAAAAAAAAAAAAAAAAAAAAAAAATAATAATAATAATAATAATAATAATAATAATAATAATAATAATAATAATAATAATAATAATAATAATAATAATAATAGTATTTCCGGTATTTGCCCACTATGGTTACGGAGAATTTTTTTCTGACTAAAAATGAAATTTCAAAATAATTCACGGAAACACGACAACTCATGACGAATAATAATATTAATTATCGATACCATGCACACTCGAAAATTTACAGTAATAGCAGCATTGCAATTTAACGAAATATTTCTTCCTAAAAACATAAAAGGCAAATATCTGGAAAATCAAAAGCTGTTTTTGAAAACTATTGTTATCTGATTAGAATAATAATAATAATAATAATAATAATAATAATAATAATAATAATAATAATAATAATAATAATAATAATATACCTTGCACAGAATATCTAATTACACAATCTAACATTAACTAAAAAATTTTATTTTAAGATTAAAAATATGATAGAAATATTGCAGTCAATGTTTGCCGACTGTTCCAACCTAATGACAACCTTTCATTAATAAAACTGTCTACAAAAAATACATGAATTTTAAGAACTGCTACTAAACCCCTGGGATCAAAACTTTAATCTACTGGACAGTTGTCAGAAATCAAATCTTATTTTTCGGTTGCCTTTTACAATTTGTGTTGAGAATGAGACAAATTTCTCTAATGAATGGACTAAGAACACTACACCGTGCCAACATCTCTACAAACTGGACATTCCCCATCTTGTAAATACAATTAAAAATAGTTGTGGGTGCTTATCTTTTAGGTAAAAACAGAACTATTAGCATTCACTTTCCTTATGGAGCAATAGGTCAAGTCCTCTTAGTAAACCAGGTTCATAAAATTTGACAGTTGTTGATAATCAGGATTGTAAAGCCAGATGGACAAATCAATAAATTAGTTAGCACTCGATATACTGGAAACTGAGTAACGACTATTCGTTATTCCAGTAAAGTATTAAAATATTACAGTAAATGCTACATTTAAAGTCAGTGCAGATAGAAGCGAAATAAAAAAAAATCGTAGTGACTCTCTCTCTCTCTCTCTCTCTCTCTCTCTCTCTCTCTCTCTCTGTCTCGCATTTCTTACTTTAATCAAGTTAATCATTATGTATTGAAAAATTAAAATTAAAATACGGAAATCAACAACCTTACATTTTCACCAGCAATGCAACGTATCAGCATACTGGAGAGAGAGAGAGAGAGAGAGAGAGAGAGAGAGAGAGAGAGAGAGAGAGAGAGAGAGAGAGAGAGAGAGAGAGAGACTGTTCCGCATATTCCTTCTCTTTGCTCTTAATCATATTCGCTTTTAGAAGAGTTTGAGAGCCCTGTAGGGAATAACCTTTCTAAGTATTTTTATCTATCACTTCTTTCCCTCCCGCTATTTTGTTTTAATCTCCAGTGAAAAAGTTGAAAAAAAGTTATAACTTCTGAAAGGGAGAAGTGATACACCAGGAGTAATTGTTTCTTTCTCGCCTAACTTGGGCAATATTTTCCCTTAGGACCATAAATATCTCCAGTTAGTGCAACTTCCACTTAGTGAACTCCCAAGGGATAAACCGCTGGATTTACATAGTGAGGTAAATTCTACCTGTATGTTCTGAACTAATGTAATGTGTGTTATCACTTCTAATGGTCTAGTAAAACTATCAGAGTAGAGGATTTTTTTTCACTGAATCAGAATGTCTATATTCCAATGCCAATCTACTGCTGCATTCGTTTTTGTAATAGAGTATTATCAATGTGAATTACTACAAGGTTGTATTTTGGGTTGAAAATATTGTTACAAATATCAAGGAATTCCATACACTTTGAAGCATGTTCAGTTTCCTAAAATAGTATGATTACCATTCCTAAGTACCTTTTGAATCTCAACATTTTTCCTCACTTGCAACTTGCCTGTTTACGAATAATTCTGAATAAAGGAGCATCCATTTGTTTTCCTAAGTATTATGCACTGCTGCTTGCATATTTGAACTGAAATTCTTATTCAAATATATTTCTCGTATGAATATTTGTTACTTAGAAGAACAATACTAATTGTGCTCCCGATACATCCCCCAACTATTTTCATGTGCTGAATCTAGTCTACGCACTGAGTAAATATCTCATTCAAGTTCGAGATTGAACTTTCTTGTTTTTTTCAAAGCCAGTTCTGAAAAAAATGTTCGCTTCATTTGAAACTTTGGTATTTTGGAATTTTGGAATCGGTGTAATAGAGAATCAGTTGATGAAATTTTCTGGCCAGCAAACGATAATTCAACGAAACTACCACCGAATAACTCAATCAGAGAGTACACAAACAGTATAAAATACATATATATATATATATATATATATATATATATATATATATATATATATATATATATATATATATATATATGTGTGTGTGTGTGTGTGTGTGTGTGTGTGTAATTAATTTTCTAGTTTTTAGTCAAGTTGCTTCCACATTGCAGTAAAACGTCATTATTACTCCTCGGCACCTCACCGCAATCCCATCACAAATAGGTTGAATACAACTCGACTTATTGCTGCTTGTAACCAGGTTTTCCTACGATTATCCAGCATTTACCAAAGGTTCGATCTCAACGCACCCTCCGTATTTTCTTTACCCAGATAGCTATGGTCTCCATTCCCAGCTAGGTCGACTAATCATGCAGGGGTTCCCAAACTATGGGTCGCGACCCCTATAGGGGTCGTGAAAAGATTCTTTTGGGTCGCAAGAAGACAAGGTGATTGTAAGGTATATTATCTTTAAGAATTTCACTCATATATATATATTTTTTTACAGGTCATTTGAGTAAACATAGAACAAATACACACACCCAAAAAAAGAAACTTATGAACTGTCACCTCTCATTCATATTTCATAAATCTAACCAAACTATAAACTTAACCTGAACTTATTCAAAAATAAATATAATTACTAATAACTAAAGTACGCCTTGTATTTGATTTTGCCAAAGTCTACGTCGACCTGGGAAAAAGGAAATGTTAATCCTTCCTGGTAGAGGTTCTTGAAAGATTATGATGTAAAATACTACGTAATCAAAGGTTGAAAAATCTTCTCCTTTAGTGATCATTAATACACATTTATTGATACAACAAAATGTAAAGGTCTATACTTATTTAATGAAGTTTCTTACTCTCTGGCTGTGCAATACACACACACACACACACACACACACACACACACACACACACACACACACATATATATATATATATATATATATATATATATATATATATATATATATATATATATATATATATATATATATATATATATATCTGGCTGTGCAATACACACACACACACACACACACATATATATATATATATATATACAGTATATATATATATATATATATATATATATATATATATATATATCTATATATATATATACATATATATATATATAATACATATATATATATATATATATATATATATATATATATAATACATATATATATATATATATATATATATATATATATATATATATATATATATATATATATATATATATATACAGTATATATATATATATATATATATATATATATATATATATATATATATATATATATATATATATATACTGAAGTACCTGATACAATGTCATTATTTCTTATGACAACAGTAGGCCTCGTATCGAAAACAAATTCGTTGTATCCTCTTTCGCAGTCTTGCAACACCCAGCTGTTCGTACGCGTACGGTGCACAGCGTACAGGTTTAATTGTGTCGCCGTTTTCTATATTTTACTACATGATGAAAAACAAATCTATGGTATGCATATATATATATATATATATATATATATATATATATATATATATATATATATATATATATATATATATATATATATATATATATATTCTCTTAAAATTAATTTTTATGCTTGATATATATTTATGAATTAAGAAGATGCTATTTGTAATTATTAAATGTAATTTCTTCAGTCAAATGTATTTTTAATACTAAATATTTGGATCACAACTTTCATCTCTGATTTCATCTTTCAAATTAGGTTACCAATAGTGATAGTAGCTACTAGTTTACCTCAGTTGTTTGTGATATTTTCTGTTTGTATCTCTTCTTTGCAAAATGGATCGCTGGGTAATTCAAAAGTGGACGTAAAAGAAACTTCAGATATAAATCAAGAGACCGCAGAAGTGGATAATAATGTAGTTACAACACCGTCTCAGTCAAATATGAAAAGGAGTGTTGTTGAACCAAGCAGCAGCGGTCAACCACAGCCAAAACGGCGAAAGTACCAAGAAGATTTTATTCAGTATGGTTTTGTATGCCATGTTGTTAATGACGTTCATCATCTTCGGTGTGTTATATGTTTGGAAGTGTTGGCTAATGAAAGCTTAAAACAGCAAAAATGAAAAGACACCTGCAGTGCAAGCACCAGTCATTCACAAATAAACCAATAGATTTTTCCCGACGCAAGAAAATGGAGTTACAAGGACAAAAGCAAGTGATAACAAAAAATGTTGCATTGCCTGTCAAAGCTCAAATGGCATCATATGAGGTTGCATACCTAATTGCTCAGAGAAAAAAGCTACACACAATAGGGGAAGAGCTTATCAAACTTGTTGCACTGGCAATGTGTGGAGCTATTCATGGAGAAAAGTTGGCTCGCGAACTTGAATCCATATCCCTGTCAAACAATACGGTTGGTAGGCGAATTCATGAGATTGCAAGTGACATACTGATTCAGTTGATGGAGAGAGTTAAGAATGTAAATTATGCTTTACAATTACATGAATCAACCGACATTTCTAGTTCTCAATTATTTGCATTTAGAAGATATAGCTTCAATGGAAAATTGAATGAAGATATGTTGTTTTGCCTTACGCTAGAAGGAAAGTGTACAGGAGATATTTTCATGGCATTAGATAAAAAACTTCATGAGCTTGGACTTTCTTGGGATCGGTGTGTAGGTATATGCACAGATGGAGCCGGGGCAATGTTAGGTAAAAAGAAAGGACTAAAAGCAAAGGTACATAAAGTGGCTCCTCATATACGTTTTACTCACTGTATTATTCATCGAGAAGCTCTCGCTTGGAAAGCCACTGTTCCCGAACTTAAAACTGTTTTTGATACAGCTGTCAAAATCGTCAACTACATAAAATCACGCCCTTTGAATGCCAGGTTATTTGCTTCCCTGTGCAAAGACATGGGCTCAGACCATGAAGCATTGTTGCTTCACACAGAAATCAGATGGCTCTCCAGGGGAAAAGTTTTCACACGGCTGTATCAGCTGAGAGATGAGGTCCGCCTATTCCTTTTGGATTCAGGCTCTGAATTTAGTGTATTCATGACTGATAGTAACTGGTTAGGATAGCTAGTGTATTTATCATGCTTTTTTGATAAACTTAATGAGTTAAATCTTTCCATACAAGGTCCAAACACAAATATTTTGGCATTGTTCGACAAGATAAATGCATTCTCAAAGAAGCTTGAGCGATGGATTTCACGAGCTGAAGAGGGTAACACTGAAATGTTTCCTGAACTTGAAGAGTTTGGCGAGGAAAATGAGTTATGTCTGGATAATTTGAAAGCAATAATAGTTAATCATCTTCGAAATCTTCTTAATCACTTCAAGAAATACTTTTTAGAAGAGTCAGATCTAGAACAGTATGATTGGATACGAATGCCACTCACTGCTCCTGGTAATCATTTATCATCTGACCTCGAGGAAGCACTGCTTGAATTATCTTCTGATAGAACCTTACAACTCAAGTTTGGGTCAACAAAATTGAATGAGTTTTGGATATCAGTATCAGAGGAATATCCTGGTTTATCAAAGGCAGCACTGAATATCTTAACACCGTTTGGATCGACTTATGTCTGTGAAACTACCTTCTCTGCATTAACGTATATCAAGAATAAATACCGATCTCGATTGAGCGTAGAAGATGATCTGCGAGTTGCAGTCTCCGATATCACCCCGAGATTTGAGATGTTAAGTTCAAAGAAACAAGCCCATTCATCCCATGAAATTAAACAAGGTTAGATTGTATTGTACTTTAAAACGGTTTTAAAACAAAGCAAACAAACAATCTCTCTCTCTCTCTCTCTCTCTCTCTCTCTCTCTCTCTCTCTCTCTCTCTCTCTCTCTCTCACACACACACTTATGTACTCAACACACAAATATCCTTTTTGTGTTTGTGAATTACACACACACACACACACACACACACACACACACACACACACACACACACACACACACACACACATATATATATATATATATATATATATATATATATATATATATATATATATATATACATATATATATATATATATATATATATATATATATATATATATATATGCATACATACATATATACAGTATGTATGTATGGATGGTGGTATTTATATAGTTTGTATGTGTTCAGGTTATATACGTACTTATTTTGTTTCATACGCAGTTATAAAAGCAAGATGTATATATAAGTAAAATCTATATCCCACTGAGGAAAATATTTTTTGCCTGGAGGGGTCGCAAAATGTTTGAAGTAAGTTTTATGGGTCGCCAAGTAAAAAAGTTTGGGAACCCCTGCTTTAATGAAGAGTGCATTCATCCAAGTCCAGGAAATCTGGCCCATCCTTTCTTCCCATTCATGTCTCCGGAGCGAAAATTCTCCAATATCGAGCATAGTTCAACAACACGGAAAGGAGGAGAGCCGAGAAGGAAAAGAAAATAAAATGAGAAGCGGGGAGATGAAACGTGAGAGAATGAGCAAGGGAGGAGGAATGTCAGGATTTTCTCTTTTACCCGAATTTCTCTTCAGCAGAATCCAGGACGACATTCGCCCTATTTACTATTTTCATGGGGTTTTTATGATTCTGTGGCCATTAATGTCAGGAAAGTCTTTGGTCTAAACCTGCTGATTTTAAATGATTATTTTAGCAAACACAAACCTAAAATTATCTTGCAGAATCCTTCTTGGTTTAGGAATAATAAATATTCAGAACAACATCACGGTTTCTTTGATAGCATCTCATATTCAAATTTTTGGGGTATATCAAAAAGAGTTAGGTTGAGGACTGATTGAGTGGATGATTGACTAACATTAGGAACACGTTTTTGTTGTATAAATATTTCACATTTTCTAAAGAAAAACCCAGGAAAAATATTACATAATTCTTATACAATTCAAGCACAGAGGATAAAGAAAATTTGTAGATATGTTTAAAGGTATTAATATGTTTTGTTTTATTTACTTCTGTATGCATTTTTATTTAATAAAAATGAGTTCTTTTGTCAGTACACGCGGATATGTGTGGGCAATTTCATCTTACTCATGATGTTTAGTCATTAACAAGAATTATATTAGTAATAATTTCTCTAGTTCTGTCAGTTTTTAAGAAGCATATTTATCATCTATTTAAACAGTCAAAAAATTATAACAGTTCACGGGTTGAACCATGCTTGTAGATTCCAAAATGGCAAAAAGATATGGACTCACATACAGATGTCCGAGCACTTATCCATATGCGGCAAGTTTTCATGCCATAATAGGTTAACAGGGGCAGAAAATTCTAGCATAAACGTACTTGATTTAAATCTCAGTGGAGGAGTTACCATTTCCTCAGAGTTCTCAACAAAAATACCGCGAATTTACATTCTTGTCAAAATATTTGCTAACTTTTCTTTCACTTTCCCTGAGGATCACTCCTGTCCCTTTTATTTTCCTGAGAAAGGGGGAGGAATAAAAGATTGAGGTGATCGACGACCTACTGAATCTTCCTTCGATATTCGATTAAGAGATGGACGAAAGTGTTTATCACTTTGAAAGAACATGGATGCAGAAAATATGGTTCATGTCATGGATACGTTTGAGGTTTCCAGGATCGCGCGGCTGTACTATATTTGACAGGAGGGAAAATAAACATTCTACCTTGACGTTAGTTGAGGAAATGGAGGCGACAGAAAGTTTTAAATGACACGTGTGCACTCATATCTATCCATCTACACATAAGGGCCAGAGCTGAGGCTCGAAGTATACACCAGGAAGGAAAGTACTGTAATAGGGAAAGATGGTTAAGTGCAGAACAACGACGACTTAACCATCCTAGAATCCATAATTATCAAAAAGACTGTACCGTCGTTAAATAATCAATCGTCTTCTGTAAAACTGTTTATTGCTTAGTTTGGGCAACTGGTTTTCCTCACTCTGTTTCTATTCATTTAAGTTAGTCTTGCTCTTTCTTTCGTATAGGTAGGATGTTCTAAGATATTACTGAACTCCTTTTACTTATAATGAGTTTGTCTGTAAACGAGGTGTTTTGTTTTAAATGTTTTTACTTCATAAAGAGCTGTTGCCATTGCATTAATTTAAGTTATTAATGTTCGCATATCATATCTTATAGACTTGAAAATTTGACTTGAAATTCGTCGCGAAACGTCGGCATTGAAAATAAACTGTTAAAGGATGCGCATGCCTTTCTCTGTTACTTCCTTCGTGATCTATCTATCTATCTATATATATAATATATATACACATATAAATACATATATATGTATATATATACATATATAAATGTATATATATACATACATAATATATATATATATATATATATATATATATATATATATATATATATATATATATATATATATATTATATATATATATATAGAAAGACCGACAGACAGAGAAAGATGACAACGCTTGACAACAATTAAATAGCCTAACTAAAAAGAGGAAAGAGCCATTTTACATTTAAGGTTAAATACATGTACATTGAAACATATTGCAGATGAAATGGACGATGGAGAATGTTTTGAAAAAATTCCCCTCGCGGACACATACACACTCAATTGGCTCACACACAGGTGGCAGCGATACACTTGACAAGAGGGGAAAAATTACTCTACCTTGAGAGATTAATACGCTAAGTAATGATGCTACAGGAGTTGTAAAGAAAACACGCTCACGTCTTTTTGAGAGAAAGAGAGAGAGAGAGAGAGAGAGAGAGAGAGAGAGAGAGAGAGATAGAGAGAGAGAGAGAGAGAGAGAGAGAGAGACGACATGATCGTCCGAAAAAGCCTGGCCATTTTTAACGCTGGAACAATTAAGCTGAGAAAGTAATGGCTGAATGCAAGTTCTCAAAAACTATTGCTGAAATCTCTGGAATAAGCCGCGATCTTAAAGCGGAGACGAATTGATCCTAATTTGGAAGTACAGGTGGCTTATTTATTCAGCGGAAAACTCATAGTAGTAAGAGTTGGCCCATTAATTTGAAGGAAAGCACTTGGTTGTAAGAGGTGGCTCATTTACCCAACAGAAAACTACTAGCAGTAAGAGTTGGCTCATTCATTTGAAGGAAAGCACTTGGTTGTAAGAGGTGGCTCATTTATTCAACAGAAAACTCCTGCAGTAAGAGTTGTCTCATTCATTGGAAGGAAAGTATTTGATTGTAAGAGGTAGCTCATTTATTCAGCAGAAAACTCATAGCAGTAAGAGTTGGCTCATTCATTTGAAGGAAAGCACTTGGTTGTAAGAGGTGGCTCATTTATTCAGCAGAAAACTACTAGCAGTAAGAGTTGGCTCATTCATTTGAAGGAAAGCACTTGGTTGTAAGAGGTGGCTCATTTATTCAACAGAAACCTCCTGCAGTAAGAGTTGGCTCATTCATTTGAAGGAAAGCACTTGGTTGTAAGAGGTGGCTCATTTAGTCAGCAGAAAACTACTAGCAGTAAGAGTTGGCTCATTCATTTGAAGGGAAGCACTTGGTTGTAAGAGGTGGCTCATTTATTCAACAGAAAACTCCTGCAGTAAGAGCTGGCTCATTCTTTGCAAGGAAAGCATTTGGTTGTAAGAGGTGGCTCATTTATTCAGCAGAAAACTCATAGCAGCAAGAGTTGGCTCATTCATTTGAAGGAAAGCACTTGGTTGTAAGACGTGGATCATTTTTTGGACGGAAACATTTAGAACTAAGAAGCGGTACTTTTTTTTCGGATGGTAAAGACTTGATAGCCTAAAGCAGCCCTTTTATTAGAAAGAAAAGACTTGGAAGTAAACGCTCCTTTACTAAGACAAAAAGCGTTGGGAAGTGGGAGATTACTTATTCATTAAAAGAAAATAACTTGGAAGTAACTGCTGGCTTATTTATTTAACAGAAATTATTAAAATTAAATCTAAAATCTGGGTAATTTATGAATCGGAAGATCTTTGAAGAAAGCACTAAACCATTTATCAGAAAAAAAACATTCGGCCCGCTCTTATCAAGGACATGAATATACAGCACAAAGAACCTTCTAATGTGAATTATGAGAACACATCCCCGCACAAAATTGCTCCTTAAATCCCACATTAATCTCAAGATTCTGCTCTGGTGAGACGTCAGGTAGCCCTAAAGAACCCACCTACATTTCTCAAGACATACTTGGCCAGGCTCATGATCTGGCATTCCAAAACATGCTGCTTTTTACCTCTAAGATTAACATTCTAATACATTTAAGTGGTCACTTTTTAATTCTTTTTATAGAATCTATGGAGAGTGCTTAACAGAATGCCTCATACATCTAGAGAGATGGGACTCGATGTACATCTAAGAAAAACAAGTAATGATGATAAAATATGCTCAGTGGGATAAAATAACACTAGATGGAGCAAGAATGAATGAGGATGAATCTTTCAAACCCCTAAGAGCAATGATAACCAATTCAGGTTCTCTTGAGTCGGCCTTTCATGAAAGACTAATAAAAGCATACCACCAATAGGAAGTTAGAATACATGAACAGACTGCTACTGTATGTGTAAGTAAGACTGTATATCAGTCAAGTGCCATAAAAAGCGTGGAAACATCATGAGTTACATGGCAGGAAACACTATGAAATGATGCCATAGGGAGAAGATGGAAGTTCCATACGAAGATGAGTTAATGAAGAAACGGAGATGTCTTGGGCATGTCCTCTGCACCACTCAGGGTAGACTCCTGGGGGCACCAGTAGGATTGAAAGACCCGAAATGGGGGAAGTTCACATGGACCTATTGCACTGCATGGCATTGAAGGCGTCAATAATGATGATGTTGATGATGAGGAATACGGAGCAAGAAGTGTCATCTGCATCAGTGAGATATCCATTCCACATCAACAGATTGCAAGATTCAGTTAAACTGGGTTCTTTAGAGATTTAAGGAAAATGAAACTATCTGCGAAGAGTAGCATTACATGGATGTATAGGGCAAGAATAAGTTACAAGGTGGTGGGCGGCAAAGGAGAAAAGACATGTCCGAGAGGCACCACTGGAAAAAGAGGAAAGAACAGATACAAACAAGACAAAATACACTGGTATATAAAATCTCGAAGGGAAATTACAGAAGACTAATGCCATGGTGGGCAAGAAGTTTGGCTGACCCTGTCAAATGCCCTAGAAACATCAAAAGCAAATACATAAGTCTCAAACAGGATGCACAGAACTGAACAAAGTAGGATAGGATCAAATTAAACGATAACATTCATAATGACAGTTTATTTAAATTTTCTTATAATTTAAAATTCTCTGTTTTTTATATTTTGGTCCATTTTGTCTCTTTCTAACTCATTACCAAACCTAAAATACAGTACAATTATTGCTGGCCATGTGTATCATCATAAGAGCATTTAAACGTGTGATTGTGCAATACAAAAACAGCAGTTTTATTTTTTCCGCTGCTGTAATTTAGCTTCTGACCCACCTGCACAATCTTTAAACAAGTTTTCCATCTTAAATCTGAAAGGCTTTTCCGCATTATGTCTAAGACCTTAAGAGTATCCTTTAAAAAATTGACAAAAATGCTAGGCGTCTACCATGCATGGACTGTAAAATATCTGACTTGAGGACACCGAACAATTTCCAGCTCGAGCATCCAACTGACTAAGCTAGAAAAGATCCCGACGTAAAACTTTCAGTTGCAGGAACCGATATATCCTGCGAAAAGAAAGTGCCTGGAACTTCTTCCTATCCATTCAAGGTAACAGAGGCGGAATTCTGCTGGGAGGGAGCGAAGGGAGATTTATCAGAAGCCCTCCTGGCTGACAAGCACAAGATTTCAATTTCACTGGTCTGGAAATCCTTGTAGTCTGGAAAGTCCTGGAAATAGTATTCAAGATGGCAATAATCTTGCGTTAGACACTTCACAGCTAAATTACTCTCTTCTAGCTCCCTCTCCTGCTTCTTTATAGGTTCCATGCCACAGGCATCGAAAGAGCTTTCAAGTGCACGTACCCAAGTGGTCGTTTACCCCTCTTAAAATGTAGGAAAGTGATTTTGACCTTTTATCACATCTGATTTATGTTGCATATTAAACAGAGTGGAAGAGTGAGTTCGTTAGATTAAAAATGCAGCTTTTCATCGCTTTTAACAGTTATTGTTTTCCCCGTATATTTTCTTTAAATTTAAGGATATTTATTAATCCTTATTTGAAAAGTTGTAACGCAAAATCATCTATATATTTCCAGTTCCTAACCTGTCAACCCAGCATGCAATGGAAGGCAAATCGATTCATATTTTTCCATTAATCAAATAACCTTATTCTCTCTTTATTCTTTTTCTCCATTAATCAGAAATTCCTTACACAGAAAACTCACCAAGATGCGGATATTACGAAGCCTATACCTACATCAGCTTATAAACAAATAACTAGCTCATGTCTTTATTGTAGTTAAAACCACTTGGCAATAATTAGGGAACCAGTTAACTGGTATGATTTATGGTTGCTGTACTCCATCTCTGTTGCAAAAGCATCATCTTGCTTCACCTGGAACAAGATGGCCACGAACATATACATACAAAAATAAAAGAGATAGTAATTGATTACTACGTTACAAAACAAAAAGTTCAGAATAGTTTAAGTTTGCACAGGGGTTTGTTGGACTCTCAAGCAAGTGAGCACGTGTGTAATAAATAGTGGAAATCTGTGGCAGGCACTGTTAAAGCAACTACCTTGTAACCAAGATCTTTTGAACAAAGAATATATTGGTAAATAGAGAGACAAGGGGAAAACGCTTGTTTACGAGTAAACTATAAATAGTATAGTATGATCGACTCGCGGGACTGATATAAATGGTGCCTAGACTTTAATGCCAGTTTAGACTGCAATGTATTTCTACAAGAACGTATTATGAATAGAGCGAAATGGCTACAATAAGCCGGAAAATCCAACTATTTAACGCAGAAGTTTTAAAAATATTGTGAATTGTTGGCGAGTGACAGTTAAGTTTATTTTCCCCTAAAGATTTCTTTTTTTTATTTTGGCATCGCACTGTTATATAGTGTTGGTCATCTGATTCTTATGTAAATATGTATATATAATATACAATATTATATGTATGTACGAATGTATATATGTATGTATGTACAAACACATTATATACATATATATATGCGTATATATGTATATATGTATATATATATACATATATACATAAATATATATGTATGTATGTATGTATGTGTGTATGTATGTATGTATGTATGTATGTATGTATGTATATATATATATATATATATATATATATATATATATATATATATATATATATATATATATATATATATATATATATATATATATATATATATATATATATATATATATATAAAGAATAACGGTGCCTCATTTAAACAAGATGGTAATTAATGGAGATTTTATTTTCAAAAGTTGCAAGCTTTCAAGGACTAGTTTGTCCCCATCGTCCGGCTACCGGATGATGGGGACTGACTTGTCCTTGAAGCATGCTAACAACAAATGAAAACCTGAGTGATCACTAATATATCCACACCGAAACTACTGAATCGTGGAAGAACCCCAGTGCTGAAATCATTTACGGCATAAACTGCTTCTACACCTGCACTGAAAACTCACCAGCAGTGCATTGAGCCCCATATACTGATTGCACTAAATCACCTCTGTCTTGCAGGCACTCTCTGACTTCCAGGATGGTGAGGCTCATCTATCCAGTTATTTATAGGTTATCCTGTTCCCATTCACCCCAACATTTGTAAATTGTATATGCTCTTCATTGCTTTTTCGTCCTCCATTCTTTCCACTTGACCGAACATCTCAAAGCACTGTGATCCTTCCTTTCATATACACTATCCATTTTTTTTTTTTTTTGTCACACCTTGGTATCTCCGTGATCCTCACCTTCCCAAGATTTCTTATGCCACATAAATTATGTTACATAAACATTTACTGTAGCTATAACTCCCCCATTTTTTCCTTTAATTTGCCTTTAGCATCCACACTTCACCTCCATGCACAAACGTTGGCTCAACAGCAACAATCCCTACATACATTTCATCCATATTTTTATACATGTATGCGAGTATGTGTTCTTTTTACTGTAGAAGTCAGACAAAATAAATTTTTCTTCCTATTTTGTCAGTTACCTGATCCGATCAAGAAACAGATCGAGATGAGGGTCCTTGCAGTGTCGTGTATGAACGAGGTTTACCGCATTCCACGGCTTACCTGAACATAATTCTATTTACTTTGAGAACTGAAAGCAAACAAGTCAAGTGGTAGGACCATACCCTCCCACCGCCAGAAGGTTAACTTAACGCCATACTTTTGACCATAGTTTTTTCTTCAGCATTTTAGAGATTTTTACGTAATATTTTGGAGACTTTTTTGTTAACAAAAGCACCCTGTGGTTTAAGCCAGGTGACTGACACTACAGACCCGGTATATGATGCTCCCTAATTTCTTCCGGCCAGTTAAATGAAAAAAGGTGACATTTGTCGATGGGTCATTCAAACTAGGTCAGTTAATAATAAGGTCGGTCTTGAGTCCCCTGATGAGCCAATACGATCAGAACTAAATGCAACATAAAGAAAGGTGAAACAACAACAACAACAACAACAACAACAACAACAACAATAATAATAATAATAATTTTTTTTTTAAAAACTACGCTTTATATAGAGCTTTTGAGGGCTTTCCCAGCTCTCAAAACTATTCAAGATTTTATCCACTTCCTTATCAGGAATATAATAAAATACGAAAAAGTATGAAAACCAAGTTACGAATATTACTTCTACCAAAGATCATGGATAATGAGGTTGCTACATGTTTATGTATAGATGAACACCGCCCACACAAGCACATCTCACTCAAGAGAGAAATCTACGAGTCAAATAAAGTGAAAGAGAAAGATTTTTGTCTCTAATTTAAAAAAAAAATCGGTAAGAAAATATTCCCTTAGGCTGATATTTACGGCATCTCTACAAAATTCTCTCTCTCTCTCTCTCTCTCTCTCTCTCTCTCTCTCTCTCTCTCTCTCTCTCTCTCTCGTAAAGGTTCGAAGAATGTCCATACGTTTTCTACAATGTTTTTGTGGGATTTCATCCTCAGAGGTAGACTATTTTTCTTCCCCTTTTACTGGTGGCGTCAGTTGTTGCGTCGAGTGATCTTGATAAACTCAAAAACGTCACCATGACTTAGAAACCATATTTTATTCATCCCAACGCCAAATCAAAGTCCTTCAAAAGAAGGCATCGTGCTTACCCCATATAAAAAATGGGAAAAAAGCACGTTAAAACGAAGAATACTTTCTATCAAAGGTAAGAAACACCACCATCTATTTTGATATCGGACGCAGAAGAGGGACTCGAAAAGTCGTCAGTCCCATACCACATTCTCTAAGCCTGTCCTCATATAAAAGAAAAAAGGTCCTAAGGATAAAAGATATAAAGACAATAATGTAAAGAAGAAATTCCTTCAGTGAGGAAGAAGTGATAATATGTATTTTGCATTTTGGAAAATCTTGTCAAATTACAATTTTTCTCTCTGCAGTGTGACAACTGCGACACATCTTGCTAAACATTTCAATTCCTGATGTTTTGGTGGTCTGGTAGGCGAGTGTGATGGCTGTGGTCTTCACTTATAACAGAATGTCAATCGCTGGTTATGTCTAACGACAGAACGCGAACATTCGCACAAACACAACGAAATGGAAGAGTAGGTAACAGGAAATGAGATGGCGCCATTGTTGAAAGTAGTTTGTTAAATAAATGAGAACACAAAGAATCTTGTTGAACACGTGTCTGGTTTTTTATTCGATTTTATTTTCTTTAGAGATGGCGAAAAAGAACTTGACGTAATTTGCATTTTCAGTTGTCGTCTCCTTATCTCTTTTCTCTAGACCCTTTTTCACTCTGAAAATTTATTTTACTCTGTCTCCTTTCTGTTATTACTATTTCGGCCACTGTTCTACTGAGCTAAAAGAGGGAGTGAGTCGTTTCTATTACAACAGTTGCCCCGCACAACCTGTCAAGCCACTACGTCCTATATTTTGTCTTTAAGAGCCACCAACCTTCCGATTATTTTGTTCACTGGCTTTCTGTTCCCAATCGCCTAGCTTTGGCCTTCTCTCATTTAATTTAGCGTTCCCGAATTCTATTACTTTTTCTCATTTTGATATTCGCTTACTGGACTCCCATCGAAATCAGGCCTCCAATATTTTCTTATTTTGTCTTTTGCTGAAGCCTGAGTTCGATAACAATACCGAGAGCAGAAGTCAGACCCATTTATCTCAGCAAGAGAAGCTGGTCTGTGGCCCTGGATCGAACGAAACGCAGCATTTCTGGCCTAAAGCTTTTATTTGAAAACCCCTTAGCAGCAGCAAAAGGTTTCTGGTCGAAGCGTTAAAAAGAGGCCCTCCGAAAATAACTGAAAATAGAAAAACTCGCTTTATAACTTTCCAAACGAAGAATTTATAGAAGGTAAAATAAAATTTTGGTCTTTGACAATAATTTGGGAAAACTCGCAGTATAATTTTCTAAACGAACCCTTTGAATAAAAAAAACAAGCGTAATTTAAAACTTAAACGCGTTAATGGAGCAGCGCACCTTCGAAAAAAGAACTGTTTATGTTCACATACTCATTACGTTCATTACCATAAATGAGAATAAAATACACTTTCCCCCACTCTATTAACCTTTCGTTGTATACTGTATAGCTTCTGATATTCCCTTCTTACAGTTTTATTAAAATTAGCGTTTTGATAGTGAATTTTCTACCAGGTTTTTTTTTTTTTTTACAAATTTCGCAACGAGAGAGAGAGAGAGAGAGAGAGAGAGAGAGAGAGAGAGAGAGAGAGAGAGAGAGAGAGAGAGAGAGAGAGAGAGAGAGAGAGAGAGATTTTCTTCCTATCAAATTTCATCCGCGACCATTTTTTTCCTATAAAATTCTCAAAGCGAAGAGCTTTTTTTTACCTGAATTTCTTCCTTGGCCTTGGATATATATACCGAAAGCGTGTCTTCCTTAAATTCCACGTAAACAGATTGAATATAGATACATTCATACCTACAGTATATACATGTATATATATAATAAATAATACTCACATACACACACATATATGTACGTGTATATATATATATATATATATATATATATATATATATATATATATATATATATATATATATATATATATATATATATATATATTGTTAGGAACAATCGTTTGTCGATTGTTCCCTTGGTGGATTGTTGCCTCCTTTATTTGTGTTTTTTTCGTGCTGGTGAGTTGACGTCTGTCGCGGAGTGCTTGACAGCGTCAGTCAGGTTCGTAACAGCAACAAGTCAGGTTCGTAACAGCAACAAGTCAGGTTCGTAGCAGCAATGAGTCAGGTTCGTAGCAGCAACGAGTCCAAGGTAGCAGCAGCAGGTATCCGTACCTGCGAGTCAGGTCCTGGCAGCAGAGCAGTGGAGAGTTTCTTGAGGACGGGATGGTTGCCGTGTCGGCTCTGTCTTGGTCGTCGTAGATGGAGGAGGACGTCAGTACGTTTCTGGGAGGGCGAGATGGTTGCCGTGTCGGCTCTGTCGCGGTCGTCAGTACTGGAGGAGGACGTCAGCACTGTGCTTGAGGACGAGATGGTTGTCGTTTCGGCTCTGTCTTAGTTGTCCTGCAGTGTTCCTTTGAGCTGCCAGTTTGTGTAATTAGTTTTGCTGCCTGGGTATTATGACATTTTTGAACTTATTAATTTTTGTAAGGATTATTGATTTGATTTTACATGTATATTTTACTGACTCCATTTAACTGTGCTGCTCGTGTTATTTGATCATGTTACCTCATTAGTGTTGTTACTTGTGTAATAATTTTTTTTGGACTTGTTGTTTTCAGATTTAATGTTCAGAATTATTATTTTTAATTATCTTCACTGACACTCTTAAATGTAACGTTTGTGCCGTTAATGGTCTCTTATGATGTTTATTTGATTATTTTTCTTTTAAGGTAATTTGATTACGCTGCTGATGATTTGTTTTTACAATTCTTAGAAGTGCTGTCTCATTTTGTATTGTTTATCAATTTATTATTGACACATTGTTGTATATAAGTTTAAATTGAACCTGACTCGCATGTATATAACTTTTTTGTAAATAAATTAACTTTAAGGTAACTTTTTCGTTTTGTTCTGCTCCTCCCTCCTTTGTTTGTCCTCTCGTCAGTCATTACAGCCCAATTGCTTGTTTATTTGGAAGAACCTGTTGATCTCGAAAAGCGAGATCATAATAATATATATATATATATATATATATATATATATATATATATATATATATATATATATATATATATATATATATATATGTTTCCTTCTCCTTTTCCTTAATGTTACATGCTCTCTTTCCCTACTGTGCGTTGCAGGTAAGACGCTTCTGTGCAGAGGTTGCTTCCAGTCAGGTCATCATCATCGAATAATACGGGAACACTTGTGGCTCTTTGCCGTTTAGTTCACTCCGGCACGTTCAATGGTTTTTGTGACTTAGTCATCTGATTATGATCTTCCATCCCACGCCCTCTGTGGAGTCATCCCATGGCCAGTACAGGTGGCTTATACTGTACTGAGTTCATGTGAATCAGCTCACAACATTAGTTTTGGATGCCTTTTCCTTCGGAGGGTCACATCTGTTTTTCTTCATAAAGAATGTTTTCATGCTCGGGAGAGAGATGGTCCTCAAATTTACCCTTAAGTCTGTTAGTGATCTGAACTCCCCTCCGGAGGTGCCTGCAGTCCGCAGAAAACAAGTATTCATTTTACGACAGAATTCTGATTGAGATCAGGAAATGTCTAAAAGGAAGGTTGCGTGTCCCACACTCTTAATCTCGACCCCATCAGGCGCGGTACCCATTAACGAACGGGCTTGGAGCGTTTCACACACCAAGAGCAAACACTGTACCAATCATCCACAGTGCGTGCTTCATACATACAGTACATACATACATACACACACACACACACACACACACACATATATATATATATATATATATATATATATATATATATATATATATATATACATATACGTATACATACACAAATATTATATATATATGTGTGTATAAGTGCATATATTATACGAATGACGCAGCACCGATACTCATTACTACTTTCTGACGTATTAAAACTGTCACAGGACTTTTCGTGCACCTGGAAGGACGACGTTAACGTTTAACAGAATTTCCTAGCTGGATCACTTACTTCTATTTTCGAAATAATTACACATTTTCATGACCGAGCCATAAAGGTTCCCGCTTCCTTTCTTGTTTTAAATGCCATTACCTAACCCTTTAAAAGAAAACGAAAATATCTTAAGATATTGCTTCTGGCCTACCACCCACTACTACTACTCCTAATAGCTGTAAATAGGCACATGTATTCTGAACCGATCTGTCATTATATATATATATATATATATATATATATATATATATATATATATATATATATATATATATATATATATATATATATAATGACAGATCGGTTCAGAATACATGTGCCTATTTACAGCAAGTAGGAATAGTAGTAGTGGGTGGCAGGCCAGAAACAATATTTTGGCCTAAAAAACGTAAGCTGAATGGTGTAGCATCAGTCTTAACACCTACTTCTGCTGACTGTACTAGTGAATAACTACAGTACATCCTTAGTCTCTATGCACAATAAGCCTTGGGTGAGTGTTATACAAGGTGGGCAATGGGGTTGCCTATGATGGCTGATTGCACCTTACATAAGAGGGTGATGGGGTTGCCTAAGATTCCTGAAGATTCTGTATTATACAAGTAATGCAATTTTAGGTAAGGTGGACAGTGGGCAGGTGGGTGGCTACTTTGGCAATGATTTATAATTCAGTCTTAATACAATGTGGGTCATTGGGTTGCCTATGACGGCAGCTCCTATCTTGTAGAAGGTGGCTAAGGGGAATGTCTATGATGGCTGATTATGACTTGTACAAGGTGGTCAGAGGGGGTTGCTTGTGGTGGCTGAATGCACCATATATACAGTTGCCTAAGTTTACCTGACTGCATCTTATACAAAGTGGCCTGTGGGGTTATGATGGCTTATTGACCCATATACAAGGTGGTTAGGGGGTTGTCTGTGATGGCTGATTTCATTTCAAACAGATGGGCGGTGGGTTTGCCAAAGATTCTTCATGCAGTCTTTTATGACTGCACCATATATATATATATATATATATATATATATATATATATATATATATATATATATATATATATATATATATATATATATATATGTATATATATATATATAATGTGTGTGTTGGTGTAAGTCTATGGGCATATTTACTTCTTAGCAACTTACTCAAAGGTCTTGTTATTTTTTTTAATTGGATAACTTCCGGCAGTAGTCTACCTGTGAGGTCTTTTTTTTATTTCTATTCAAAATGTTTGACTAACTGGTTGACTGGCAAAGTTCTTTACACAAACATTCATTCAGTCCATACATAATACAAAATTACTTCATTAACTCACACCCTTAAAACTTCGTATAAAAACTGGTATTATTGCGTAATCATTGGCATTTTTTTCATATTTCAAAAATTCTGTTAAAAAATATAGACTTGCATCTAATTACCGATCATATTCACCTTAAATTATGTAAATGATCAGCAAAAATCTGACGGGATGAAAAGAAAAATCCACCTGAGGCACTCCATACCAAACAGAAAAATAAAAAATGACAATTGTCAAGACTCGAGCGAATTCCCGAGGAACAACAATAAAACCGAACGTTCACGACTTCCCGAGAACGCAGCTGAGGAAGACGCCACCGTCGCAAGTCGTAAATAACACTGAAAGGAACATTTGATTTATTTATTTAGTCTTAGATGACTGCAGGAATGCACGGCTGACGATCCATAATTTCTCCGAGTATTCTCAAATTACCAGACACCAAAGGAAGTCGACAACAATTTGCGTGTGGTTGTGTATATGTATGTGTGGATGTTGTGTCTGCAAATGCTACTTCGCTTTGGTTTTTTTTTTTTTTTTACGAACTTTATTTAATCATTTTTTCCCTTTTCTTATGCATGCTTTTAACCAAGGGAAATCGGGACGTAATTATTATTATAGATGAAAACCTGAACCCATCTGTCGACGACAAAACACACGTAGATGTCGGAATATTTTAATATTTGTAAATATACGGAATTTACCGTCTATACTTCCCAAAATGGTGCATTCCGTAAATAAATGTTAAGACCTAGTTATTGCCCTTATTGTCATTCATATTGACGCCAAAGTGTTTAAGGGAATGGTGTCGAATATTGACGAAAAATTTTGAAAAAAATCGATCTTTAGTGAATCTCGTATCGAATACATTGTTACCATGGCAACTTAGTCTCCAGATATTGTTGACACACTCTTTAGCTATTAATGAGACTTAGTTTAGCTCTTTATCTTTAACAGTTTTAAAGCAACAGCCGTTTTTACGGACGCATACTATTGCAGATTTTGCCTTCAGCAGTTAGGAGCAGAATCAAGGTGGAAATAGTGTCTTTCAATAATTTTTCAGTTAGTTATATGCGTTTTCGTAACCCAAGTCAATATTTGAGCAACAGGCCCTTAACGATAATTTTGGCTAGCATCTATATTCCATTTCCATTGTTAAAATACGAGTCGCTGATGCCTATCTTGTTATTAACTATTAAAAAGGACTGATCTTGTACTGACCACGGTGTACCAATTCACCTGAGAACTGATATTCAACTGTGTCACGAAATTTTAATAAATCCTAAAGTCGTGATTTTTTATCATGTTTTTCCAAATGTCAGTACTGTTAAGCTTTATAGAAAAGGGCATGTTCTATATTCATTTATTTCCTAATAATAATAATAATAATAATAATAATAATAATAATAATAATAATAATAATAATAATAATAATAATAATAATAATAATAATAATAATAATAATAACAGCGGCACAAGATCAGGCCCTAAGAGCCAGATATGTCCAAAGAACAATAGATGGAAATAACTTCTCGCCCATATGCAGGAAGTGCAACATGAAAGACGAGACCATAAACCACATAGCAAGCGAATGTCTGGCGCTTGCACAGAACCACTACAAAAAAAAAGGCATGATTCAGTAGCAAAAGCCCTCCACTGGAGCCTGTGCAAGAAACACCAGCTAGCTTGCAGTAATAAGTGGTACGAACACCAACCTGAGGGAGTGATAGAAAACGATCAGGCAAAGATCCTCTGGGACTATGGTATCAGAACCGATAGGGTGATACTTGCCAATAGACAGACGTGACGTTGACTGACAAAATCAAGAAGAAGTATCATTCACTGACGTCGCAATACCGTGGGAAACCAGAGTAGATGAGAAAGAAAGAAAAAATTTACGTGTCAAGACCTGAAAATCGAAATAAGAAGGATATGGAATATGCCAGTGGAAATTGTACCCGTAATCATAGGAACACTAGGGACGATCCCAAGATCCCTGAAAAGGAATCTGGAAAAACTAGATGCCGAAGTAGCTCCAGGACTCATGCAGAAGAGTGTGCTGCTAGAAACAGCCCACATATAATAGTGAGAAAAGTGATGGACTTCTAAGGAGGCAGGATGCAACCCGGAACCCCACATTATAAAAACCACCCAGTCGAATAGGATGACTGCGATAGACTAAAAATAAATGAATACATTAAAAAAAAAAAAAAAAAAAAAAAAAAAATAATAATAATAATAATAATAATAATAATAATAATAATAATAATAATAATAATAATAATAATAATAATAATAATAGTATTTCCGGTATTTGCCCACTATGGTTACGGAGAATTTTTTTCTGACTAAAAATGAAATTTCAAAATAATTCACGGAAACACGACAACTCATGACGAATAATAATATTAATTATCGATACCATGCACACTCGAAAATTTACAGTAATAGCAGCATTGCAATTTAACGAAATATTTCTTCCTAAAAACATAAAAGGCAAATATCTGGAAAATCAAAAGCTGTTTTTGAAAACTATTGTTATCTGATTAGAATAATAATAATAATAATAATAATAATAATAATAATAATAATAATAATAATAATAATAATAATAATATACCTTGCACAGAATATCTAATTACACAATCTAACATTAACTAAAAAATTTTATTTTAAGATTAAAAATATGATAGAAATATTGCAGTCAATGTTTGCCGACTGTTCCAACCTAATGACAACCTTTCATTAATAAAACTGTCTACAAAAAATACATGAATTTTAAGAACTGCTACTAAACCCCTGGGATCAAAACTTTAATCTACTGGACAGTTGTCAGAAATCAAATCTTATTTTTCGGTTGCCTTTTACAATTTGTGTTGAGAATGAGACAAATTTCTCTAATGAATGGACTAAGAACACTACACCGTGCCAACATCTCTACAAACTGGACATTCCCCATCTTGTAAATACAATTAAAAATAGTTGTGGGTGCTTATCTTTTAGGTAAAAACAGAACTATTAGCATTCACTTTCCTTATGGAGCAATAGGTCAAGTCCTCTTAGTAAACCAGGTTCATAAAATTTGACAGTTGTTGATAATCAGGATTGTAAAGCCAGATGGACAAATCAATAAATTAGTTAGCACTCGATATACTGGAAACTGAGTAACGACTATTCGTTATTCCAGTAAAGTATTAAAATATTACAGTAAATGCTACATTTAAAGTCAGTGCAGATAGAAGCGAAATAAAAAAAAATCGTAGTGACTCTCTCTCTCTCTCTCTCTCTCTCTCTCTCTCTCTCTCTCTGTCTCGCATTTCTTACTTTAATCAAGTTAATCATTATGTATTGAAAAATTAAAATTAAAATACGGAAATCAACAACCTTACATTTTCACCAGCAATGCAACGTATCAGCATACTGGAGAGAGAGAGAGAGAGAGAGAGAGAGAGAGAGAGAGAGAGAGAGAGAGAGAGAGAGAGAGAGAGAGAGAGACTGTTCCGCATATTCCTTCTCTTTGCTCTTAATCATATTCGCTTTTAGAAGAGTTTGAGAGCCCTGTAGGGAATAACCTTTCTAAGTATTTTTATCTATCACTTCTTTCCCTCCCGCTATTTTGTTTTAATCTCCAGTGAAAAAGTTGAAAAAAAGTTATAACTTCTGAAAGGGAGAAGTGATACACCAGGAGTAATTGTTTCTTTCTCGCCTAACTTGGGCAATATTTTCCCTTAGGACCATAAATATCTCCAGTTAGTGCAACTTCCACTTAGTGAACTCCCAAGGGATAAACCGCTGGATTTACATAGTGAGGTAAATTCTACCTGTATGTTCTGAACTAATGTAATGTGTGTTATCACTTCTAATGGTCTAGTAAAACTATCAGAGTAGAGGATTTTTTTTCACTGAATCAGAATGTCTATATTCCAATGCCAATCTACTGCTGCATTCGTTTTTGTAATAGAGTATTATCAATGTGAATTACTACAAGGTTGTATTTTGGGTTGAAAATATTGTTACAAATATCAAGGAATTCCATACACTTTGAAGCATGTTCAGTTTCCTAAAATAGTATGATTACCATTCCTAAGTACCTTTTGAATCTCAACATTTTTCCTCACTTGCAACTTGCCTGTTTACGAATAATTCTGAATAAAGGAGCATCCATTTGTTTTCCTAAGTATTATGCACTGCTGCTTGCATATTTGAACTGAAATTCTTATTCAAATATATTTCTCGTATGAATATTTGTTACTTAGAAGAACAATACTAATTGTGCTCCCGATACATCCCCCAACTATTTTCATGTGCTGAATCTAGTCTACGCACTGAGTAAATATCTCATTCAAGTTCGAGATTGAACTTTCTTGTTTTTTTCAAAGCCAGTTCTGAAAAAAATGTTCGCTTCATTTGAAACTTTGGTATTTTGGAATTTTGGAATCGGTGTAATAGAGAATCAGTTGATGAAATTTTCTGGCCAGCAAACGATAATTCAACGAAACTACCACCGAATAACTCAATCAGAGAGTACACAAACAGTATAAAATACATATATATATATATATATATATATATATATATATATATATATATATATATATATATATATATATGTGTGTGTGTGTGTGTGTGTGTGTGTGTGTAATTAATTTTCTAGTTTTTAGTCAAGTTGCTTCCACATTGCAGTAAAACGTCATTATTACTCCTCGGCACCTCACCGCAATCCCATCACAAATAGGTTGAATACAACTCGACTTATTGCTGCTTGTAACCAGGTTTTCCTACGATTATCCAGCATTTACCAAAGGTTCGATCTCAACGCACCCTCCGTATTTTCTTTACCCAGATAGCTATGGTCTCCATTCCCAGCTAGGTCGACTAATCATGCAGGGGTTCCCAAACTATGGGTCGCGACCCCTATAGGGGTCGTGAAAAGATTCTTTTGGGTCGCAAGAAGACAAGGTGATTGTAAGGTATATTATCTTTAAGAATTTCACTCATATATATATATTTTTTTACAGGTCATTTGAGTAAACATAGAACAAATACACACACCCAAAAAAAGAAACTTATGAACTGTCACCTCTCATTCATATTTCATAAATCTAACCAAACTATAAACTTAACCTGAACTTATTCAAAAATAAATATAATTACTAATAACTAAAGTACGCCTTGTATTTGATTTTGCCAAAGTCTACGTCGACCTGGGAAAAAGGAAATGTTAATCCTTCCTGGTAGAGGTTCTTGAAAGATTATGATGTAAAATACTACGTAATCAAAGGTTGAAAAATCTTCTCCTTTAGTGATCATTAATACACATTTATTGATACAACAAAATGTAAAGGTCTATACTTATTTAATGAAGTTTCTTACTCTCTGGCTGTGCAATACACACACACACACACACACACACACACACACACACATATATATATATATATATATATATATATATATATATATATATATATATATATATATATATATATATATATATATATCTGGCTGTGCAATACACACACACACACACACACACATATATATATATATATATATATATATATATATATATATATATATATATATATATATATATATATATATATATATATATATATATATATAATATATATATATATATATATATATATATATATATATATATAATATATACAGTATATATATATATATATATATATATATATATATATATATATATATATATATATAATATATATATATATATATATAATATATATATATATATATATACTGAAGTACCTGATACAATGTCATTATTCCTTATGACAACAGTAGGCCTCGTAACGAAAACAAATTCGTTGTATCCTCTTTCGCAGTCTTGCAACACTCAGCTGTTCGTACGCGTACGGTGCACAGCGTACAGGTTTAATTGTGTCGCCGTTTTCTATATTTTACTACATGATGAAAAACAAATCTATGGTATGCATATATATATATATATATATATATATATATATATATATATATATATATATATATATATATATATATATATATTCTCTTAAAATTAATTTTTATGCTTGATATATATTTATGAATTAAGAAGATGCTATTTGTAATTATTAAATGTAATTTCTTCAGTCAAATGTATTTTTAATACTAAATATTTGGATCACAACTTTCATCTCTGATTTCATCTTTCAAATTAGGTTACCAATAGTGATAGTAGCTACTAGTTTACCTCAGTTGTTTGTGATATTTTCTGTTTGTATCTCTTCTTTGCAAAATGGATCGCTGGGTAATTCAAAAGTGGACGTAAAAGAAACTTCAGATATAAATCAAGAGACCGCAGAAGTGGATAATAATGTAGTTACAACACCGTCTCAGTCAAATATGAAAAGGAGTGTTGTTGAACCAAGCAGCAGCGGTCAACCACAGCCAAAACGGCGAAAGTACCAAGAAGATTTTATTCAGTATGGTTGCCATGTTGTTAATGACGTTCATCATCCTCGGTGTGTTATATGTTTGGAAGTGTTGGCTAATGAAAGCTTAAAACCAGCAAAAATGAAAAGACACCTGCAGTGCAAGCACCAGTCATTCACAAATAAACCAATAGATTTTTCCCGACGCAAGAAAATGGAGTTACAAGGACAAAAGCAAGTGATAACAGAAAATGTTGCATTGCCTGTCAAAGCTCAAATGGCAACATATGAGGTTGCATACCTAATTGCTCAGAGAAAAAAGCCACACACAATAGGGGAAGAGCTTATCAAACCTGTTGCACTGGCAATGTGTGGAGCTATTCATGGAGAAAAGTTGGCTCGCGAACTTGAATCCATATCCCTGTCAAACAATACGGTTGGTAGGCGAATTCATGAGATTGCAAGTGACATACTGATTCAGTTGATGGAGAGAGTTAAGAATGTAAATTATGCTTTACAATTACATGAATCAACCGACATTTCTAGTTCTCAATTATTTGCATTTAGAAGATATAGCTTCAATGGAAAATTGAATGAAGATATGTTGTTTTGCCTTACGCTAGAAGGAAAGTGTACAGGAGATATTTTCATGGCATTAGATAAAAAACTTCATGAGCTTGGACTTTCTTGGGATCGGTGTGTAGGTATATGCACAGATGGAGCCGGGGCAATGTTAGGTAAAAAGAAAGGACTAAAAGCAAAGGTACATAAAGTGGCTCCTCATATACGTTTTACTCACTGTATTATTCATCGAGAAGCTCTCGCTTGGAAAGCCACTGTTCCCGAACTTAAAACTGTTTTTGATACAGCTGTCAAAATCGTCAACTACATAAAATCACGCCCTTTGAATGCCAGGTTATTTGCTTCCCTGTGCAAAGACATGGGCTCAGACCATGAAGCATTGTTGCTTCACACAGAAATCAGATGGCTCTCCAGGGGAAAAGTTTTCACACGGCTGTATCAGCTGAGAGATGAGGTCCGCCTATTCCTTTTGGATTCAGGCTCTGAATTTAGTGTATTCATGACTGATAGTAACTGGTTAGGAAAGCTAGTGTATTTATCATGCTTTTTTGATAAACTTAATGAGTTAAATCTTTCCATACAAGGTCCAAACACAAATATTTTGGCATTGTTCGACAAGATAAATGCATTCTCAAAGAAGCTTGAGCGATGGATTTCACGAGCTGAAGAGGGTAACACTGAAATGTTTCCTGAACTTGAAGAGTTTGGCGAGGAAAATGAGTTATGTCTGGATAATTTGAAAGCAATAATAGTTAATCATCTTCGAAATCTTCTTAATCACTTCAAGAAATACTTTTTAGAAGAGTCAGATCTAGAACAGTATGATTGGATACGAATGCCACTCACTGCTCCTGGTAATCATTTATCATCTGACCTCGAGGAAGCACTGCTTGAATTATCTTCTGATAGAACCTTACAACTCAAGTTTGGGTCAACAAAATTGAATGAGTTTTGGATATCAGTATCGGAGGAATATCCTGGTTTATCAAAGGCAGCACTGAATATCTTAACACCGTTTGGATCGACTTATGTCTGTGAAACTACCTTCTCTGCATTAACGTATATCAAGAATAAATACCGATCTCGATTGAGCGTAGAAGATGATCTGCGAGTTGCAGTCTCCGATATCACCCCGAGATTTGAGATGTTAAGTTCAAAGAAACAAGCCCATTCATCCCATTAAATTAAACAAGGTTAGATTGTATTGTACTTTAAAACGGGTTTAAAACAAAGCAAACAAACAATCTCTCTCTCTGTCTCTCTGTCTGTCTGTCTGTCTGTCTGTCTGTCTGTCTGTCTCTCTCTCTCTCTCTCTCTCTCTCTCACACACACTTATGTACTCAACACACAAATATACTTTTTGTGTTTGTTCATAACACACACACACACACACACACACACACACACACACACACACATATATATATATATATATATATATATATATATATATATATATATATATATATATATGCATACATACATATGTACAGTATGTATGTATGTATGGATGTTGGTATTTATATAGTTTGTATGAGTTCAGGTTATATACGTAATTATTTTGTTTCATACGCAGTTATAAAAGCAAGATGTATATATAAGTAAAATCTATATCCCACTGAGGAAAATATTTTTTGCCTGGAGGGGTCGCAAAATGTTTGAAGTAAGTTTTATGGGTCGCCAAGTAAAAAAGTTTGGGAACCCCTGCTTTAATGAAGAGTGCATTCATCCAAGTCCAGGAAATCTGGCCCATCCTTTCTTCCCATTCATGTCTCCGGAGCGAAAATTCTCCAATATCGAGCATAGTTCAACAGCACGGAAAGGAGGAGAGCCGAGAAGGAAAAGAAAATGAAATGAGAAGCGGGGGGATGAAACGTGAGAGAATGAGCGAGGGAGGAGGAATGTCAGGATTTTCTCTTTTACCCGAATTTCTCTTCAGCAGAATCCAGGACGACATTCGCCCTATTTACTATTTTCATGGGGTTTTTATGATTCTGTGGCCATAAATGTCAGGAAAGTCTTTGGTCTAAACCTGCTGATTTTAAATTATTATTTTAGCAAAGGTACAAACCTAAAATTATCTTGTAGAATCCTTCTTGGTTTAGGAATAATAAATATTCAGAACAACATCACGGTTTCTTTGACAGCATCTCATATTTAAATTTTTGGGGTATATCAAAAAGAGTTAGGTTGAGGACTGACTGAGTGAATGATTGACTAACATTAGGAACACGTTTTTGTTGTATAAATATTTCACATTTTCTAAAGAAAAACCCAGGAAAAATATTACATAATTCTTATACAATTCAAGCACAGATGATAAAGAAAATTTGTAGATATGTTTAAAGGTATTAATATGTTTTGTTTTATTTACTTCTGTATGCATTTTTATTTAATAAAAATGAGTTCTTTTGTCAGTACACGCGGATATGTGTGGGCAATTTCATCTTACTCATGATGTTTAGTCATTAACAAGAATTATATTAGTAATAATTTCTCTAGTTCTGTCATTTTTTATGAAGCATATTTATCATCTATTTAAACAGTCAAAAAATTATAACAGTTCACGGGTTGAACCATGCTTGTAGATTTCAAAATGGCAAAAAGATATGGACTCACATACAGATGTCCGAGCACTTATCCATATGCGGCAAGTTTTCATGCCATAATAGGTTAACAGGGGCAGAAAATTCTAGCATAAACGTACTTGATTTAAATCTCAGTGGAGGAGTCACCATTTCCTCAGAGTTCTCAACAAAAATACCGCGAATTTACATTCTTGTCAAAATATTTGCTAACTTTTCTTTCACTTTCCCTGAGGATCACTCCTGTCCCTTTTATTTTCCTGAGAAAGGGGGAGGAATAAAAGATTGAGGTGATCGACGACCTACTGAATCTTCCTTCGATATTCGATTAAGAGATGGACGAAAGTGTTTATCACTTTGAAAGAACATGGATGCAGAAAATATGGTTCACGTCATGGATACGTTTGAGGTTTCCAGGATCGCGCGGCTGTACTATATTTGACAGGAGGGAAAATAAACATTCTACCTTGACGTTAGTTGAGAAAATAGAGGCGACAGAAAGTTTTAAATGACACGTGTGCACTCATATCTATCCATCTACACATAAGGGCCAGAGCTGAGGCTCGAAGTATACACCAGGAAGGAAAGTACTGTAATAGGGAAAGATGGTTAAGTGCAGAATAACGACGACTTAACCATCCTAGAATCCATAATTATCAAAAAGACTGTACTGTCGTTAAATAATCAATCGTCTTCTGTAAAATTGTTTATAGCCTAGTTTGGGCAACTGGTTTTCCTCACCCTGTTTCTATTCATTTAAGTTAGTCTTGCTTTTTCTTTCGTATAGGTAGGATGTTCTAAGATATTACTGAACTCCTTTTACTTATAATGAGTTTGTCTGTAAACGAGGTGTTTTGTTTTAAATGTTTTTACTTCATAAAGAGCTGTTGCCATTGCATTAATTTAAGTTATTAATGTTCGCATATCATATCTTATAGACTTGAAAATTTGACTTGAAATTCGTCGCGAAACGTCGGCATTGAAAATAAACTGTTAAGGGATGAGCATGCCTTTCTCTGTTACTTCCTTCGTGATCTATCTATCTATCTATCTATATATATATAATATATATACATATATATATACATACATACATATATATATATATATATATATATATATATATATATATATATATATATATATATATATATATATATATATATATATATATAGAAAGACCGACAGACAGAGAAAGATGACAACGCTTGACAACAATTAAATAGCCTAACTAAAAGGAGGAAAGAGCCATTTTACATTTAAGGTTAAATACATGTACACTGAAACATATTGCAGATGAAATGGACGATGGAGAATGTTTTGAAAAAATTCCCCTCGCGGACACATACACACTCAATTGGCTCACACACAGGTGGCAGCGATACACTTGACAAGAGGGGAAAAATTATTCTACCTTGAGAGATTAATACGCTAAGTAATGATGCTACAGGAGTTGTAAAGAACACACGCTCACGTTTTTTTGAGAGAAAGAGAGAGAGAGAGAGAGACGACATGATCGTCCGAAAAAGCCTGGCCATTTTTAACGCTGGAACAATTAAGCTGAGAAAGTAATGGCTGAATGCAAGTTCTCAAAAACTATTGCTGAAATCTCTGGAATAAGCCGCGATCTTAAAGCGGAGACGAATTGATTCTAATTTGGAAGTACAGGTGGCTCATTTATTCAGCGGAAAACTCATAGCAGTAAGAGTTGGCTCATTAATTTGAAGGAAAGCACTTGGTTGTAAGAGGTGGCTCATTTACCCAACAGAAAACTACTAGCAGTAAGAGTTGGCTCATTCATTTGAAGGAAAGCACTTGGTTGTAAGAGGTGGCTCATTTACCCAACAGAAAACTACTAGCAGTAAGAGTTGGCTCATTCATTTGAAGGAAAGCACTTGGTTGTAAGAGGTGGCTCATTTACCCAACAGAAAACTACTAGCAGTAAGAGTTGGCTCATTCATTTGAAGGAAAGCACTTGGTTGTAAGAGGTGGCTCATTTACCCAACAGAAAACTACTAGCAGTAAGAGCCGGCTCATTCATTTGAAGGAAAGCACTTGGTTGTAA
Organism: Macrobrachium rosenbergii; assembly: GCA_039081455.1. Taxonomy (NCBI): domain Eukaryota; kingdom Metazoa; phylum Arthropoda; class Malacostraca; order Decapoda; family Palaemonidae; genus Macrobrachium; species Macrobrachium rosenbergii. The sequence goes on from JANJGK010000010.1 coordinate 1,167,470, forward strand.
GAGGTGGCTCATTTATTCAACAGAAAACTCCTGCAGTAAGAGTTGGCTCATTCATTGGAAGGAAAGTATTTGATTGTAAGAGGTAGCTCATTTATTCAGCAGAAAACTCCTAGCAGTAAGAGTTGGCTCATTCATTTGAAGGAAAGCACTTGGTTGTAAGAGGTGGCTCATTTATTCAGCAGAAAACTACTAGCAGTAAGAGTTGGCTCATTCATTTGAAGGAAAGCACTTGGTTGTAAGAGGTGGCTCATTTATTCAACAGAAACCTCCTGCAGTAAGAGTTGGATCATTCATTTGAAGGAAAGCACTTGGTTGTAAGAGGTGGCTCATTTATTCAGCAGAAAACTACTAGCAGTAAGAGTTGGATCATTCATTTGAAGGAAAGCACTTGGTTGTAAGAGGTGGCTCATTTATTCAGCAGAAAACTACTAGCAGTAAGAGTTGGCTCATTCATTTGAAGGAAAGCACTTGGTTGTAAGAGGTGGCTCATTTATTCAACAGGAAACTCCTGCAGTAAGAGCTGGCTCATTCATTGCAAGGAAAGCATTTGGTTGTAAGAGGTGGCTCATTTATTCAGCAGAAAACTCATAACAGCAAGAGTTGGCTCATTCATTTGAAGGAAAGCACTTGGTTGTAAGACGTGGATAATTTTTTGGACGGAAACATTTAGATCTAAGAAGCGGTACTTTTTTTCGGATGGTAAACACTTTATAGCCTAAAGCAGCCCTTTTATTAGAAAGAAAAGACTTGGAAGTAAACGCTCTTTACTACGACAAAAAGCGTTGGGAAGTGGGAGATTACTTATTCATTAAAAGAAAATAACTTGGAAGTAACTGCTGGCTTATTTATTTAACAGAAATTATTAAAATTAAATCTAAAATCTGGGTAATTTATGAATCGGAAGATCTTTGAAGAAAGCACTAAACCATTTATCAGAAAAAAAGCATTCGGCCCACTCTTATCAAGGACAATAATATACAGCACAAAGAACCTTCTAATGTGAATTATGAGAACACATCCCCGCACAAAATTGCTCCTTAAATCCCACATTAATCTCAAGATTCTGCTCTGGTGAGACGTCAGGTAGCCCTAAAGAATCCACCTACATTTCTCAAGACATACTTGGCCAGGCTCATGATCTGGCATTCCAAAACATGCTGCTTTTTACCTCTAAGATTAACATTCTAATACATTTAAGTGGTAACTTTTTAATTCTTTTTATAGAATCTATGGAGAGTGCTTAACAGAATGCCTCATACATCTAGAGAGATGGGACTCGATGTACATCTAAGAAAAACAAGTAATGATGATAAAATATGCTCAGTGGGATAAAATAACACTAGATGGAGAAAGAATGAATGATGATGAATCTTTCAAACCCCTAAGAGCAATGATAACCAATTCAGGTTCTCTTGAGTCGGCCTTTCATGAAAGACTAATAAAAACATACCAAGCAATAGGAAGTTAGAATACATGAACAGACTGCTACTGTATGTGTAAGTAAGACTGTATATCAGTCAAGTGCCATAAAAAGCTTGGAAACATCATGGCAGGAAACACTAAGAAATGATGCCATAGGGCGAAGATGGAAGTTCCATACGAAGATGAGTTAATGAAGAAACGGAGATGTCTTGGTCATGTCCTCTGCACCACTCAGGGTAGACTCCTGGGGGCACAAGTAGAACTGAAAGACCCGAAATGGGGGAAGTTCACATGGACCTATTGCACTGCATGGCATTGAAGGCGTTAATAATGATGATGTTGATAATGAGGAATAAGGAGCGAGAAGTGTCATCTGCATCAGTGAGACATCCATTCCACATCAACAGACTGCAAGATTCAGTTAAACTGGGTTCTTTAGAGATTTAAGGAAAATGAAACTATCTGCGAAGAGTAGCATTACATGGATGTATAGGGCAAGAATAAATTACAAGGGGGTGGGCGGAATAGGAGAAAAGACATGTCCGGAGAGGCACCACTGAAAAAGAGGAAAGAACAGATACAAACAAGACAAAAATACAAATATAAAATCTCGCAGGGAAATTACAGAAGACTAATGCCATGGTGGGCAAGAAGTTTGGCTGACCCTGTCAAATGCCCTAGAAACATCAAAAGCAAATACATAAGTCTCAAACAGGATGCACAGAACTGAACAAAGTAGGATAGGATCAAATTAAAGGATAACATTCATAATGACAGTTTATTTAAATTTTCTTATAATTTAAAATTCTCTGTTTTTGATATTTTGGTCCATTTTGTCTCTTTCTAACTCATTACCGCGCCAAAAATACAGTACAATTATTGCTGGCCATATGTATCACCATAAGAGCATTTAGACGTCTGATTGTACAATACAAAAACAGCAGTTTTACTTTTTTCCGCTGCTGTAATTTAGCTTATGACCCACTTGCACAATCTTTAAACAAGTTTTCCATCTTAAATCTGAAAGGCTTTTCCGCATTATGTCTACGACCTAAATAGTATCCTTTAAAAAACTGACCAAAATGCTAGGCGTCTACCATGCATGGACTGTAAAATATCTGACTTGGGAGCACCGAACAATTTCCAGCTCGAGCATCCAACTGACTAAGCTAGAAAAGATCCCGACGTAAAACTTTCAATTGCAGGAACCGATATTTCCTGCGAAAAGAAAGTGCCTGTAACTTCTTCCTATCCCTTCAAGGTAACAGATCCCAAGCGGAATTCTGCTGGGAGCGAAGAGAGATTTATCAGAAGCCCTCCTGGCTGACAAGCACAAGATTTCAACTTCACTGGTCTGGAAATCCTTGGAGTCTGGAAAGTCCTGGAAATAGTATCCAAGATGGCAACAATCTTGCGTTAGACACTTCACAGCAAAATTACTCTCTTCTAGCTCCCTCTCCTGCTTCTTTATAGGTTCCATGCCACAGGCATCGAAAGAGCTTTCAAGTGCACGACCCAAGTGGTCGTTTACCCCTCTTAAAATGTAGGAGTAATTTTGACCTTTTATCACATCTGATTTATGTTGCAAAATAAACAGAGTGGAAGAGTGAGTTCGTTAGATTAAAAATGCAATTTTTCATTGCTTTTAACAGTTATTGTTTTCCCAGCATATTTTCTTTAAATCTAAGGATATTTATTAATCCTTATTAGAAAAGTTGTAACGCAAAATCATCTATATATTTCCAGTTCCTAACCTGTCAACCCAGCATGCAATGGAAGGCAAATCGATTCATATTTTTCCATTAATCAAATAACCTTATTCTCTCTTTATTCTTGTTCTCCATTAATCAGAAATTCCTTACACAGAAAACTCACCAAGATGCGGATATTAGGAAGCCTATACCTATCTCAGCTTATAAACAAATAACTTGCTCATGTCTTTATTGTAATGAAAATCACTTGGCAATAATTAGGGAACCAGTTAACTGGTATGATTTATGGTTGCTGTACTCCATCTCTGTTGCAAAAGCATCATCTTGCTTCACTTGGAACAAGATGGCCAATGAACGTATATACACAAAAAAGAGATAGTAATTGGTTACTAAGTTACAAAAAAAAAAGTTCTGAATAGTTTAAGTTCGCACAGGGGTTTGTTGGACTCTCAAGCAAGTGAGCACGTGTGTAATAAATAGTGAAAATCTGTGGCAGGCACTGTTAAAGCAACTACCTTGTAACAAAGACCTTTTGAACAAAGAATATATTTGTAAATAGAGAGACAAGAGGAAAACGCTTGTTTACGAGTAAACTATAAATAGTAAAGTATGATCGACTCGCGGGACTGATATAAATGGTGCCTAGACTTTAATGCCAGTTTACAGTAGACTACAATGCATTTCTAGAAGAACGTATTATGAATAGGGCGAAATGGCTACAATAAGCCGGAAAATCCAACTATTTAACGCAGAAGTTTTAAAAATATTGTGAACTGTTGGCGAGTGACAGTTAAGTTTATTCTACCCTAAGAATTTCTTTTTTTATTTTGGCATCGCACTGTTATATAGTGTTGGTCACCTGATTCTTATGTAAATATGTATATATAATATACAATAATATATGTATGTACGAATGTATATATGTATGTATGTACAAACACATTATATACAGATATATATATGCGTATATATGTATATGTATATATATACATATATACATAAATATGTATGTATGTATGTATGTATGTATGTATGTATGTATGTATGTATATATATATATATATATATATATATATATATATATATATATATATATATATATATATATATATATATATATATATATATATAAAGAATAACGGTGCCTCATTTAAACAGGATGGTAATTAATGGAGATTTTATTTTCAAAAGTTGCAAGCTTTCAAGGACTAGTTTGTCCCCATCGTCCGGCTACCGGATGATGGGGACTGACTTGTCCTTGAAGCATGCTAACAACAGATGAAAATCTAAGTGATCACTAATATATCCACACCGAAACTACTGAATCGTGGAAGAACCCCAGTGCTGAAATCATTTACGGCATAAACTGCTTCTACACCTACACTGAAAACTCACCAGCAGTGCATTGAGCCCCATATACTGATTGCACTAAATCACCTCTGTCTTGCAGGCACTCTCTGACTTCCTGGATGGTGAGGCTCATCTATCCAGTTATTTATAGGTTATCCTGTTCCCATTCACCCCAACATTTGTAAATTGTATATGCTCTTCATTGCTTTTTCGTCCTCCATTCTTTCCACTTGACCGAACATCTCAAAGCACTGTGATCCTTCCTTTCATATACACTATCCATTTTTTTTTTTGTCACACCTTGGTATCTCCGTGATCCTCACCTTTCCAAGATTTCTTATGCCACATAAATTATGCTACATAAACATTTACTGTAGCTATAACTCCCCCATTTTTTCCTTTAATTTACCTTTAGCATCCACACTTCACCTCCATGCACAAATGTTGGCTCAACAGCAACAATCCCTTCATACATTTCATCCATATATTTATACATGTATGCGAGTATGTGTTCTTTTTACTGTAGAAGTCAGACAAAATAAATTTTTCTTCCTATTTTGTCAGTTACCTGATCCGATCAAGAAACAGATCGAGATGAGGGTCCTTGCAGTGTCGTGTAGGAACGAGGTTTACCGCATTCCACGGCTTACCTGAACATAATTCTATTTACTTTGAGAACTGAAAGCAAACAAGTCAAGTGGTAGGACCATACCCTCCCACCGCCAGAAGGTTAACTTAACGCCATACTTTTGACCATAGTTTTTTCTTCAGCATTTTAGAGATTTTTACGTAATATTTTGGAGACTTTTTTGTTAACAAAAGCACCCTGTGGTTTAAGCCAGGTGACTGACACTACAGACCCGGTATATGATGCTCCCTAATTTCTTCCGGCCAGTTAAATGAAAAAAGGTGACATTTGTCGATGGGTCATTCAAACTAGGTCAGTTAATAATAAGGTCGGTCTTGAGTCCCCTGATGAGCCAATACGATCAGAACTAAATGCAACATAAAGAAAGGTGAAACAACAACAACAACAACAACAACAACAACAACAACAACAACAACAACAACAACAATAATAATAATAATAATAATAATAATAATAATAATAATAATAATAATAATAATTTTTTAAAAACTACGCTTTATATAGAGCTTTTGAGGGCTTTCCCAGCTCTCAAAACTATTCAAGATTTTATCCACTTCCTTATCAGGAATATAATAAAATACGAAAAAGTATGAAAACCAAGTTACGAATATTACTTCTACCAAAGATCATGGATAATGAGGTTGCTACATGTTTATGTATAGATGAACACCGCCCACACAAGCACATCTCACTCAAGAGAGAAATATACGAGTCAAATAAAGTGAAAGAGAAAGATTTTTGTCTCTAATTTAAAAAAAAATCGGTAAGAAAATATTCCCTTAGGCTGATATTTACGGCATCTCTACAAAATTCTCTCTCTCTCTCTCTCTCTCTCTCTCTCTCTCTCTCTCTCTCTCTCTCTCTCTCTCTCTCTCTCTCTCGTAAAGGTCCGAAGAATGTCCATACGTTTTCTACAATGTTTTTGTGGGATTTCATCCTCAGAGGTAGACTATTTTTCTTCCCCTTTTACTGGTGGCGTCAGTTGTTGCGTCGAGTGATCTTGATAAACTCAAAAACGTCACCATGACTTAGAAACCATATTTTATTCATCCCAACGCCAAATCAAAGTCCTTCAAAAGAAGGCATCGTGCTTACCCCATATAAAAAATGGGAAAAAAGCACGTTAAAACGAAGAATACTTTCTATCAAAGGTAAGAAACACTACCATCTATTTTGATATCGGACGCAGAAGAGGGACTCGAAAAGTCGTCAGTCCCGTACCATATTTTGTAAGCCTGTCCTCATGTAAAAGAAAAATGGTCCTAAGCATAAAAGATATAAAGACAATAATGTAAAGAAGAAATTCCTTCAGTGAGGAAGAAGTGATATGTATTTTGCATTTTGGAAAATCCTGTCAAATTACAATTTTTCTTTCTGCAGTGTGACAACTGCGACACATCTTGCTAAACATTTCAATTCCTGATGTTTTGGTAGGCGAGTGTGATGGCTGTGGTCTTCACTTATAACAGAATGTCAATCGCTGGTTATGTCTAACGACAGAACGCGAACATTCGCACAAACACAATAAAATGCAAGAGTAGGTAACAGGAAATGAGATGGCGCCATTGTTGAAAGCAGTTTGTTAAATAAATGAGAACACAAAGAATCTTGTGGTACACGTGTCTGGTTTTTTATTCGATCTTATTTTCTTCGGAGATGGCGAAAAAGAACTTGAAGTAATTTGCATATTCAGTTGCCGTCTCCTTATCTCTTTTCTCTAGATCCTTTTTCACTCGAAAAATTTATTTTGCTCTGTCTCCTTTCTGTTACTACTAATTCGGCCACTGTTCTACTGAGCTAAAAGAGGGAGTGAGTCGTTTCTCTTACAACAGTTGCCCCGCACAACCTGTCAAGCCACTACGTCCTATATTTTGTCTATAAGAACCACCAACCTTCCGATTATTTTGTTCAATGGTTTTCTTTTCCCAATCGCCTAGCTTTGGCCTTCTCTCGTCAATTTAGCGTTCCCGAATTCTATTACTTTTCCTCATTTTGATATTCGCTTACTGGGCTCCCATCGAAATCAGGCCTCCACTTATTTTCTTATTGTTTCTTTTCCTGAAGCCTGAGTTCGATAACAATATCGAGGGCAAAAGTCAGAGCCATTTATCTTAGTGAGAGAAGCTGGTCTGTGGCCCTGGATCAAACGAAACGCAGCATTTCTGGCCTAAAGCTTTCATTTGAAAATCCCTTAGCAGCAGCAAAAGATTCCTGGTCGAAGCGTTAAAAAGAAGCCCTCCGAAAATAACTGAAAATAGGAAAAACTTTCCTTTATAACTTTCCAAACGAAGAATTTATAGAAGCCAAGATAAAATTTTCGGTCTTTGGCAATAATCTGGAAACACTCGCAATATAATTTTCTAAACGAAGCCTTTGAATAAAAAAAAAATCAAAATTTAAAACTTGAACGCGTTAATGAAGCAGCAGGTTCAAGGTATAACGACCACAGCATTTTCGAGAGGCGCACCTTCACAAAAGAATTTTTATTTTCACATACTTATTGCGCTCATTATATACCATAAATGAGAATAAAATAAATTTTTTCCCCTTCTATTAACCGCTCGGCATATATAGCTTCTATTATTCCCTTCCTGCAGTTTAATAGAAGTTACAGTTTTGATGCTGAATTTTCTGCCATCTCTTTCTACAAATTTGGCAACGAGAGAGAGAGAGAGAGAGAGAGAGAGAGAGAGAGAGAGAGAGAGAGAGAGAGAGAGAGAGAGAGAGAGAGAGAGAGTTTCGCCCAATTAAATTTCACCCGCGACCATTTTTTTTCCTATAAAATTCTCAAAACGAAAAGCTTTTACCTGAATTTCTTCTTTGGCCTTCGATATATATACCCAAAGCGTGGCTTCCTTAAATTTCACGTAAATAGATTGAATATAAATACAGTCATACCTACAGTGTATACATGTATATATAATAAATAACACGCGCGCGCACACACACACACACACACACATATATATATATATATATATATATATATATATATATATATATATATATATATATATATATATATATATATATATATAAATATATATATATATATATATATATATATATATATATATATATATATATATATATATATATATATATAATATACATATTAGTTTCCTCCTCCTTTTCCCTAATGTTAAATGCTCTCTTTCCCTACTACGCGTTGCAGTTCTAGTTCACTCCGGCACGTTCAATGGTTTTTGTGACTTAGTTATCTAATTATGATCTTCCATCCCACGCCCTCTGGAGAGTCGTCTCATGGCCAGTATAGGTGGCTTATACTGAGTTCACGTGAATCAGCCTTTTCCTTCGGTGGGCCACTGCTGTTTTTCTTCACAAAGAATGTTTTCATGCTCGGGAGAGAGATGGTCCTCAAATTTACCCTTGAGTCTATTAGTGATCTGAACTCCCCCCCGCCCCCCGCCCCCCGCGAGGTGCCTGCAGTCCGCAGAAACCAAGTATTCATTTTACAACAGAATTCTGATTGAGATCAGAAAATATCTAAGAGGAAGGTTGTATGTCCCACACACTCTTTTTCTTGATCCTATCAGACGCGGTAATCATTAACGAGCTTGGAGCGTTTCACGCACCAAGAGCAAACACTATACCAATCATCAACAGCGCCTACTTCATACATAAATACATACACACACATATATATATATACATATATATATATGCATACACACATATTATATATATATATGTGTGTGTGTAAGCATATATTATATGCGTGACGCAGCACCGATACTCATTACCACTTTCTGACGTATTAAAACTGTCACAGGACTTTCCGTGCACCTGGAAGGGCGCCGTTAACGTTTAACAGAATTTCCTAGCTGGATCACTTACTTTTATTCTCGAAATAATGACATCATTTTCACGAACAAGCAATAAAGATTTCAGCGTCCTTTCTTGTCTCAAATGCCATTACCTAAACGTTTAAGAGAAAACGAAAATATCTCAAGATTCTTCTGACGTGTTCGATTTCACAGTCTTAGGAACAATTATAATTGCCCTAATTAGGACTCACAAAACCTGAGTCAGTTAAAATCTGGCAAGTAGCAAGAGCACCTTGGAGAGACGTGACTGAGATAATGAATATAATGACTCCTTAAGTGGAGGTTTGCACAACGTTGAATCAAAGGATATAAAGTGATTATAAAAGGATGTAAAGAGATTTATCAATGGGATAGAAGGAGATCCATTAAAGGATATGATGATATACTCGTCTAACAGCCGATCTCTAAGGTAGATCTTTATGGATGACAAACTTGCAAGAACAGTTATTACACACATCTAAGGCACTCATACATATTAATGAATATATCTGCCCAAAATAAATGTAATGAAATATCGTGTATCGTTTAGTAAACTTATGATTGTTATATAATTCAAGTTCTTTCTTTTACCCTTATGTTTGTAACAGGTCATTTTATCTTATTAAGAATTCATTTTTGGGCATTCGGTTTAGGAGAGAGAGAGAGAGAGAGAGAGAGAGAGAGAGAGAGAGAGAGAGAGAGAGAGAGAGAGAGGGAATGGGGGGGGGGGGGGGGGGGGCTACAAATCAGGCGGCTTTGTTCGTAACTCATCGCTGAAGATCAGAACAAATTATATCTTTAAGGTAAGTAGTGCTACCTAAAATTTCCTCAATATAGGCTTATTCAATTAGTAATTGGACGCACGTCCACGCCTGTTCAAATTGGGAGCACATTTGGGTATTTATACCCCTACATACCTTTAGGGTATAAATGTATAAAGCAAATTCCTTTCTTCTATGCGATTAAACCCTATAAACGCCCAACAGAGAGAATGGTTATTTTTTTTCTGTGCGGTTACTGGTTTGTATTTAGACTATCTCTTCCTCTACTTATTAAGGATTCAGTTGATTTTCCCTTTTATTTCCACTTGAATACGATCTTATCTTTATGAACAATTCGTACTATACGCGGATCAGATATTATGTTCAGAAACTTGACAAACCATTGTTGAACATGAAGACTTCTTTAAAGGAACAAATAGTTGGCCAAGTTATTTAAGCGAGTAATACCACGAACTTGTGTGCCAAAAAAAGGAAAGAAACAACAAGCCCTCCGAGCCTAGTCTATTCGTTTTTTGTTTTTTATACACAAGTTTTTATTCTCCATTCAATGTCCCTATCTACTGTAATCCCCAAAGAGGCAAACGAGGGGTTAAGTGAGAAGGAAAACAAATGAGGCTAATCCCTGGGTAAAAGATAAACATTTCTTTTGCGAATGGAATCTTAGAGTAAACAGCAGCACCGATTATGGAGACGGTTCGACGACCTCTTTGTTGAAGGATAGAAAATGAAGTTGACGTAGGGAAGCTTGGCGTGTCATACAGTGATACTACATTTTTTTTTTTTTACCTAACCTCGCTCCTTTTTCCTCAAATACAAAAATCTGGCTACGTGGAAGAGAGCAGCAGAACTGGGCCCCCGACTGCATTTTCCCGAGATGTAGCCGAGTACGGGACCTTTCCCTGAAAAAAGCGGGACGCCATATCATAAAAACTAACCATAGAATTTTCTTTAAAATGATCTCATTACGTCTCCCACACCCAAATAACAACTGCCTTACTAATGTAACCTAACCTAACCTAGGGGCATGGCAAAGAGAGAGAGAGAGAGAGAGCGAGAGAAAAACCGTGGCTAGTGCAAAACTAGCATACATCTCAGGAATTTGGCCCCCGGCTTGACCGGCAGGAATAAACCGCGAGCCTCAGGGCATCACTCTCCGAAGCTTGCTGGGAATTTGCCCCACCTCTGCCTGCATCTCCTACGAGCAACAAACATTTTGAATTTCCCGTTGCCAAATAAATTAAATGGCTTCTTACTGCTCTCTTTTAAACTTTGCTAAAGTGATTCCTGAACTTCCTTTCCGTATTTCTATCTAGCTAGAACAAAACACGAAAGATAGAAACAATGTATTAGCTGTACATTGTTGGGAGAAAAGTCAGGGGATGAATTTCTAAGAAAGCAAATTGGTATAAACGAGTAATGACGTATAAAAAGAGAATAATCGAATGGACACTTATAAAACAACTACCACTTCTAGCGGTGAACAAGACATTCAGCAGCCTAAATAACATTAACAACAGACTAATTTTAAACGAAATCAGTCTATGGGATCTGATTAAACTGGGCATCGCATCTCAGGGGCTGTGACCGAAAGGTTAATGAAAATACCCAGATTGAAACAAAGCACGCAATTTGCACGGCCCCCGTGAAGGTATACAACGGACTTTGGACGAGACCAAGGACTATAAGAGATATAAATAGGTCATCGGACTGCATATTTAACGGGCTGCTTTATCTAAAACAACAGGACTGAAAATCTCACCAAAACGGCATTTTACAAACTTGAATTAAACAGAAGCGAAAACGTTCTAAAACTGAACAATTTAACCAGTTAAAAGGGCAATTTAAGGTTGCTATATGATTTGCCTCTCGGGTAAGAATTTTGTGACAGGTCATTAAGTTTAGAGCGTTGTAATTATAGCTGGAGAGGCATGTTTGAAAACATACAAAAGCATGTATATGCAACTGTGGACCTTTTATTCTTAAAAAATAACACACACACACACACGACAGTGCTCGGTTTGATATGGTGTAAATTGTTCTAACAGAGCACACACACAGACATACACATGCACACACATACACATGCAAAAACATATACATACATATATATATATATATATATATATATATATATATATATATATATACATATATACACAATTATATACATATATATACAGTATATATATGATCTTTTTATTTAGAAAACTTAGCACAGAGACGTAAGATTATGCTCTCATTTAATGGGCAATTAACCTTATTCCAGGTACCACGCGGTCTTAAAAGGAATTTTGGACCTTGTTACAGTTATGAGTTCTTATCGCAGGTGGCTAAGTATTCTTTAATAATAAAAACTTTATACAAATGTTTACTATAAGCATGCTTAAATAAATTCTTGATTCTTTGAAGCTCTTCAAGATTTGTATTTGTCACAAAAACAAGTGGAGACAGTACAAACCCATGACCCTTTCGGCTGATGGTACAGACTCTAAAAGCTGATATTATTCATCTTGAGTCTTGCGGAGATATTTGCGACACACGCGCTAACAAACACACTCACTCGCACAAGCACAAAGTTCACTTAAGGATGAAACGAGTGAAAATGTTCCCCACTGTCAGACAATTGGCTTGCCTCCGTAACAGACAAGCCTCCATTTTCTATATAAGAAAAAAAAAATTACATTGATGTCGAGAAATCCGTCCTTTTTTCGACCGATAGGAAGCATTTTTGGGAGGAGATTTATATACATCTGCCTTTCGACGCGAAAGCCTAATGTACATTCAGTCTTCTATGTCAACAACTAAGAGAAAAAGAAGTTTGAAACCGGCTATCTTTTTTTTTAAAGCGGTGTTCTGCGGCTCTCAGTTTTTTTTCTTTTATTTGTAGGAACCAGGCCGTTGTCTTAATCAAGCCATTTAATATTATGGAAATACATATTTGTATACAAGGAAAGTGACAGGATATAATGTAATGAAGACCATGTAATATCTTATCTAGAAACACTACAGTGTTTTGCAACGAAGAAATCATATTTAAAAATAAACATATAACAAAATGCGCCCAAAGTGTCTTCGGCGCAATCGAGTTTCTGTACAGCCGCTACAACGTATGATCAAGGCCACCGACAATAGATCAATCTTTCGGTGGTCTCGGTATAATGCTGTATGAGCCGCAGCCCATGACACTTAAACCACGGTCCGGTGGTGGCCTATATCCTATATCGTTGCCAGAAGCACGATTAAGGATAACTTTAACCTTAAATAAAATACAAACTACTGAGGCTAGAGGGCTGCAATTTGGTACGTTTGATGACTGGAGGGTGGATGATCAACGTACCAATTTGCAGTCCTCTAGCCTCAGTAGTTTTTAAGATCTGAGGGCAGAGAGAAAAAGTGCGGACAGAACAAAGTGCGCACGCACAGACAAAACCGGCACAATAGTTTTCTCTTACAGAAAACTAAAAATAATGATTGTCTGCAACGTTGAATATTGTCGTAGACTGACACTTTTTATTGACGACTGCCTGATTGATTCATTTGTCTATCTATTTATCAAATAAATAGAGGGTGGGGGTGGGTGGGTTGGACTCAGGAACGGCAGCGGTCCGAAAAATGATCCCAGACCAATTATGAAATGACCGTTGAAGACTGAAGTAGCTGGAGAAGACTCATTAAAAATCAGCGAACCTGGATTAGGCTGAGATGATGATTTCTCCTTAATATAAGGATCTGGCCCAGGGTTAAAAAACTGCGGATATTTTCTATTCATAAATTTATCTATATATCACAATCAAAGTAGAGAAAGAAAGTAGTCCCAGCCTCATTCGTCTTCCCAAGTAGGGGAAAATTAGTAAAAGCGTCCTAACATAAGGAAAGAGCACAGCACCTGGCAATATTCGAGAGAGAAAGGACTGAGATCTATGGTCAATCGTTTCCTCATTTCTCAGCCAGTGGCGTCTCTATAACAACTTTGGTTCTTGTTTTCCCTTTCTACAGCTTAATTACGAACGATGTGTAATGAAAGTGCGTATGGCTTTGGGAGATATAAGGCCCTCGTAACGACAGGCCCATAGGTATAAGATTTTATCACTCTCTCTCTCTCTCTCTCTCTCTCTCTCTCTCTCTCTCTCTCTCTCTCTCTCTCTCTCTCCCTTAAAAAAGGCCCATAAAGGAAAGGAAGACTATTGAATGGCCCACTATACTTCTAACAATATACATCGACCTTCGTCTTTGGGAAAATGAGAGAATGTGCTGTTTTGTTGTAGTTGGATGAAGCCAGCCGTGTGCATATAAATGGATTTTGGATTTAACTGGCTTGGATTTATAGAGCGAAATGTGTTTGATAAGATCATCTTTATGAAGTGGTTCTAGTAGCTCGTGATACGAGAAGGATAAAAGGGAGGCGTTCTTGCTAGGGAGCGATGGTTATCTGGCGGCAAGTGTGGCTGTACTCTTTCTGAGAAGACAACTCAAGAGTCATTTTTTTTTGTCCAAGATGCCTGCCTTTCCGACAAGTTCGTGTTTTTGTTTGGTTTATGACAGATCTCAGGGTCTTCCTCCTGTATAAAACAGACACTTCAATGACTCACTTCATTTAGTGCTGCTCTTAACATCTGGAAGGCAAGCGAAAATTCCAGATCTCTCTCTCTCTCTCTCTCTCTCTCTCTCTCTCTCTCTCTCTCTCTCTCTATATATATATATATATATATATATATATATATATATATATATACATATACAGTATATATATATATATATATATATATATATATACATATATATATATATATATATATATATATATATATATATATATATATATATATATATATATATATATATATATATATATATATATATGACAGATCGGTTCAGAATACATGTGCCTATTTACAGCTAGTAGGAACAGTAGTAGTTGGTGGTAGGCCAGAAGCAATATTTTGGCCTAGAAAACGTAAGCTGAATGGTGTAGCATCAGTCTTGACACCTACTTCGGCTGACTGTACTAGTAAATAACCACATCCCTAGTCTCTATGCACAATACGCCTTCGGTGAGTGTTATACAAGGTGGGCATTGGGGTTGCCTATGATGGCTGATTACACCTTACATAAGGGGGTGATGGGGTTGCCTAAGATTCCTGATTCTGTATTATACAAGTAATTCCATTTTAGGTAAGGTGGACAGTGGGCAGGTGGGTGGCTACTTTGGCAATGATTTATAATTCAGTCTTAATACAATATGGGTCATTGGGTTGCCTATGACGGCAGCTCCCATCTTGTAGAAGGAGGCTAAGGGGAATGTCTATGATGGCTGATTATGATTTATACAAGGTGGGCAGAGGGGTTGCTTGTGGTGGCTGAATGCACCATATATACAGTTGCCTCAGTTTACCTGACTGCATCTTAAACAAAGTGGGCTGTGGGGTTATAAAGTAAGTATACCTTAGTTTTACCAGACCACTGAGCTGATTAACAGCTCTCCTAGGGCTGGCCCGAAGGATTAGACTTATGATGGCTTATTGACCCATATACAAGGTGGTTAGGGGGGTTGTCTATGATGGCTGATTTCATTTCAAATAAGGTGGGTGGTGGGTTTGCCAAAGATTCTTCATGCAGTCTTTTATGATTGCACCATATACAAGATGGGCATGTGTTGTTGGGTATGATAGTTGAGATATATATATATATATATATATATATATATATATATATATATATATATATATATATATATATATATATATATATATATATATATATATATATATATATATGATGTGTGTGTTTGTGTGAAAGTCTATGGGCACATTTACTTCTTAGCAACTTACTCATTTGGTTTACAGAATGTATACACATGATCACATCAAAGGTCTTGTTATTTTTTTTAATTGGATAACTTCCGGCAGTAGTCCACCTATGAGGTCTTTTTTTATTTCTATTCAAAATGTTTGACTAACTGGTTGAATGGCAAATTTCTTTACACAAACATTCATTCAGTCCATACATAATATAAAATTACTTCATTAACTCGCATCCTTAAAACTGCGAATAAAAACTGGTATTGCTGCGTAAACATTGACATTTTTTTTTTCATATTTCAAAAATTCTATCTTTTAGAAAATATTTAGACTTGCATCTAATTACCAATCATATTCACTTTAAATTATGTAAATGATCAGCAAAAATCTGACGGGATGAAAATAAAAATCCACCTGAAGCACTCCATAACAAACACAAAAATCAAGAGATGACAATTGTCAGGACTGAAGCGAATTCCCGAGGAACAACAATAAAACCGAACGTTCACGACTTCTGAGAACGCAGCTGAGGAAGACGCCACCGTCGCAAGTCGTAAATAACACTGAAAGGAACATTTGATTTTTTTTTATTAGTCTTAGATGACTGCAGGAATGCACGGCTGACGATCCATAATTTCTCCGAGTATTCTCAATTTACCAGACACCAAAGGAAGTCGAGAACGATCTGCTTGTGGTTGGGTGTATGTATGTGTATGGATGTTGCGTCTGCAAATGCTACTTCGCTTTGTTTTGTTTTTTTTGACGAACTTTATTTTATCATTTATTCCCTTTTCTTATGCATGGTTTTAACCAAGGGAAATCGGGACTTAATTATTATGATAGATGAAAACCTGAACCCATCTGTCGACGACAAAACACACGTAGATGTTGAAATATATTAATATTTGTAAATATATGGAATTTACTGCCTATACTTCCCAAAGCGGTGCATGCCGTAAATAAGTGTTACGACCTAGTTATCGCGCTTATTGTCATTCATATTGACGCCAAAGTGTTTAAGGGACTGGTGTCAGATATCGACGAAAAATTTTGAAAAAAGTCGATCTTTAGTGAATCTTGCATCGAATACATTGTTACCATGGCAACTCAGTCTCCAGATATTGTTGACACACTCTTTAGCTATTAATGAGACTTAGTTTAGATCTTTATCTTTGGCAGTTTTAAAGCAATAGCCGTTTTTACGGACGCATACTATTGCAGATTTTGCCTTCAGCAGTTAGGAGCAGAATCTAGGTGGAAATAGTGTCTTTCAATAAAATTTTCTGTTAGTTATATGCGTTTTCGTAACCCAAGTCAGTATTTGAGCAACAGTCCCTTAATGATAATTTTGGCTAGCACCTGTATTCCATTTCCATTGTTAAAATACGAGTCGCTGAAGGGGAAAACATTCCTATATTGTTATTAACTATTAAAAAGGACTGATCTTGAACTGACCACGGTGTACCAATTCACCTGAGAACTGATATTCAACTGTGTCACGAAATTTTAATGAATCCTAAAGTCGTGATTTTTTATCATGTTTTTCCAAATGTCAGTACTGTTAAGCTTTATAGAAAAGGGCATGTTCTATATTCATTTATTTCCTAATAATAATAATAATAATAATAATAATAATAATAATAATAATAATAACAGCGGCACAAGATCAGGCCCTAAGAACCAGATATGTCCAAAGAACAATAGATGGAAATAACATCTCACCCATATGCAGGAAGTGCAATATGAAAGACGAGACCATAAACCACATAGCAAGCGAATGTCTGGCGCTTGCACAGAACCAGTACAAAAAAAAAAGGCATGATTCAGTAGCAAAAGCCCTCCACTGGACCCTGTGCAAGAAACACCAGCTAGCTTGCAGTAATAAGTGACACGAACACCAACCTGAGGGAGTGATAGAAAACGATCAGGCAAAGATCCTCTGGGACTATGGTATCAGAACAGATAGGGTGATACGTGCCAATAGACAGACGTGACGTTGACTGACAAAATCAGGAATAGAGTATCACTCATTGACGTCGCAATACCGTGGGAAACCAGAGTAGATGAGAAAGAAAGAAAAAATTGACAAATGTCAAGACCTGAAAATCGAAATAAGAAGGATATGGAATATGCCAGTGGAAATTGTACTCTTACTCATCGGAACACTAGGCACGATCCCAAGATCCCTGAAAAGGAATCTGGAAAACTAGATGACGAAGTAGCTCCAGGACTCATGCAGAAAAGTGTGCTGCTAGAAACAGCGCACATATAATAGTGAGAAAAGTGATGGACTCCTAAGGAGGCAGGATGCAACCCGGAACCCCACATTATAAAAACCACCCAGTCGAATAGGATGACTGTGATAGACTAAAAATAAGTAAATAAATAAAACAATACTACTACTACTACTACTACTACTACTACTACTACTACTACTACTACTACTAATAATAATAATAATAATAATAATAATAATAATAATAATAATAATAATAATAACAATAACAATAATAATTTCGGTATTTGGCCACCGTGGTTACGGAGAATTTTTTTCTGACTAAAAATGAAATTAAAAAATAATTCACCGAAAACGACAACTCATGACGAATAATAATATTAATTATCGACACCATAACACTCAAAAATTTACAGTAATAGCAGCATTGCAATTTAACGAAATATTTCTTCCTAAAAACATAAAAGACAAATATCTGGAAAACCAAAAGCTGTTTTTGAAAACTATTGTTATCTGATTAGAAAAGTAAATAATAATAATAATAATAATAATAATAATAATAATAATAATAATAATAATAATAATATACCTTGCACAGAATATCTAATTACACAATTTAACAGTAACTCAAGATTAAGAACGTGATAGGAATATTGCAGTCAATGTTCACCGACTGTTCCAACCTAATGGCATCAACCTTTCATTGATAAAACTGTCTACAAAAAATGCATGACTTTTAAGAACTGTTAATAAACCCCTGGGATCAAAACTTTAATCTACCGCACAGTTGTCAGAAATCAGATCTTATTTTTCGGTTGCCTTTTACATTTTGTGTTGTGAATGAAACATTTCTCTAATGAATGGACTAAGAACACTACAACGTGTCAACATCTCTACAA
Source organism: Macrobrachium rosenbergii (assembly GCA_039081455.1). Classification (NCBI taxonomy): domain Eukaryota; kingdom Metazoa; phylum Arthropoda; class Malacostraca; order Decapoda; family Palaemonidae; genus Macrobrachium; species Macrobrachium rosenbergii. The sequence continues at coordinate 1,186,145 of JANJGK010000010.1, forward strand.
ACTGGACATTCCCCATCTTGTAAATACAACTAAAAATAGTTGTTGGTGCTTATCTTTTAGGTAAAAACAGAACTATTAGTATTCACTTTGCTTATGGAGCAATAGGCCAAGCCCTCCTAGTAAACCAGGTTCATAAAATTTGGCAGTTGTTGATAATCAGGATTGTAAAACCAGATGGACAAGTCAGTAAATTAGTTAGCACTCGATATGCTGGAAACTGAGTAGCGACTATTTGTTATTCCAGTAAAGCATATTAAAATATTACAGTAAATGTTAGATTTAAAGTCAATGCAGATGGAAGCGAAATAAAAAAAATCGTAGTGACTGACGTCCCCCCCCCCCTCTCTCTCTCTCTCTCTCTCTCTCTCTCTCTCTCTCTCTCTCTGTCCAGCATTTCTTACTTTAATCAAGTTAATCATAATGTATTGAAAAATTAAAATTAAAATACGGAAATCAACAACTTTACATTTTCATCAATAATGCAACGTATCAAGATACTGGAGAGAGAGAGAGAGAGAGAGAGAGAGAGAGAGAGAGAGAGAGAGAGAGAGAGAGAGAGAGAGAGAGAGACTGTTCCGCACATTCCTTCTCTATGCTCTTAATCATATTCGCTTTTAGAAGAGTTTTGAGAGCCCTTTAGGGAATAATCTTTCTAAGTATTTTTATCTATCGCTTCTTTCCCTCCCGCCAACTTGTTTTAATCACCAGTGACAAAAAGTTGAAAAAAAGTTATAACTTCTGAAAGGGAGAAATGATACACCAAGAGTAATTGTTTCTTCCTCGCCTAACTTAGGCAATATTTTCCCTTGAGACCATAACTATCTCTGGTTAGTGTAACTTCCTCTTAGTGAGCTCCCAAGAGATAAACCGCTGGATTTACATAGTGAGGTAAATTCTACCTGTATATTCTGAACTCATGTAATGTGTGTTATCATTTCTAATGGTCTAGTGAAAATATCAGAGTAGAGGATTTTTTCGCTGAATCATAACAATATTCCAATGCCAATCTGCTGCTGCATTTGTTATTGTAATAGAGTATTGTCAATGTGAATTACTAGAAGGTTGTATTTTGGGTTGAAAATATTGTTACAAATATCAAGGAATTCCATACACTTTGAAGCATGTTCAGTTTCCTAAAATATTATGATTACTATTCCTAAGTACCTTTTGAATCTCAACATTTTTCCTCACTTGCAACTTGCCTGTTTACGAATAATTCTGAATAAAGGAGGCCCGATATGTTTTCCTAGGTATTATGCACTGCTGCTTGCATATTTGAACTGAAATTCTTATTCAAATATATTTCTCGTACGAATATTTGTTACTTAGAACAATACTAATTGTGCTCCCGATACATCCGCCAAATATTTTCATACGCTGAATCTGGTCTACGCACTGAGTAAATATCTCATTCAAGTTCGAGATTGAATTTTCTTGTTTTATTTCAAAGGCAGTTCTGACAACAATAGATCGCTTCATTTGAAACTGTTGGTATTTCGTAGTTTTGGAATCGGTGTAATTGAGAATCAGTTGATGAAATTTTCTGGCTCGCAAACGATAATTCAACGAAACTACCACCGAATAACTCAGTCAGGGAGTACACAAACAGTATAATATATATATATATATATATATATATATATATATATATATATATATATATATATATACACATATATATATGTATATGTAAATATAATATATATATATATATATATATATATATATATATATATATATATATATATATATATACACATATATATATATATATGTATATGTAAATATAATATATATATATATATATATATATATATATATATATATATATATACATATATATATATATATATATATATATATATATATATATATATATATATATATTGTATACATATGCACATATATATACACATAAGCATATATGCATGCATATAATATATATATATATATATATATATATATATATATATTAATTTTCTGGATTTTAGCCAAAGTTGCTTCCGCACTGCAGTAAGACGTCATTATTACTCCTCGGCACCTCATCGCACACCCATCACAAATACGTTTATTGGACACAACTCAACAACTTATAGCTGCTCGTGACCAGGTTTTCGTACGATTATCCAGCATTTACCAACAACTTAAGGTCGTTCAATTATTTCCAAACTATATATGATATCTATGGAATAAGTATGTGTCGCGTTTATGACATTTTTTTACTGCAGTGTCGACGCACCCTCAGTATTTTCCTTACCCAGATAGCTATGGTACCCATTCCCAGCTAACTCGTCTAAAGGGCAGCTCTGTTGGGGGACGAACCATGGGAAGAACAATTGCAAACAGTTCTCTGCCAATGAGTAAAGACACCCACTTATATATAATATATATATATATATAATATATATATATATATATATATATATATATATATATATATATATATATATATATATATATATGTGTGTGTGTGTGTGTGTGTGTGTGTGTGTGTGTGTGTGTGTGTATGTGTAGACGAGAGAGAGAGAGAGAGAGAGAGAGAGAGAGAGAGAGAGAGGAAATAGAATTTAATAATGATTTTTTCCTCAAAATGTTTCCCTCTCTCCTTTCTAAGCTTCCATTCATTATGATGACCTCACTTTAACTGGTAATGAGTTTTATCGTGTATCTACCATCTAGTAACATAGCATATATGACAATGTAAACAGTTCTCGTTTTGTTTTTTTGCTTTATTTCGTATAACCAATTTTATCAACACATGTTAAGTATATAATAATTCATTCTCTCAACACAACTGCTATCTGCTGTACACGAGCAATATGAGAACTCACTTATTCGTGTGAATCAAAATTGACATGCTCAAATAAATAACTAATATTACTTAATCCCTTATTCTCCCACGATATAATCATTCTAATTATTCTTATTCTTCTTTTAACCACAACAGAAAATTGGGGCAAAAATGAACTGGACGTAACTCCAAAGTAATGAAGTCGTTTGACCTTACCAAGCTCCTCAGTTCCTCATTATTGTCTTTTACGCCGTTCTGTCTTCCACTGAACCAGCTACAGAGGACCAGTAATCATATTATCTAGGCTACTGTGCGATTTCGTTTTCTGGGATACGTTTGAGAAATAAGGTCAGACTTTGGGATGAAGTCAAAAAGGTGACCAAGTTAACGAACAAACAGTCATTTTTTCCGTCCGAGCTGTCTGGACACGATTGTTCTCATTCCAGTTTACCGGTACGTGATACTTTTAACGCTAATCTGGATCGTATCTTCACTTTCACTTTGTTTCACTTTGTTTGGTTTTATGCACAGACCTCCACAGGGATAATTCCCTCTCTGGCGGGCCCTTGTACGTTTTCAAAATAAGGTGCTTCTTATATTTTTTATAATAATTGTCTTTCAGTCTTTTCTCGTCAGTATCGTAGTTCCTGCAGGATAGGAGAGTCTTTAGGTCTTTTTTAAATTTGCTTTCTTCTTGAATTAAATTGCATAGAAGATTATTAGTCAAAGCCGTGATCTGTATTATTTTTCACCTCTGACACACATTTTTTATATACTGTGCACTTATTGCCATCATTTGTTTTATGTTTAGTATCACTATGACCTTTCTTTACACAATTTTTACACTTGAAGATGTTGCTAGCACATTCATTTGATTTGTGATTTTCACCACATCTAGGGCAAGCTTAGTCATTTCTACAATTTGTTGCGCTGTGACCAAATTCCTGATATTTATAGCATTGATAGGGCATGTAACAGCGGTAGTAGGACATGATGCCAAATGCACTTAGGCCAAAAGACAAGAGGCCGGAGCCAAGAAGCCGAACGGACAGGAAGAAGAATGGAGGACATGGTGTCGATTGTCCAGAATTCCGAAAGGACAAAATGCCGAACAGACATGAGGCTGAACGTACAAGAAGTCGAAACAATCTTGGGTGGGTCGTAAATTAGATAATTACTACAAACCTTAAATAGATAATTACCAATTTCGTTACAGGTAACAAGGAAAAAATTTTTCTTTTCTATTTGAAATTTACCAGCCCTTAAGTTTGATCCTGGATTTCGTTAAGATAGCACGAGGAAGAAGAAAGCTTCTTGTAAGAGGTTACGCCTACGTTGTGGATAAAAAGGATAATGACACTACATATTGGCGGTGTGAAAAACGCAGAGTGTAACTGCTAGACTTAAAACAATTGATGATAAAGTACAAAGCAATATGTGCGATCATTCTCATCCACCTGATGGGGCACGTAATTCGGTTTTTAAAGTATTGGACGGTATGAAGAGTAAAGCTGAGCATTCGGAAGAAGTTTACGAGCACCATAATTAGGAATGCAACGGAAGAATTGCCACTTAGTGTAGCTGGAGCCCTGCCTAAGAAATAAACACTTGAAAGAATCATACCAAGAGCAAGAAAGGTAGAAATGGTCGAAGCTTTGGACGTAACAACGCGAGGAGAGAACTTTTGGATGTATGAAAGCAACGCTGTTGTTATCTTTTCTACAAAAAAAAAAAAAAAAAAATGGAACACTTATCAAAAAAGCAAAAGTGCTTTGGAGAAGGAACATTCGACTCTACCCCACTAGGCAAGCAGTTATATACAATGATGATTAAATTTTTAATTGCATAATAAAAGTTTATATTTTTACATTAAGCTTTCTTTACTTGTAATTTATTTCACTTCATTATTATTTTATGACTTACATTGTTTTCAATAATATTGTGTGAAAGAAAGGTGCAGATAATGGTTTTAACTATCTATCCTATATCTTTGGTGAAAGAAAGTTGGAAACAATGGTTTTAATTATCTATCCTATTCCTTTCGACTACTTCTATATTCAGCATCTTGTCCATTCGGCTTCTGGTCAATTCGGCTTCCGGTCAGTTTGACTTCCTGTTCGCTGGACTTCTTGGCTTCGGCCTCTTGACTTCGGCATAAGTGCATTCGGCATCGTGTCCGCACACGGTAACAGCCGTATACTTTGCAACGGCTATACAGTGTACACAATTTGTCACCTCTATCATAGATACCCTTTCGTATTTGTGGTGTGCATTTGATGATATAGTGTTTTATATTTGTCATCTTTGGCTATCATTTCCTTTACAATTTTCAGGTCGTCCTTTTCAGAAATGAGGCTACCTATCCATGGATTTTTCTTTACAATGTTATCGACAATGCCATCTTCATCCTTCGGGACATAGACCACTTGTATTTTTGGTTTACGTTTACCCTTCTCATTTACTGATATATTGTTGATATTCTGAATCTCCATTTTCGCCTTTTCTAAGTTTTTCCTGTCTGGAAATTCTTACAAATAAGTGTCCATCTCTTGTTTTAACCTGTTCAACTGGCGCCGTTATTTTCCTCATAATTTGTCTCTCTTCATTAGCTGATGTGCTCTCTTCGTTTGTAGATTTGGTCAGAAGCACTTTTTTTGTCTTTAGTGATTCAGCATAAGCTTTGTCCATGTTTGTCATGGTCTTTACATCTTTATCAACATTTGTCAATTTTGTTTTGAATTTCATCTAGGTTGATCATTACGTCACTAGTTTTCCGAGCCGAATCCTGAATCAACTTTGTTAATATCTCCGTTTTCTTTTATTTCTTCAAGTTCATTTTCACTTATTTTTTTGTGTGTTCTTTGTTCAGGCCTCTTGCAATTATTACAGATGTACAATATGTTATCACTATGAAGTATGGGTGTGTATCTCACCTCGATACTTTAACATTCATAATGGAACCATACATCACACATTTCACACCAAGTTCCTTCCTCATCAACTTCCCCAGAACAATGTCCGCAGGTTGGTGACTCTCTCTCAATTTTAGTTGACTCATCCTTCTCTAGTATTTTATTAGTGTTCCATCTTTACGTGCTGCTTCGACAATTATGAGATAATGTTCGTATGATAGTTTGATCTTCCCTTTACTTGATTTAATTTCTACAGTATTTATTTTCTCTTTTTCCTACCTCTTCCTCATATTCACTTTGAACATCGCGCAAGTCAGGCACTTTGTATTTATGGTCAGACACCTTGACAATGCTATTTGAGAATCTAGAATTGTACCCTCTATCATCATTTTCGATTAAGAAATTAGCAGCAGTTTTTCATGGAAATATCACATTTTGCACCTGGTTAAGAATGATTCTATATTCAGTTGGTTTTTGCTAACTGTAAATCTAATACTCCCAGACTGTATCATGTCGTGATTGGCAGAATGAGGAATCATTGCTGAAGTGTTGATGGACCTATATTTTCAACATGCCTTTGTCCATTAATAGTATGCAGTTTTTCATGTTATCCACTCGTTAAATAGCAAAATTCTACAAGATTGAGACACTTAGATAACATTTTTTATATTCATCATCAATAACAACATTATTTTAAAATAAAGGCCTACAGAGATGTACTTCTTTTCTACTACAACAATACAACAGTCAATCAAATGCAAAACAGAAGCTTCAATTATATCTGTGCGGTTCTTAATTACAAGCAGTTCTCCCATCCCACCGTCCACGCCTCCCCCAACCCCCCAAAAAGAGAGCAGGTCCTAGAAATTATCCGGCCTTTTAAGGAAATACTCTTCCGTTCCAACCGATAACCTTTGCGACGAATTATTTGACCAAAAAATAACAAAAACGTATATTAACAACTACGCTTCAATCATTGTTGAAATAAATAACATAACGCTATGATAAATATGCATCGTTACATCCAAAAATATACTACGAATTCCGTATAAAAATGGAGCAGAACAAAAGTAAATAAGAAAATCAATGATTCAGAAGACGAAGTAGTACAAGGAAAGGGAAACATAATATATCAACGCAGCGGATCATTTGACTACATTTGATGGATCGCTTTGCTTCAATGTGAGGTTTTTCTTTTTATGCAGAGAGCGGGGCACCATTCCTCTCCAACTCACAGAACGACGAAAACTGATATGACTAACCTAAATCGCTTTACAGAGGACTTCTGCATTTTGACTTAAGTGCCGAGGAGAGAATCAATCATAGCGAATGACACAAACGTATATGAACATCTTACACATACACATACATTATATATATAGACATATACACACATACATTATATATATATATACATATACACACACACACACACACACACACACACACACACACATATATATATATATATATATATATATATATATATATATATATATATATATATATATATATATATATATATATATATATATGAATGTTTGTATATTTGTTTAGCTTCTATAATAATCAAAACTGCTTGACAGACCCAGACAAAATTTTGCACACGGCTCTATGTCACCACAGAAAGGTTTTTAACTCAAAATCAAACCCCTACCCTGTGACAGACATACAAACACAGACAAAACAAATTAAATTTTTTATTTCTATGTCACCTTTTCCTTCAGTTTTCTGGGTTTATTCTCACTTTTCACCTGACACTTTACCTTTTCTTTTAGTGCTGCTAGAAAGTATAATTAACTTACTACAATAAATCCCCTATAACATCAATTTTTTATCGGAATTTACGTGAATTATGATCATAATTTATGATCATAATAAAATTATTTATTACCTAGATAAAATCTACATTGAAAACCTAAATTGATAATTTCTTTCCGTAGCAAGTGAAGCCAAGTCCGAGCATGCATAGTAGTGGCTTAACTCAATGATATCAGCCAGCAGAAAACACCAGCAAACTCTCTCTCTCTCTCTCTCTCTCTCTCTCTCTCTCTCTCTCTCTCTCTCTCTCTCTTTCTCTCTCTCTCTCTCTCTCTCTCTCTCTCTCTCTCTCTCTCTCTCTCTCTCAAGGCATCACTCAAACACTTTAGAGCAAACTCTATTTCTGTCTATGAGGTTTATTACTAAATCATTACCAAGAGAGAAGAACAGCAATTTTCAATGCAACTTCTGGTACATAACTCTAAATACCTACTTCTTCGCAAGAGCAGGAGCTCATAAAAGGAATATATATATATAGAAAAATAACTGTTAATCTTACATATGCGACATCTGGCAACCGTTTCATCATGCAAAAAGTGATAATCACAAGTCATTTGCCCCGCCCATTTATACATATGGTTGAAGATATAATAAGTAAATAAACACATTCCCTTTTTGCGTAAGGTGTTAAAATGGTCCTACACACGATCCTACATCATTTATCAAATGATCACCAACACTGTAAAGGAAGAACAACACGTTGTTGGCTGTGCTGGAATGATAAAAATATCGCCTTGGTTGACGGTTGGAATTAATTATCATGCGAATTGGCAAAATACTTTACTGCATACGGAAGATAAGCTTCTCTTCACGTTGCTTGGTACTGATTACCTGAAAATTCGAGATTAAAACTTTACAGGAATGTAGATTATTACATTTGGAAATCTTTTCCGAAAGGCACTTGGAGGGTCAATGTATTAGATGCAAATCGGTATTAAATTAAGAAAAGGCAACTACTACACTTCGGGTAAATCGAAGTGCTCACAGCTTACACACGTCAATCCATACTTTTTGCTGATGTAATCATACACAGTAAGGAATAGTATTCCCATCATTTAGGAAAATAAATTATTATTTATGGTTATATATAAGAATGATATATATATCCATTTCTATATTTTATCAATGCATATTTATTCAAAACAATAAACCTAACATTCCTCCAATAAGGGAAAGATTTTGCTTGATTCATGATTACGTTACTGTACGAATTGACCAAGTTTATAGATGCCATACGTGTAACTTTATACACAACTTTATGTAAAGGAAATTGATGTCATTGTAAAGATGATGAGTTGTAATTTATGTTAAAAACGTCCCTAAAGCCAATATAAAAAATATGTATCACAAGTTGAAGTTAGCTGTATAGGAAAGTGTTTTGTCACTTTTTTCTTAATATGATGAGGGGGTGGAAGGCTAACTCTTGCAGCAATCACTTAATAATAGGAGAGACGTAAAAAGGCGTAACAAAGTACAGACGAAATATTTCTTATTAAAAAAAAGACTTCTATTCTCATACAATATTAATCAATGAGTTTAAATTAGAACTGAGGGGTTGCCTCAGCTTTTTATGAATTGGACAGTGAAGTTTACTTTCATTTTAGCAACACATATAAAAGGACATCATTGGCCTAGGCCTATACCAAATTGTCTGTATCACATGGAAATATTGTTTTAGATTTTTATTGTATGATTTGTACTTATAACAGTCTACAAACAATGTTGAAGGGTCTAACAGTGAAATAAATAAGCCTATGCATAATTTATTCATATTCTGATCAGGGCTTCTGAGATGCTTCCCAGATGAAATACAGTGGCAAATTGTCATGAAATTGGAGTTAACCTGTCCACACTTGCGATTACCCGTCCGTCGATCGGAAAATATTTAGGTAATACTATCAGTTCATCCGTTCTGGTGAGTGGACTGTCTCCACCCACAAACTGTTGTCTACACATAATATTTAACAGCAGTTTCGATTAACTGACAGAAGAAATGACAGGTAAGTTTCATTGTGAATACACGGCCTTAGGTTGCTGAATTCTATAATAGTGATTGGGTGTGTTGGGAAAGAGTGAGAAAGAGAGTGGGAGGAGAAGAAGAAAGAGAAGAGGGAGTGTTAGGGAGGAGAAAGTGGGAGAGAGAAAGAGTTTATCGAATGTCATTCGGAGTTTTTCCGGGCAGTGCCGGGTTGGTCAGCTAGTGTGTGTGTGTGTGTGTGTGTGTGTGTGTGTTTATATATATATATATATATATATATATATATATATATATATATATATATATATTCAGTAAGCTACAAACGTCCTTTAATATCCAATTCGCTCTACCTCGGAAATAATATATTTTCATATATGTTACCGAAGAGGAATTTTTTAGCTGATAATAAGTTCGTCGTCCCGTGGGCTCGAACCAGCAAAGGACAAGAACTCAGGACTACAGTGAACGCGTGGGTTAAATGCGTCCACTGTAGTCCTGAGTTCTTGTCCTTCGCTGGTTCGAGCCCACGGGACGACGAACTTATTATCAACTAAAAAATTCCCCTTCGGTAACATATATGAAAGTATATTATTTCCGAGGTAGAGCGAATTGGATATTAAAGGACGTTTGTAGCTTACTGATTGTATATGAATCACGGTGATGTTACCGTAATGGCAAATTCTGTTTTTCACTTCGCTTGAATTAACGACGACTAAGTAAACAAAAGCTACTCGGCCTCATCTAATTCACTTTTTCATTGGCAATGGTAGTAATTTGGAAGTAGTGCGATGGCTGCACACTTAATTACATGCAAACTTATTTTGATGGTATATATATACATATACAGTATATATATATATATATATATATATATATATATATATATATATATATATATATATATATACATACTGTATATGTATATATATACCATCAAAATAAGTTTGCATGTAATTAAGTGTGCAGCCATCGCACACTTAATTACATGCAAACTTATTTTGATGGTATATATATGCATATACAGTATGTATGTATGTATATATATATATATATATATATATATATATATATATATATATATATATATATATATACCATCAAAATAAGTTTGCATGTAATTAAGTGTGCAGCCATCGCACTACTTCCAAATTACTACCATTGCCAATGAAAAGTGAATTAGATGAGGCCGAGTAGCTTTTGTTTACTTAGTCGTCGTTAATTCAAGCGAAGTGAAAAACAGAATTTCCCATTACGGTAACAAAATGAGTCCTTCCATTTGAATTCAAGATCTCAACCTCAAATAATTAAAAAGTTATTTCGTTGCGCTACATGATCATTTTGAAACATTAAAAATCTGTGTTTTAGTTTTACAAAATGGATATCATAAAACACTGCATTTATTACCGCAAATCTCCGTACATTTTTGCATATCTACAGATAATTTTCATGGCCACGCAAATGAACTGTTACAATTCATTACGCTCTACCTTAAGAATCAGGCCATTCGTACTCCCCCCATGTAGTTGTTAAAAAAAAAAGGCAAACGTCATCACTTGGAACACTAATACATTACTCCTAGATTCTTAAAAAAGGGCGAACTTCAAAACCTGGTTTAATACTACACCAATCGGATTCTATATAGGAAAAAACTCATATTTTACTCTTAATATTAAGTGTTCACTTACAAATCACCCAAGTACTATGAGATGGACCTTTGGTATGTAAAGAATGAATAACGGCAGTTTAGTAAAAGTATTTGCCATTCAGAGGTTTTGGTGGAAGAGAAGACGTAATCCTAGATATTCAGCTATAAGACGTCACAGGCAAACAGCCGCAAATTTCACTTGTATTACTATATTAAAATCCATGCTCCCATATATGTAATTCAAAATTTATGCTACGATGACCATACCTGACTTATCACAAAATCTACCCTAAATATTTGTAGTAACGTGCGCCAAACAGTAAAATCTCTGAACTATGAAAGTCAGAACAATGAGAAATTAATCAACACTTTACCTTCCTTATCTTCGGGTTTTGACAGCTGCCTTGCGAAGTCACCATGATCCAGTAGGCAGGGATGATGTCCTTGTTCCTCGACTGCACACGTTCTTACATTATTGATACATGTTTAACTCGGCTTTCTGGCCGATAGGTAATTTTTGTCGAGTACTGATTATTTAACATAATTCGAAAACCAGGACAAATTTTGAAAAGAAAAAAATAGCCTCTAACATTAACTGACATTGCGAGTTCATTGTCTCCACAGACCATTAATACTAGAGCTGTAGGTGAATTACGCACAAACGAAAACGAATGAGTTATATATAAATAAAACACGCGTCTAGCCCAGGATTGGCTATAGGCACTACAGCAATCCCACAAACCCATATCGAGTCAGTTACTACAAGAGTAAGTGATCGTCTCAACTCTCGAAAGGCCGTATGAACGATCGCACAGCACTGACTGACGCCAGATGGCAGATTCTTTCTCTTAAAACCCCGAAACCCACAGTGACACAAGCAGCTCGGTCAAACCACCACCTACCAGTTGTTTTGAGCTAGCCGCCGGGTATGTCCTCTACTTGCCTCTCCCGGCTGCCAAAGCTAAGCGTAATCAGCTTTTAACCATGAGTTCGGGAATCTAGAGATCATTGCCAACACAAAGTTATTACAAAAATCAGCCGTTTAAAGTAAACTCTTTTCACGCTGAGTTGCACTCTTTAATTATTGCAAAAGTTTGCACTACATGATAAGCTAACTGATCACATCTTTTCACGGTTTGTAAAGAATATGGTAGTAACATAGGAGGTCTGCGAACGACTTCATTAATGACCCTTGATCGTATTTTATTTTCTTCTGTGGGGCAAGTGCAACTTCTCATCATAATGACTTCGGATTACAAAGACTGGCTATTCGGAAAATCATTAATAATGACTCATGATGAGCATGTCCTCTCAAAATTATCCGGACAAGTGTACCGCAAAAGGAAATCTTGTTTCTGTACAGTAATTCACTAACTATGAAAGGGGATGAGAACGAATAATAAATAAACAGAATTTTCTCTTCAGGTTTAACAAACCTCCCACTTAAACCATGAGAGGGATTGTGAGGCCTGGTACCGCAATAAACATAGTCATGAGCGCCGCTCAACCAAGGTACATGCGTACCTGGATTCAAGTGTTGAGAGCGCCGGTTTCCCAGTCATTCTGACGGATGCAATTATGAGTTTATATGATTTCGCGACCTGTGTGCAATATAAGTCATACCATACGGGCATATTTCTTACATTAATACCATATACTAACAACGGAGCTCGTTATGTTGCACTTATTAAAGGGAAGTTTAAGAAGCCAGGATTATATAAAATAGCAAGAAAAAATTTGGGCTTTGTTAAGGAACCATATCGTTGTAGACCGGAAGCCGCCATAGTTGAAATAATAAAATAATAAAACCAGTGTTAATAACGAAATATATATTCGTTCTACTGCGTTTTCTTGGCAAAAGTGACATAAATGGAAAGGTAATCATGCTGTTAATAAAAGGGGAACGTAAGATCGGTATCACGGGTTATATACAACAACATTCAACTTAACTACGTAAATGTCCATTCCCACCAAAGCTTGTTCCTTGAGGTTATAGGTAATCGAACTATTTTTAAAGAAAAAAAATCGAGAGAGAGAGAGAGAGAGAGAGAGAGAGAGAGAGAGAGAGAGAGAGAGAGAGAGAGAGAGAGAGAGAGAGAAATCTATAAAAATGACTACTGTTATTCAAAAGCTTTCCCAGATTTTTATGTGACCTGGGAAAAATGAATATTCAAATGCACAATACAAGAGGTTTGTATAACTGCCTATTTTAGTTTGGATACAATATAAATAAAAATTACTATTATTGCATTCCTTTTTTCATCAGTCAAATAATTTACTGGTCCCACTGTTTTCATTTTTATAATAAGGAAAGCAATTGAATCATAAATTTACTATCTGACGCCTTTTCTATTTATATTTTTTGGAAGGGCCCAGAACAAGTAAACTTCTTTCAGTTATTGATCTTTTTTGTAATCATAGCAATTTTTCTTACGAAAATAAAGTAAAAATAATTGCCTTTGCTAGCTTTATACTAATTAAGTGACGGCAAAGCACCAGGTGAATATGAATAAAAAGAAAACAGAACTATCAAAGCATAGTAAAATATACACTCTTGTCAAGAAATGTACAACACAAACAATAAAGAAATTAAATAAAAACTGAGAAAAAATAAACCCTTCCCCCCAAAAAAAAATAAACGTTTTTTTTTCCATTTCACTGGCGGAGGATTTTGACACCAGATCGTGAACAGATATAAAAGCTCTGGAGTCGTTGACTGCATAGTTTTTACGTTATTTTTTTTTCCTTCGTTCTCGCTTTTTTTTTTTATTTCCTCCTCTCGTTCCTGTGATGTTAAAATAAACTCTTTCTTTCATCCGAGGAAGGGAGTCTGTATGGCTGCCAAGTGTGTAGGTGTGCTTGGGTTAAGTCGTTTTTAAGTGCTCTTGAGTAAAGTTGCTTTTAAGTTCGCCTGAGAAGGTGGACACGTGTGTACCATACAAGCTCTTTAAAGAGAGAGAGAGAGAAAGGAGGGGGGGGGGGGCGGGCGGGGTGACATTTCATGGTTTTCTATATGAAAAGTCTAAAATGATTTAACGAGGACTGAAAGAAATTCTTCCCCGGAGAGGAAGGTGACTTTTGAGTTCAGAAAAAGACGTCCTTCCTTTTCTATCCCTCCATCCCTTAGAATACCAGAACGGGTCATTTACTTTGACTTTTCACTGAAACGCTTTGCATGGAGACAAGTATGACCATTGCAGGGGAAATGTCAGCTATCAGAATCTTTAATGATTTCCTACTTGTGTTTTATTTTGAGGGGGAGGAGGGTGCAGACCTAACCATTCACTTATTTTTTATTCTATTACTTGAAACATTTTATATTCTGCGTAATTTATGGGGTGGCAAAATAATGAAGTATTAAGGATTAATGAAAATGATTTTTCTCCTCTTACGATGTTCTGTAAATACTGCTTAAACATTAAGTGATATGAAAATATATAATCATTTAAGAAGGATTCTCTCTCTCTCTCTCTCTCTCTCAGTAGGAAAGATTATGATAGAGTGAAACAGTAGGAACTTGCCTAATGAAATAAGGCACCTACTACGTATGAACGTAATATCAGTCCTGAATATTTTACCATGCTGAAGAAAATTTTTGCGCATTCATCGGAAATAATTTTCTTTTTATCTATACATAATGAATAAATGGAAGACTTTCGGGACTGTCAATAGATGCCAATGTTAATAACGTTCTCCATCTTATTATTTTTTTGCGCGCGCGCCCGCAAATATGCCTTTCTCAATACGTTGGAGGTGTTTTCACTTCCATTCGAATCGTTTTTTTCATTTATACTTTAATTATTAACTTAAAAATCTTAAGACTCATAAGAGACGCCATTTCACAACGTTTTTCATTCTATTACTTCTCTTCTTGAATGCCACGTTGCCTCGGGGGGGACGGGGGTGAGGGGTCGAAAAATTAAAGCCGTCAATTACCATCAATGTGAATATTTCAGCATTTCAAAGAAATATATATTTTTACATTTTCTGGAAATTATCCTGCTTTTTCTAAAACTTATACTTTATTGAGGAAATGGAAGACTTTTATGACGCCTTTTTTTAATAAAGTTCACCATTTTATCATCTCTCTCCCAGCGCGCCACGTTTCCTGGGGGCGTCGAAAAGTGAAAGAACTCATTTACTGAAAGTCAAGAAGTCCAGAGCTGGTGAGGACCAAACCTGATGAACTTTTTTCAAAACTCTCAAGTCCACTGAGCTAAGATTCCAGAGAATCAATGGCAGGTCACCATGGAATGCCCCGAAAATCATTGAATCCTTCCAGTTTTTCGGAAGAAGGAAAATAGTTTATTAAACTGAAGACGTTTCTATCGGAAATTCTGGAGTGACTACTGCTGTGGCTGGTGCGAAAAGATGGAGAAGAAAATTGCTTAAATGATTGATTTTCATTTGAAGAATTAAAGTCAAGAGAAGCAACAGACTGCTTGACCTTCACTCTCTTCGTGTGTTTCCGGTCTATATTTAAATGAGACACGGTCAATAATTTTTTCCGGATTTCCTCGAATTTAACCTTCTAATTCTATATGGATACTGCCAAAAAATATAAAATAAAAAAAAGTAAAGTTACTGATATTCAATAATGAGTGATAACGATTATTTTTAAAAAAATCTTTACAAGTTAGACCTAGTCTTGGAATATTTCAGGGACGACTTAATAAAAAAAAGTTTGAAAAAATTTGTCATTTTTCCGTTCAGGTAGTAAAGATCCCAGTTTCTATGCACATGAAAACATGACGAATATTAGATCACAAAGTAGAAAGTGTGTCCCTGGCGAAAGCTCTGAACAGATAATAAATGAGATTGTTATCCTTTTCTGGCCCCCATAAGCACAAACTATATATATAAAAAAAAAATGTGACCCTCTCTTGATCGTGACACTGGAATGACAAAAGGGTCAAACTTTGTAAATTGAATTAATCTGGAATTAGCACAATTGTACAATTTAACAACTGTAGTTCATTCCTTGGTCGTATCACTTGCACTATCAGGAATATTTCTTGAAAATTGAATTATTTTGGAATATTCATAAAGAATTAAGCAATATAAGTAGCACACCACATACAGCAAACTAAGTACACTTATTAATGACTATGAAAGGATGACAGATTTAGCCACTGTGATGAATTCAAAACGCGGAAAGTCTGTAATCTCATCTGTTTTGGACATTGGAAATAAAAACTGCTAATCGAATTTATGACAAGCAAATATTTTCACAGCAGAAGTTTCTCTCTTTCCCCCCAAATATATATATATATATATATATATATATATATATATATATATATATATATATATATATATATATATATATATATATATATATATATATTACACACACACACACACACACATATATATATATATATATATATATATATATATGTATATACATTTGGGGGAGGGAAAAAGAGAAACCTCTGCAAAGAAAATAATTCATGGTTGGAAATTTTTTCCTCACCACATAAGGAACTGAGCAAAATGGTCAGATACTGAGGATTATTATCAACCTAATATTTTTAGATACTAGTGTGGACATATCTAAAAATATACTAGTGTGAACATATCTAAAAATATACTAGTGTGAACATATCCTTAACCCTTTTAGCATAAGACCGACGCCAACAGATCTTTACCGAGACACCAATTTAAGTGATAAATGGATGCCAGACGCTACAAATGTATGCTTCCTATTTTGGCTACGAAATATTTCGATTATTCTCTTATGATCAAAATACTGAGAGAGAGAGAGAGAGAGAGAGAGAGAGAGAGAGAGAGAGAGAGAGAGAGAGAGAGAGAGAGAGAGCAGTGTGCTATTTTTTTCATACAGTTGTAAGCTTACTAGCTATAGCACGAGCGCTGATCTTAAAATGCATTTAAATTTATGGAACAATTACGCTGGAGCGTCCAAATATCTGAGCCATATCATATATTAAGGCTTAATGCGTGGTAGGGTTTCTCTTTCACAGTCTTTCATATAAAAGACCGCTTAGTTAATAGCAAATGGGGCTGCCAATGATACTGTGAAATTATGATTATGAAAAATGTCACTGGAAGATATAGCATTAATGGTTATGCCGAGTTAGGACAATTTCAGTTTTCAGGAAAAACGCTACATCGCTCTATGTAACCTCAGGTCACATTAAATCCAAGCCTGGACGAAGTAGTCTGAGACTGTTCGACAGATATGTGTTTATTTTTTCTAATAAAATCACAAAAATCACCCGCCTGGTCCACGTGTGCGAGTGGGAGGGAGGGCTTCTGGGAAGACATCAGTAAATCTTGAAGATTGAAGTCACCTTGGTCTGTTTTACGTCAAGGAACTATTGTCTGACAGAAAGGTAAAACATTTCGGTGACTTATTTTCTATTTATAATGGTTTATAAAACTACGCGACGATATTCTTTGGGGGATTTAATTTCTTTTTAAGTTTCTTTATTGTTTAATTAGTTTTGAGTCGTTATTATTAATATCTTTCATCAAATCCTTACAGACATGCTGCTTTATGTGTGTGTATATGTATATGTATATGTATATGTATATGTATATGTATATGTATATGTATGTATATATATATATATATATATATATATATATATATATATATATATATATATATATATATATATATATGTGTGTGTGTGTGTGTGTGTGTGTGTGTGTGTGTGTGTGTGTTTGGTGTGATGAGTTTTATTATTTAATAAAAAGTAAAAGTCCATTCAATACCACACGCTAAAAGAGAGAAAATGTTATTGAGGCGCAGAATCAAGCGAAAGCATTATTGGAGACTCAAAGCTTTGTAAATCTGTCTGATTGATTCGGCATTATTGGCTTTCCGCTGAAGTGTGACTGAACTCTGGTTATCTTCGGTGCTTGACGATGAAATTGGAGGACTGCTTTTAGCAATCACATCAGTGATTACGCTGCAAAGCTTCCATTTTGCTGTATTCGTCAATGAATTATTCATTTTGATTTTTACAGAACGCAAAATACATATACCTTTTTTTTTTTTTACAGACATTCACGTTCAGTTCATATTTACGTCACTTTGGATACGTTTATAATGATACTTATTTTTTCATCTGAAATTTATTAGCATTTTCAAAGATGTCTACTTCTTCAAATAAAGCAGAAAATCTTCCTAAATCCGTCTTAAGTAATCCTTTGCATCACAAGATGTTTACCAACTTGAAGAACGGAAGAATGGTGTAAATAACACAAATTCCTTTGATGTGGCACTCCACTCCACTGCATGCTACGTGCCTGTCCTTAATGAAATTCCTATGGTGCCTTTCCTCATTGAACTGAATATAAAATTTAGGCCAAAGGCCAAGCACTGGGACCTATGAGGTCATTCAGCGCTGAAAAAGGAAATTGACAATAACAGTTTGAAAGGTGTAACAGGAGGAAAACCTCGCAGTTGCACTATGAATCACTTGTTAGGAGAGGCTGGAAAGTAAGATGGAAGAAAGAGAATATGAAAGGAGGTACAGTAAAAGGAACGAAAAGGGTTGCAGCTAGGGGCCGAAGGCACGCTGCAAAGAACCTAAGTAATGCCTGCAGTACACTGCATGAGGTGCACTGACGGCACTACCCCCCTACGGGGGTGACTTTCCACATGACAATAGAGATGTTTACACGCAAAAACCGGACTCAATGGTTGACCTGGTTAAGCAGTCACTACACTCTGAGATCTTTTTAAGTAAAGTTCGTTTGTCATGAAAGAACACACATGAACCATAAAATTTAACACATTCGAGGAAAAAGTAGCTGAAGTCCCGATGCGGAAAATCAATAGACAGGCAGTTCTCAAGAGGTGACTGCGAATTCGAGTAATGTTGCTGATTCAGAAACACAGGCAGAAAATCATCGGGTCGCTCAATCTGTTTATTAAATTTTTACTATCTAGCGTTACTGTCTGTGACACCAATTGCTAAATCTACAATGAAAAAAGATTTGGGAGGGAAAAATAACAAAAGGAGGACAATAAAAAGCTAACATTTAGGTTAACGTTGTCATAAAAATATGAATTTATTTCCCATAATTATGTTGGTGATATCTTTCACTTTACCAAATTGATCTTGATAAATATGACAGTTGAACAGGAGTGAAAGGGTATTACTGTCAGCTAGGGTCAACAAAGGGTCAGAGGGCTGTCAACCTAATCCCTAGTTTTGTTGACAACTGGAAGGTCCTGCCCTTATGTGAATACGTGCTTTTCCTTGTTAAAATTACCTGCCCTTTAATTTTCCTAACGGAAGCTTCAGAGAAGGCTCATTAACTAACTAACTATATATATATGTGTATATATATATATAAATATATAAATATATATATATATATATATATATATATATATATATATATATATATATATATATATATATATTGTACACACACATATATATATGTATAATATATATGCATATATACTGTATATTTATGTGTGTGTGTGTTGTGTGCGTCATATTATTTAGAATAAAGTAACCAAGACCATGCAGACTTGCGAAGTGTTTTACATTATAGTGCATCATCGCACATAATTAGAGAAAACATTTCTCTCCTCACCGTTCTGTAGAACCAAGAAACAGATTTTCTTTTATTCTGATTTTATAATTCAGTTTGATTTACTTGCATCTATTAATTTTATTTTTCGACTGAATATAAAAGTTTGCGTTAAACTTTGTACTGTAGCTGAAAGACCTGTTACTCTACAGAGAATCATACTAAGAAATCGAGAGAAATAAATTTTGTGTGCGATAAGTTTTTTTCTCTCTCTCTCTCTCTCTCTCTCTCTCTCTCTCTCTCTCTCTCTCTCTCTCTCTCTCTCTCTCTCCATAACAAATCTAATCCAGGTTGATTATAATGCTAGAGAGCAACTGTATAGCACTCGTAAGTAAGAAAACACCTGTGCCTTCTTACAACATATTCCAAGGAAATTAACCACATATATATCCAGCACTTCTAACGACTTCCCGAAAAATAATGCTGAAAGCTGCAGCTCTCGTTTCTTATTCGCCTTGTTACTATCTGGCTCAGGGAATTAGGATATTAGGAGACGTAAATAACGCGCAGTTTGCATTACGAGAGACATACAGTCGAACAGTTCTCATACACAAGCAAATTCATACATCTTTTTCCCTCCGGGGACGGCGGCTGCAGAAAGCGCTTATCTGACCAGTTCTACTAAAAACTTTTGGAGATAAACTAGCTAAATCTATTCAGCCCACTACACTTAAATAACCACCAAGTAGAGATTACGTTACTAGGTCAACAAAAGCGCAATTTTTCAAGAAACCGGCAATCTGGCTTCAACTTAGGACTCTTCTTGATTGAGCAAAACTATTACTACTTGACTAGAGAAGCATTTAAACCTGCCGTATTTATATCCTCTCATTGTACCACCAAGTGAATGCAAAAGACCTCCTGTGTACATAGATGTAAAATACTTTTCAGTTAGTGTCTTGTGCCAGAGTGGAATACCTTCTCGGAAAGCTTTACATCACATTGGTGGAAACTATTACAAGATTTTGTTATAACAAAGATTGGCTAGTATGGAATAAAAGTGGATCTGATATATGGGCGTTGCGTCTCCCAGGTAATTTAATAACTTCAAGGGTGGAATGGGGTCAGAAGTAAAAAGCAAAAAATTAGCCATGGGCGCAATTATGTAGGATGGGAAAATGAGTCATGAAGGGAGTGGAAAATGGTTAATGTTTGCAGAGATGTAGTACTGTTGAGAACTTGAGATAATGGGGAGAAATTGCAGAACCTTGTGCGAAAGTTTGCAAATGATTGCAAGAAGAAAAGGTAGAAAGGTTAAACGGAAACCAGAGAGATGGAGTAGTGAATTTTAATATGGATTGCGAAAAGAACGAAAGATACTGATTCATACAGGTATTTGGGGCTTAATCTAAAACTAACTCTTCTTTTACGTCTCAAAATAGAAATAACGACAAACATTTGCTTGTTTGGACACATAAGATATATATATATATATATATATATATATATATATATATATATATATATATATATATATATATATATATATATATATATATATATATGTATGCGTGTGTGCGTGTGTGTGTGTGTATATTTATATATATACTGTATATATATACACATATATATATATATATATATATATATATATATATATATATATATATATATATATATATATATATATATATATATATATATATATATGTATATATATATATACATATATGAAATGGCCTTTAAATTCATTCGTTTCAAAAGGTTTGATATAATTTTTTCTGAATTTTATGAACGGAACTCAAAAGTTATATTTCTTTACGAGGAGGCGTTTACAAAAGACGATTTCTGTTTAACATAATTAGGCTACCAGCCATAAAGAGTGCTTCCACAGCTTTACTGGGTTATTTCAGTAACCGACTTATTCTGTAAGATACATAATTAATAACCGTGCATACCAAAACTTTACCTACCTGGCGTGTCCTATGAAGTTCTCTTCTGACCAGGTCCAGTGTCGAGTTGTACATGTGTCATATGATCAGAGCCTAAAGAGAAAAAAGGACTTCATACTAAAAAAATAAAACAGTAACGCTTTTGTAAGTAACAATAATTATTATTACCATATGATAAAATTTTTATAACAGTCATCATTATTATTGTTATTTGAAGTAGTAGTGGTAAGCTAAATTTAATAACTTCCTAATTATTAATGGGCTGCGCGCATGACTATCAGCCAGTGTTCTCAAATAAGCATCCTAAACTAATAATAATAACTGGTTGTGATTAAATCACTCAGCAGACTCATTACAGATGACAGATTGACTCCCTCGAAACAGCACAAAAACTTTGCTTCTCTGAAGTCATCTGGAGGAGAAGCTCTTTTTGTGTAGAACTTTTCTAAAACTTGGAAATAATTAAAAAAAGATTCAGGTGAATGAGATGACGGCTCGAGGAGTTCAAGAGGTGAGGTTAAAACGCTTCGAATGATAGACTTTTAGATATTCGTGTTTGATTCTATAGCATTATTTTTACTTTATCGGATTGTACTCTAAGACGTGATTCGTCTTTCTTCGACATTTTTCTGATATCTGGTTTTGGTAAGGGATTTTCTTGCGTTGTAGTCTTCAAGTAATTGTGCCCTTTTTTTTAAATAATTCAGTTACCGACGAATTAAAGAGGGTAATGCTGGTTACGTATTACACAATACAGTAACATGGACTACTGAGATTTTATCGCTCTAGTATCAGCAGTTTAAAAATACTTCTAAATCATTCTCTGCAGAGATTCATTATTTCAGTTTTGGTGAAATGAAACGGCAAAATGAAAAACCTAAAAACGAAACTGTAGTGACTCTTCGGGAAAATCCTTATTCGGCTCGTAAAATTCTCTGGCTAAGAAAAGTTCTAAAGTTATAAAATCTAGATGTTATTTCTCTTTTTACCCGTTTTCTTAATATCAAATAATTTCTAAGGACCAAGGTCATTGCAGTCTTCGTAACTGTAGTTGGAGAGGCAGCATTAATATGTTTCAAATGTGGCCATAATTCCTAGGCCATCGTTTTCTCCGCTAAGTTTCTCGGAAATGGAACTAGTTCGTCAATTTCTATTCCATGAAGAGTTCTTAACCTTCTGGCACCCCTACGCCCGGGCCCCCATCCCCTCACTAAAGTTCCTGATATAAGAACCTGGAACCCTGCCAAGAAATAAGCGATAAACTTCGTTATACTGCTTCATCCTACACTGATGTAATGAGAGATGCATTCCATAATTAGAATCCTTAAGCTCTTAGAATGATTAAACTTTCGACCCGTTCACCGTTGACATCATGATGCTGCTGCATGCAGAATGGCTGTGACTTGCGATCAATTCATTGTAAAATTTCATAAGTATTAACACCTTTATCTGGAATAAATTCCAGTAACTATATGCAACAATCCTTAATATCATTCTTATCCTCTCTCTCCCTCTCTCTACACACACACACACACACACATATATATATATATATATATATATATATATATATATATATATATATATATATATATATATGTGTGTGTGTGTGTGTGTATGTGTGTGTGTGTATCTATCTATCTATATATATATATATATATATATATATATATATATATATATATATATATATATATATATATATATATATAAATTTCTTTACAATAACTAACAAATATTGTCGGGAATAGTAAAGTGGAGGTCTCCCAATTCATTTGATCTTCATCAGCCTTGCATTATTGTCTATAGTGTCTTTCTTCTAGCTAGATTTCTATAAGTGCCATAATCTAGAGCTGTGTACTTTTTTCCTGTTGTCAGCTAGTGCTATCACTTTCATCGCCAAGTACTAATTTTTTAAGTTGCACAAGTGTGAAGTTAAAACAAAACAAAATTAACAACGAAATAACCACCAGGTTTCAAAAGAGATCTCTAAATAGCATTTTTTTTTTATTAAGGGGGTTATTTCATCAGTCTCTGAATTCTTACTTTTTCCCATTCTCGTTTCTACGGAGACAATTCTTTGATAAGAAATAGGATTCAGCGTCGTGGTAAAAAAAAAAAAAAAGATGAAAAGAAAAGGGATTTGATAAAAACTCGAAAAAAAAGAGAGTGAGAGGGTGACGTGCTGGTTAACAGTTATATATATATATATATATATATATATATATATATATATATATATATATATATATATATATATATATATATATATATATATATATATATATATATGTGTGTGTGTGTGTGTGTGTGTGTGTGTGTGGAGATATGTGTGTATATATATATATATATATATATATATATATATATATATATATATATATATATATATATATATATATATATATATATGTGTGTGTGTGTGTGTGTGTGTGTGTGTGTGTATGTATATGTATATATATAAATTCTTTAGACATGGACATTGCCAGGAGAGTTGTAAAATCTGAGATAGGTAATTTGATTAGTCCTTTAAACTCCAATATAAGTATCGACTAAAATGTTTTAATAAGAAAAAATTATCATGATGTGAAGGAAAAATTAGCGTAATAATCTAAACCATAATATTATTCTGTGACTGGTAGGTAAATTATGTTACACCAGTGAACTGTATGACTAATTATTTACTTCCCTTTCTCTCTATATCCTTGATTAAAAGACACAGTTATGATTTTCTTCATTATTGCTAATAAATCTACTTTATCCCGGCCTCCCCTTAGAAACAGCGCCTTCCCCCCTTTCTTCTTTTCTTTCGTACCTTTACCTGTCTTAATCATTCTGTGTCTATTTTGAGAGAGTTAATTACTGGGTTTATACAGGAACACCCTGACACTTTCGGCAGCAATAAGATACCCAAATTTTAGAACTTACAGAAGCTTTCGTTCCTTAACACAAATCGAGCGCCCACGTTTGGTAAAATCTCTATCAAGAAAATAATTTCATATTTTAAAGTTCTTATTTTTCTAAAGCGCTACATTTCAATGTTTATTTCCTGTGCTCTTCCAATAGACAATAAAATAACGAAAACGACAACAATAAAAAAAAATCCGGTTATGAATTAAAAAAAAATTAACAGAGGAACCAAACGAAAAGTTTTATTTTTTCACCATTACAAAAAAAAAAAAAAAAAAAAAACATGAGGAATTGGGTTTTTTATTCTGCCACAGTTTTACCCACCAAGTAAAACAAAAAGAAAATAAAACATAGCATATTTGCGAAACACCTGTATCTACATATAATAAGAACATAGGTCACACAAAAATCCATCATTCCAACGAAAAAATGAAAATTAAAAATACATATAGCAATAGAGGAACGTATTTCCACTGGTGTTTGCTCATATATTCATAGGCATGCTATGCGATAAAATAAAAGTTAAAAAAAATACTCGATATTTTTTATAAAAGTACAAAAAGTGACATTCAACTTTTTGAGACCCATATCACTGCTTACTATTTTTGCAAGTTTTTACATTTCTGATATAACTATATAACTTTATATATATATACATATATATATATATATATATATATATATATATATATATATATATACATATATATATATATATATATATATATATATATATATATATATATATATACATATATATATATATATATATATATATATATATATATATATATATATATATATATATTATATATATATATATATATATATATATATATATATATATATATTTATATATATATATACACACATATATATACATATATATATGTGTGTATATATATATTGTATACATAAATTGTATGACTAAAACTGGATGATTCCATCTTTACTTACTAAGTCTCTGCTTCTCCACGTGGGTAAAAATCAGCAGCTATAATAACACCATACATCTTTGTAGCAGCAGATGTTTTAAGCTTCAAGTTACTTTTGATGGGGGCAATATTTCACAAACGTTTTTAGTCTCTAAGAAAAACGAGCGGAATTTTCGCAGTAGGTTATATACCTGTAATCCCAAGTCATCTTGGCATCACGGCACTCACGGGAGCACCTCAGACTTCCAAAGGATGCTGACCTAAGTTATATATATATATATATATATATATATATATATATATATATATATATATATATATATATATATATATATATATATATATATCTTATAATAGCTTGAGTCATTGAGCCAATAAACTCGATGGACTCACGGATGCTACATTCAACGTAAACAAGCACACAAACAAAACTAAAGATTAGTGGAGGCAACACTCCAAAAAAGAGGCAGTTTGGCCTTGTGCAACGAAGGATAATTATAGGGATCGGGAAATAAGCAAAGCAGGAAGAGAATTCCAGAGTTGGACGGTTGAGAGAAAGAAAGATAAGGTGAACAGACGAATCCGAGAACAGACTGATTTCCATAAGACTGTATATTCTGGGTTGAAATCTGCCTACGGAAGGGAGCGAGTTTCTCTTTCAGCTTGACAGAAGAGTAACTGAAATACTACTTTCAAAAAGAGACAGTGAGGATATCCATCAAGGTTGAAAAAGAACTTTAGAAGCGTCATGAAGACAGTAAGACCCTTAAAATTTCCATTTAAATGCGATCAAGTAAAGATGCTTTGTTAAACATTCAAGACACAAGAACCCGATTGGTTTCGAAAGTAGACACTAAGGAAGATGTAGGATTATATTATGCTAAGCAGAAGCATCAGACGCTTCGGAGTTACTGCCCAAAAGGCTTATCGGAGAACTGGAACCCATGGCGCTAGTGTTTTTGCACATTCAGATTCACCAGGCTGAAACTGAAGGAAACCTTGATTTGCTGCTGCTGAGATTTTATCAAGAGGCTAGTTTTTTGCTTTAGGAGATGATATCAAGGTGCCATATTTCCTTGCAGATAGAAGTATAAAGTTCCTGCCAGATTTAAAAGAAGGATGAGTAGTACCATTGACTAGTACCACCTCGTACATTGATGATTGTGAAGAGAAAAGTTCAGCAGGAATGAGATTATAAGACTTCATTTACACAAGATGTCACAGGATTAGGGTTCTGGATACCAAACCAACAATCCTCACTGGGAAAACCAAGGAGATAGCTGGGATGTCTGGCTACCTGAAACTCTCAAGGCACCTAAGTTGGTATGAAATGAAGGCTATTGATGACAACAAAAATTAGATGATGATATAAATACCTAAATGTCTTGAGGGAATTAAATGCTTAAGTTAGTAGAAGAACTTTTGGTTCTAAAACATCTCAGAGAGGAGAAAAAATCTAAATGCAAGTGCAGTGAGCATAAACCCATTTGATATGATAAGGAGTATACGTTGTGATGGACCTGAAAAGGGTCAAGGAACACTTCACTGAGGCAACTGGGTGTAAAGACAACCGACTAAAAAGTGAGAGGTTAAGTGAACTTCAACCAAGAAAATATTAGAGATCATTCTTTGAACGCTCACAAAGTAAATAAAAAAAAAAAACACACACACGTTCAATACTGATTAAAATGTCATTCTTGTATCATTATGGCAACAGCGGTGTACAGTTGTTTAATCTCTGTTTGGAAAAAAAATATGGTTGCTAAAAGCTAACATGAACCCGTTTTAACCTAAGATCAACGAAGAGTTCTCTTCACTGTCGAAGCCACAAAAAACTTTGCACCTTTACTCCCTCATATGACTTAGCCTACTCTGCACCGTCCTCAGCTTGCTTTTATTTCATCACAGAATACATTTCTTATGCTTTTATCAAACTCACACCTACCTAATGCTATAAAAAAGAGAAAAGAATTCTGTAATTAAAGCGTGAACATTTAATAAAAGAGAATTCAGTAACTGAATGACGTTCTTCTTCAGGAAGAGCGGCAAGGAAGGGGAGGCACTGAAATATAATCGTTGTATGACAGACGGAACGAGGCGAAAGAGATTTATGAACATCTCGAGTTAATGAAGGCAAGGGGGAGATAACTCACAGTTTTAGAAAAAGGAAAGAAAGGTAAACCTTTGCATAAATTCCAGAATTTATTTCTTTCTTTCTTTCTGCATCCCATACTCCTGCAATTCTTACTTGCATAATTTATTTATTTTTATTTTTTTTTTTTTGGCTTAATCATGTTTTCTTTCTTTGTCGTTAATTAAAGCAATCTTTAATTTCCATGGCTCCATCAGTTTGATACAATCATTCTGATATTCGTGACGATATACTGTTCTTAAGTTAATTATTACTTTTAATATACATGTTTAAACAAACCATAAAATATCCTGCTACTCAATATACATCGTTCCTTTTAAGATTTTCAGTCAAGTGTACTTGACTTAGTGTTCACGCTTATTGTTGTTGAAATTGCTGTCTATGTTCATTAAAACACATCTTTGAAACTACCAAAAACTAACAAAACCAATCCATGGTCACGTAAATAGTGTCCCTATACTTTCGTAATTAAGTAATGTAAAGGTTATAACAAATAATGAACATAAATTTTAAACACATATGAATACATTCAGTTAACACCTGATGAAATGAATAGAAGTAATTAAATGCACTCTTTCTACCTACGCTATACGGATTTAGATAATAATCTATGTACTACATTACAAGTATTTAATAACTGTTTTAAAGTAAAATTGACACTCTTCAGAGAGTTCCTTTAACACAACAATACACATAAAGAAGACAAAGCAATATTATCATAATAATTTTAAGACATTGCTGAACACAAGAAGGTTTAAAACTATACAAAATGAAGCACATAGCACATTACTTTTGATCGTTTCTTGTCACTCTCTTTTTAGGTTCGTTTTGTGAAGCGTTACAATATAACTCTGTTATTAAAATGTTTATTCTTGGCATCTTTCTACTCCTTTCTCTTTTTTCAACTTCCAACCCCTCCCTCCCCCCTGTCCCACCTCCCCCATCTTTCTCTCGTTTAATTTTCGTTCATTTTGGTTTTAAAAATATGTCTCAAAGGCTCCATTGCATATTTTTCTCGCACTGTTGCCTATTGAATAAAATAATGAGAATACAAGACACAAAGACTTGACTTTACGTCATGAGGAACAACAACTATTATCTGTTAACATTTTAAGCTTATCCAACAAACGCGAAATGAATAAAACTTCGGAAATGCAAATATCAAAACATCAAAAGGACCTTTAACTAAACTGAAAAGACAACGTTTGTATATGCAGCTCATCTTTGTATACCCAAATCCACAAATCCATTGATAATTATCTAAAGGAGTTTATTCCGTTTAGTTTTAATAAGAGCGGACGTCCTATTATCTTTTACATATTAAGGAAAGCATTTCCTTCGCATATTAGCGTTAGGAATGTCTTTGTATTAATCCTGTTTATTCAGTTTCATTTGCAACAATTTCAGGTATTTCCTTTAATAATTGTCTAGATCCAGTTTCCCCTTTTGCTATCAACGGGGCGATTGAATTCAATATTCTTACTCCCAGCTGCAATTATAATCCTTATTCAACGCACCGTCATTGCCCCGCTAATAGTTGATCATGCTTCACCTCCGGTTATAAAAGGAATTGCATTTGGACTCAGTTCACACTGACGCATCGTATCAGAAACTTCCAATTGTTTCCAACGATGGCGGATTCCTATCATTTGAGGTCCCGTATAAAATCGTCTGCTAATCGAGAATAAAATCTGTTGTCATCTGGGGAGTGCATAATGAGAAGCAGAAACCTCTTAAGGAATTCCTTTGCTCGACTTACAAAAGCAATAACTGATGCAATTTGGTTTAAGGTTATCGAAATCGAAATGGAACGGTTCCTCTTTACGTCGATTAGAAATCAATTTGTTCTTCATTTTGGTGAAACCGACGGTCATAAAATGTCATTAATTAGACGCTTGTGTTATATTCAGTACTATTTATAACTTTTACCGGGAAGGGTTTCAGTTCACAAATACTAGTGTCTTTCTATGCGCTTGTGTTTTTTATTGCTCGAATAATCTCCTCGCAATCTGTATTCATGACGGTGTCGGGTAATGCAAAAAAAAAGCGCACACATTATATATATATATATATATATATATATATATATATATATATATATATATATATATATATATATATTATATATATATATATATATATATATATATATGTATATATATCATTACATAATTGTGCGTGTGTGCAGTTACAATGATCATTTTATTAAAAATATATAAATAAAACAAATATCTATGACTCAATGTCTTGAAGTCGCAAAAGTCAGAGTTTAAATCCCTCTCTCTCTCTCTCTCTCTCTCTCTCTCTCTCTCTCTCTCTCTCTCTCTCTCTCTCTCTCTCTCTCTCTCTCTCTACCCCATGCACAGCAACTGTCGAAAAATGTTCGCCAATGAAAAAATTTTAAAGAAATGTTAAATCTTCTAGTGCAACTTTCTAGAAGCCTTAATTTTCAGTTCGCGTTAACGTGGACGTCTTTCTTTCGCAAAAATGTAATATCGTTTATTCTTGTTTTTCTGTTGTTCTGTTTGACGTGATTTCTCCGAGGTTCTTTGGATTCCTTCCGAAGAATAAAACTAAACATTAGATTCGACTTGTCACTTCACGATAATTTTACAGACATACATTCATTGGAATGATATCTCTTTCCACCTGATTTTAGCCAAGACTCAGAAGCATCGGCTGAATCTAAAAATGCTTCCAGTTGGCAGGTTGCATTCACTCAAGCAGAAGATTTTAATGGTTACTAGTAAATACAAACGCCGTCAGTTGACATCATCGCTTTCTTGAAAGGAAATGTGAAACTGATGCAGCTTTCTTTCATCTTTTTTTCCTGCAAGATATGAATGAGAATGTGAATGAGGATAAAGGTTCAGGTCATCCAAAACAGGGGAGGGCGACAACTGGCACTGGTGCCAAAAGGTTGGTGTCGGCGGAGAGTTGAAAACTCTTCATGCACCGCCTCTGTAAGGGCGGAGGTAGAAAAAAAAAACACGCTTGCTGCTTTGGTTCATGCAAAACGTAGTATGCCTCACCTCAGCTTTAATAATCCTGTCTTGAAGAGTAAAGTATTGCATTTTTCCTATTATGTTGACGCAGAAGTTATTCTTGCTTCAGGGTTTTGCTTTAAGTGTCCTCCTATCTCAAAAAAGAAGTTTCATAATTCAAAGTTGGATTAACCAACTTTTTTTTAACCTCCACCCCTACAGGGGCCATAGGTCTTATGACCCATGGGCAGGTGCACGGGAGGTTCAAAACAATATTTTCACGTTAGCAGTTGTTCAGGTAGGTGAAGCAAACACACATATTTGGATGAGCAGATGAAAACCTTCATTTTTACATGAAAAATACAGGTCGAGATACGAACAGTGAGGAAGCTGTTACTAAAAAGCAAGTACATTAAAGATAATTTTCTTCACTGTGTGTGTTGGAAGGAAGCGTTTTAAGCTAATGCCCATTTAGAGATGGATTTATTTTATAAGGAACGCTAAAACGAGACTGATATATGGTAAAGATGTCAGTATGTAGACAATTCACACATGAGGGTAGTTAAAGTTAATCGTAAAAGCAAAATTAAAATTAAATTAAAATGTTTTATATTAACGAACTGAAAATGGGATTGGCACATTATTACTTACCTGGGCAGATTTTAAGTTGGATACAACACAGCACTCATAGACTGGATCTATCATGCAGAGTACATATTAATAATGAGATTTTGTGTCTCGGTCCGTCCTTTCCTGTGTTCAATTCATTCTCATATTGGAACTGTCTGCGAGCGATGTGATTTACGAAAGCTAACCTAAATGAAAGTGTTCTGATGTAAAAGTCTTCATTATTTTCACTCCCCTGGTCATATACTCATGTCCTCTGGAGGTTTATATCTCTAGTTGTTACAGACACTTGGTACGGAGTTAGCCATAAAATCGTAGTGTGTTTTTCCGCAAAATTAACAAATGGTGCTTAGAATTTTGTTACCATGGGCACGTTTGAAAACTTCATTTAAGAAACTTAACGTAACCTAGCATTAACTGATCTGGGAACTAAAACAGACACACACAACACGATCTCTCTGGAAATGCCTTCCATGCAGAAAAGACTCCTCGGAAGCCGTTGGTTATCAAGAGTTATTGATGATTTACCCCTGAAACAATCTCTCGAGGTATTTGAACACTTAAACAATTTCCCTGTTGGTTGTAGCAGTCTAAATGAAAGAAAATGCAATGTCCAGCTGCAGCTTCTGTGGCCAGTCAGTAAGACAATACGAAACTGGGGTTCCAGATTCAAAGGCAAAAGAAGGATGTGCTTGCTAGTTTAAATTGGAGAAAGCTGGAGGACTGAATTTAAAAGAATAAAAACAACACATTCTTTGAATGTTGGGACTGAACAAATAGCACGTCATTTTTTGAACATGAGAAATAGGATTTATTTCTTTATAGTCCATTTTTAGCAAATTTAAACAATTTTTTAAAGAAAATTTTCATAAAATCAGAGCCTTTTTTTATGTCTACACAAAAAGGTTTACTGCTCCATTCTCAGCAACATTTTCCTAACTTCAAGATTCATCAAAAACCAATATTGTAACCATGAAAGATAAGATCAATAGGTGGTGTCAGTTTCATTCATCTTTTTAGAGAGACATCTATCATTCACAAGTCTCTGAAATTGCTTTTCTCCTCCAGGAAATTGGATATACTGAGGCTCAATTTTTTCAGTCCTTTCTTCCTGAAGACTAGAAAAAGCTTTCAGCCTGAGAGTATGGAGGAGAGATTTAAAAAGGTTCAAGTACGGTGTAACGAGTATCGGGAAAATATGCGTTGGAATACAGCAGATTCCAGCATATATATTTTTAGAGTTCTTCCATCTATCTTTACCTTTTATATTTTTCTAGGCGTGTTACATCTTCCAAAGATGAATAACATTTCCTTGTATTAGATTAAAAGCTATTATGTTTGTTTCGTAGATACATTTAATTCCATGGTTATTTCATATGTTTTTGCCATATTTTCAAATGCAGAATATAAAAACTTTTTAATCATCATACACATGCTCAGGCTATCGCAAGGGAAATGGTAACCTCATGAACCGTACAAAAAATTACTTTTAAAATGAACTTTTCCCATCTTTCCAGGTTCTCTTGTTAGTTTCAGAAACAAAAGGCTTAAGTTTGCTCCTTTTGCCTATTTCATTATATAATGTTCACCAACCTTTCTGCAAGTTGCAGGACTTCACTCTGTCTGTCTCTCCCCATCTTGAAGGCTACCATCCTTCTCAAGATTCACTCATCTGGCTTGGTAAAACTTCTGGACTTTTATTTATATTTTATGATAAAGAGCACCACATCTGAGTTTCCTCCTCTTCAGGGTTTCTGTTTTTCCAGAGGCTCTTTTCTTCCTTTTTATGTGGGTTTCTTTGGTGACTCTCTTCGCTCGTATTTCTTCTTCCTATTTTCAAAATTCAGTCCTCCAGCTCTCTCCGATTTGAATTAGCAAACAGACCCGCTTTTGCCTTTGAATCCGAAAGCCCAGTTCCGTATTGTCTCATTTTTGACTGGCCACATATTCGGAAGGCAAGCTTGCGGTGTATTCATTTGTATAATATGCACAGTCCTTTTCTATTTAATCAATATTATTTATGTTCAAATCACACGGATTTGAAATTGGAACAATGCTTTATTTAAGTTCTTTAACGACTTTTCAGGAAATCGACTTACATTTTGTTGTTAGAATACTTTTTTCTAACTTGACTTCTTCTTGTTTATATAGGTCGGTTATGATAGGAATATACAGGACTCTTAAGGGTAACTTAAAGGAATATCAATATACAGGACTCTTAAAGGTAACTTAAATGAATGTCATTCTCAAGCAGAGATCAAGGTTTATAAAGAAACCAACACACTTATATGAGCTTATTTATCGAATGGAATATAAGATTTAGGCCTAAATCCAAGCACTGGGGCCTATGAGGTCATTCAGAGCTGGAAGAGGCATTGAGAGCGAAAAGGTTTTAGAGGTGTAACAAGATAAAAACCTCGCAGTAGCACCATGAAACAATTGTTAAGAGAATGGTGGACAAGTTAAGTATACCTTAGTTTAACCAGACCACTGAGCTGATTAACAGCTCTCCTAGGGCTGGCCCGAAGGATTAGGCTTATTTTACGTGGCTAAGAACCAACTGGTTACTTGGCAACGGGACTTATGGCTTATTGTGGAATACGAACCACATTATACCGAGAAATGAATTTCTATCACCAAAAATAAATTCCTCTAATTCTTCATTGGCCGGTCGGAGACTCGAACTCGGGCCTAGCAGAGTGCTAGTCGAGAAATCTACCGACTCGTCCAACGAGGAACTTAGAGAATGGTGGAAGAAAGAGAATATGATTGGGGGTAAAGTAAAAGGATTGAAAGGAGTTGCAGCTTGGGGCAGAAAGAACGCTGCAAAGAACCTTAAGCAATGCCTACATTGCACCGATTGAGGTGCACTGACGGCACTGCCCCTCTACGAGGATATGAACATGCTTATTGACTTATTTACCCACCAGCTGCTGTCGAGTTTCCAGCACAGCTCAGGGTGACAGGAAACCGGTTTATACTGGGACATCTTGCGCGGCTTTCTTCTGTTCTAGCTATTTTTCCTTGAGGGAAAACTGCAGGTCATTCCTCTGAGAGGTAGGCCTGGTGAGCAACTGCAGACTGGCGTATAGGAAGCATCTTGACCCCCACCCCCACCCCCACCCTCTCTCTAAAAAAGTTTTTCATACGATTTCACCTTAATTACTTTCTATCTCTCTCTCTACCTATCTATCTATCTATCTGTTTATCTGTCTATCTGCCGAAAATTATATATGCATAAGCGTATGGGCAGAGTTTATATTGTATAAGCACACGTAATTTTATAGCTGTCAAAAGAAATTTGAACTTCTCTTCATTATATTTGTAAAGGGGGTATTTTTTCCCAATCAACCTTTAAAAAAAGACGTCAGACCGAGCCAGTACCAAACTAAAATTAAAAGATAGAATTCCGTTTGTTATGTTGAATGGACATTTTGCTTACTTAAAATTCCTATAAGATAATCATAAGTTTGAGTGACGTAAAATAAAGAATAATGACTATCTGAAAAAGATTCGTTATATTTCTTCAGTCTTCTTCCGAATCACCATTTTCATTTATGGCAGCTGGACAGAATGACCATCTTTCTGGTCGGAAAAGAGAGGGGCGGGGGGAGCAAACGGAATTCCCTCGTAAGCTGTTCAATAAAAATTTTTGTTGAGTAAGAAATCAGTAAAAAAAATTTAAATCATAGCAATTCCAGCCTTTTAAAGTCTTCTGGCTTGTGGCATTTCCATTTTGATAAGTGACCAATATTCTTTACCGCTATTTGACAAGCCAGAAGATCTTCAACTTAGAATAATAACACTAGATTCCAGTATTTTTCAAATTTTCTTTCTCGCGACATTTACCCTTTTATCGTTCGATTGCCTGAAAATCTCACCTTCATTTAAGTATGAAGACTAACACAAAATCTTCAGGTTGAAAGAATTACGTTGAACTCTGATCACTATTGCTCGTTCAGGCTGAAGGGAATCTAGCAACTGCGATATCGACCTCATTATTTTTATGAACATCGTAAGATTTATGAAGAAGGACTGTAACTCGATAAAGTACTTTTTATTATACGTAAAGGGTGTGTAGGGCAGCGAAAACATACTTTTACAAATACTATCATAAGTCACTGAATGATCTGTCGACTTCCTTACCAAATAAACGAGAGAGAGAGAGAGAGAGAGAGAGAGAGAGAGAGAGAGAGAGAGAGAGAGAGAGAGAGAGAGAATCCGAAACCGTTTTCTCCTTTCATTCATTCTCACTCACCGGTTGGCCGGACCTTTGAACACAGGCCGAAATATTTCTATAAAAACAAACAGTGTATTTCATTTCCCTTCTGAACAAGACAGTCTTTGAACAATTACACAGATACGCTTCCACACTCCTTGGTACCCGCATTTCACCACACTTTCACTGACACACAAGGTTCCCTGGTTGAATGAGAAAAATCCGTTTCCCAGTGGTAGGTGCGGGAAGGTAAAAAGTAGGGGAAAAAAAGGATGAAAAAAAAATGAGTTTGACATCACAGAGATTTTGGATTTTTGTTCACGACCCACTGTCAAACCTCTGGTGCCGTAGGGAAATGGCTTTAAGAAAAGAGAGTTTTCTCTCTTTCAATCCTGCTTCTTTTTGTGACAAAAATATATCTTTTTTTCGAATGTCGATGTTTATTTTGATCCTTACTTTTTTTTTATCTGCAGTTCGTAGCTATAGAATTGTTAAATTTAATTTTTTTTTAAATTCTGGATTTCAAAAAGGATGGACGACAGTGACTGTTTGTCGCAACGGAAACAAGGGAAATAACTGGGTGTGTATGTTGTGATTTAACATCACTTGCTAAAACACCTTAATTTTTCTGGCAAGAATTTCCATCTAACTGCAATTCATCGGCTTGTCATATAACAATGAAAGATAATCAGTCCTTTATCAAAATGGAAGTGCAACAATCATAAAGACTTAAAAAATGAAATTAAATTTTTGCTGTTAAATTGTCTGGTGGTTTCTTACTTAATTTAATAATCAATACAAAATTTTCCACGAGAAATTTATAAGGGATTTATCGTTTTGCAGCGGCCCCCGTCCCAGCACACTTTGTCCACCTGCTCATATGTAAATTTAAAGTATAAAAATCCCTGTGTAACATTATGAGATGCTATTCCTTTTCCACAGGTAAATCAATTAAAGAGAGCGCTGTATTAAATTCAGTGCGTTTTTACAAAGTTCAAATGTACTGAATCGGGTCAGGTTTACTGATACTGGACTGAAGACCTGAGAATATATCATTTATAAGATGCACTATAATACCTATAGGCACAATATTAAGGTGGTATGAGTGCTTTTCGTTATAGAGCCTAAAAGTCAATGTTATAATTTTTATTTACTTTGTAACTTGTTTCCTGTGCAAGGGATCTTGGAATCCTGTATTTAATTTCAGTTTTATTTTTTTTCCATTCCGGAAAAGTTCATCCCTTCAAAATGTATCAAGCTTCTGTTAATTAGTTGCCGTACGTCATATTAAAGCTTCATTCTAAATTTGATAGTCAAGGTTAATTGCATTAATAAATTTATTATTCGACAAGTAAAATTTTTTCTTCCATAGTGATTTGTGGACAAATTTAATCACCGAGAAACGTAAATACCCTCTATTTAATAGGAAATGATTTGGAAACAAATACCGCTCGGGTTATCACACCTTTCATGAGAATATCTATAAGTTTTTGCATGAATTATTATCTGTGATGCGGACTCTTTGTCCTTCAAGCCACACCAAAAACCTTCTCGTGATTAAAGTGTATTAAAAGAGTAGTTCATGGGCGTTATTACTGAAAGTGAAGTTTATCTGAAAGCGATTGACTTCATTGTACTTCGAGTACACTTCCCACTTTGAATAACACCCAATTTTATTTTTTACGAAAAAAAATATATAATGGAAATAAACCTATTCTTTTAAGTTGCTCACAAATACAGGCTGTATGATACTGCTGAAATGATGCATGTGCATTCTAATCGCTTAAGAACTAAATCATATTCTCTGAATTGTAGTAAAGTTCCTAACTGGTGGGCGGTATACAGTAACTAGTGGTTATAGTTCCAATTCGGGAATCTTGTGCAGGACAAGGAACAAATCAGCTTCTTGTTGACCCATTCATTCTGGGGGCAATTTCAAACCCCACCTTGAAGTACTGTACTCTCAGAGCTGATCCCCTACTTCTTTACAAATCAGAGTCTTGACTTTACAGTCAAGCAAGGAATCAGTTTATTTTTTCAACAATAATTACAAATCTCACTCCCGGCCAAGTTTCGTACTTGAACCGTAGTTCCACATTTACTGCTCTGTTTTGGTAAGAAGTTCTCTACTTAATGCAACAAAGATTGTTTTTAAATGGCTGGCAGTGGAAGTTTAATATGAGTAAGAGATTCGTAAACACCGTCTCGGTCGAGCTGTGTACTTTATTCTGTCCCCTTGTCATAAATACTCTTAATTATCGTTTGGATTCCTTCGAAATGGTAGGAGGAATATATATATATATATATATATATATATATATATATATATATATATATATATATATATATATATCTATATATATCTATATAATATACATATATATATATATATTATATATATATATATATATATATATATATATATATATATATATATAAAATTCCATGCCTTTTCTTCCTACAGCCAACGCCCCCCCCCCCCCCCGATGAGAATGCATGAAAAAATATATATAAATATATATTCCACCTACCTTTTCGGAGAACTTCAAATAACAATTAAGAGTATTTTGTGACAACGGTGCAGCAAATAGACTACAAAGCTCGACGGCAGCGGTATTTACAGATTGCAACCGTTATCAGTTTACTAGCCCCTGTGGTAATTACCCAGTAATTCTCATGATGAGGTTACCAGCCCTCTATCCTTTATGCAGTTCGGCAGTCACCCGCCACAGTCGACTAGTAGATGAACAGAGGCACAACTGATTTTTCAAGCAGCAAGCCCCAGTCCATAGGCTACTTTTGCCTGAGTTCGAACTTTGGTTGAGGGCCCTTAGTTTTTACTGTGAATTACATCCATTTGTGTGAGCGGTCTTTTTCATCAGACGGATAGATACGCGGAGAGCAGATATATATACATGGCATCCTTAAACGCACGCATAAACAGTTATAGGGTTACTTTTCTTTTGACTGGTGATCTATTGATGACTTCAGTTCAAATCGTTCATTAAATTCATTACTACAAACTGCAGAGTGAGGCTTTGACCACCATATTCTGTGTAATAAATATCTTGACCGGACACACAATATTTTGTCATTTCTAATCTCTTTAATCCTGATGCTGTCTTTTTTTTTCATTTTGGTTATTTAGTGGACTTGTAATGAAGTGTCTGCTAAATGCCCCATAACTCTAATTACATGTATTTTGATATAATGTTTTATAGTCAGGAATATTAATGGTAAAGAGAGTTTTAATTTGGAATGATCAAATAAATTAGTACATCATTTATAAAAGCAAGACTAACTTCAGGTACTTATCTTAACGCAGTGTCAAATGTTATCATTAATGAGAATATATTAACGTTAATGACCGATGCAAATAAGCACACTTACAAAACATGTAATTTCAGTTTGGTGTTCTAAACGCCTATCGCAATATAATCCCATATTTAAATTCTTTATTGAGTCACATTAAAAACAATTAAAGAAATATAGTCTAATGACAATGATGAAG
Organism: Macrobrachium rosenbergii; assembly: GCA_039081455.1. Classification (NCBI taxonomy): domain Eukaryota; kingdom Metazoa; phylum Arthropoda; class Malacostraca; order Decapoda; family Palaemonidae; genus Macrobrachium; species Macrobrachium rosenbergii. Next base: position 1,225,102 of record JANJGK010000010.1, read on the forward strand.
TTTACGAAGCAGCAATTAGATTAAACTGATAACAGAAAGTAAAGTATTTTTCCATTCCTGACTACGTTGTTATGGAAGTAGATTACTTTCTGTCTCTTTGACCTTGAGACTGTTAGCTGCAGTTCATTATTATGATAAATGGGAGCCAGGAAGAAGGAGCAATAAACGTTTATATGGATTTCGGGAGAATGGAGGCCGTTAGTCAGTACAGGAATTGGGGACTAAATATAACAGATGACTGTGCAAGGAGAGAAGAGGCAATTCAGAGAGGAGTGGAAGCAAGGGATATTGCAGGTGTGGAGAGTCTCTCTCTCTCTCTCTCTCTCTCTCTCTCTCTCTCTCTCTCTCTCTCTCTCTCTCTCTCTCTCTCTCTATACAGTATATATATATATATATATATATATATATATATATATATATATATAAAGATACGTGTATATAAATTATATAATAAATCTAGAGAGAGAGAGAGAGAGAGAGAGAGAGAGAGAGAGAGAGAGAGAGAGAGTCTCCAATATTAACAATCCCGCCAGAAGGATGGCTTCATTTTAGTATGTAAAGGGTGAATCCTTCGTTTCAATATAACTGAAAACGGAAGAAACTAAGAAGAAAAAAGAACGCAACACCAAGGTCCTTTCTTTACACAAAAAGTCAAATGTGCTTCATCGTCTCCCTGCGTAACTTGCACGGTCTCTCTGCGTAACTTGCACGGCTAGACCGGGTCGCTTGGTGGTGTTCGGCAATTGAGAAACAACTTTCGTGAAGTTTTAATGTTCTCATAAACCAGTTTCTATTTATACAGCGAATTTTAATTACCCAAAAGTTTCTTGTATTGTAATCTTCGGTCATTTAAAGGTTAGCAAAGCAAGCAAAAGCAATTGCACTGACAATAATATCCACTTATGAAATAACGCTACGCGTATGTTGAAACTTCCCCTTCCCTCTCCTTTAATTTTCAGTAACAACGGCCGAAAAACTATTACAGTTAACAGTTTTTCTGGAATAAAACTTGTGCTTATTGTATCGCAGAAACGTAGAATACTAATCAGATAAATATATTGATTCGGTGTTACAGCTTATCATACGTAGGCAACCGCCAATAAATTAACTCCAAATAACTTTCCCGGACGAATTATTTGATACCTCAAGTATTATTCCGATCAGTTAAAAAGATAATTTCCAGATTGGTCCTTTAAATGCCAGGGTAGTCACAGAGTCAATTTACTTTTCTTATATTTTATTAACACATTCTCATGACCTGCCTAATGTAGATGTTACTTTAGGAATAGTGTTTGTTTGAATGATCAAACCTGTTCATGTCCTGTAAAAAGGCAGTACGGAATCTACTACGATTATCAGGAAGAAGCATGAATGAAGGATTATTGTCACGTGATCAGTTTGGGTCAACTTGTTAATACACTCGTTCAGTTCAATGTAATTTACTGTTAACATATTACCCATAAATTCAGGCCTATTTCCTTAATATACTAAAAGTTTTTCCTCCTGTTATTGGCTTTCAATATTCTGTCCGTGAGAGTTGGCTTTATTTATTTGTAGGCGCGCTTGTCACTCCGCAAATAAAGAGTACTTTATTTTCTGGCTGTAGCGACGTGGTCGTTCTGCAAAGTAACTTTCTGTTTGTAGGATTTGTCGACACGTGTTTACTCAAGGGAGAAAATTGCGCTGCTTTCTTATAACGTTGTTTACCCTTCACTTCATTGATGCTATGCAGGTATGTTTCTTTCTAAGAAGAACGAATTGTTATTTTCGCGCGACCAAGAAGTTATTTAATTTGACTAGTTTTCCCAGTTATAAAAATATTCTGGTAGCAGATATGATTTGATTCCCATGTATCTTGAATGGTCATCATGAATTAAAACAACAATAATAATCATACTAATGATAATACCTTCCGCCTGTCATTCAGAAAACGAGAGAATGAGACGAAAAGTCTAATGACAAATAAGCACAGGCTTATGTCCTCTGAAGTTCCTCGTTGGACGAGTCAGTGGCCGGCCAATGAAGAATTAGAGGAATTTATTTCTGGTGATAGAAATTCATTTCTCGCTATAATGTGGTTCGGATTCCACAATAAGCTGTAGATCCCGTTGCTAGGTAACCAACTGGTTCTTAGCCACGTAAAATAAGTCTAATCCTTTGGGCCAGCACTAGGAGAGCTGTTAATCAGCTCAGTGGTCTGGTTAAACTAAGGTATACTTAACTTTATGTCCTCTGATGCCATTTTCTGTCATCACAATAGATATAAAAAGCCAACTATTAAATCTACAAAAATTTCAAGACTCAAGTGCACTAGTAATCAGCTAGGAAAATAATTTCTCTTTTGTATCTATTTTAGGGGAGCTCGAGTTCTATAGGTGCCACGCTGGGTCTTGCTTTCCTCATCATGGTATTACTGTTCCAGCTTTCCACCTCAGTAACAATACGTTCACAAACATTTTCACCACGGTAACATTTGTTTACAAGCATTTTTACCTCAGTAACAATATGTTCACTAGCCTTTCCACCTCGGTTACATTATGTTCGTAAGCTTTTTTACCTAATTAACAATTTGTTTGCAAGCATCTTCATATTGATAATTGTATGTTAAGAGGATTGTCAAGGCTCAAAACAGTATGCTTACAATCATTTACGGGCCGATAATTCCGCTAGCGATCATTTTCGACACATAACACTGTGGACGATTCTGTAGGCAGCGCTCGGTCTTATTGTATTCATCACAGCAGACGCTCTGAGTTTTCCTCGTTGTGATTGCGATTTGGAATGTCACCCAATGGCCAACGTAAATTACATCCAGAAGCGGTGGAGTGAGCGGATTAAGAATACCTTGGGACATAGGCCTATACTGTTTTATGCGTCACTTTGATGGGCAGCATTTTTCAAATTTGTGAGATTGCACTGAAAGGTTCATGTTTTTCGCATTGCTTTAATTTACTCCGTAGCACTAAGAGAAGAGATATATAATTACAGGATACTACAGTTCGTCATTATTAGCAGGATCAGTATCACTGTCGACATGATGCCTTCTTCGTCATGGTTCTTAATTGATCCGTATGTCATTATATGTTTTGTTCATTTGTGTTGCTGGACCTGTGACCTTTTATTATTGGTTCTATATCGGCTTCGTAATTATAATTCGCTATGGTGCCTGAGTGTTCTGAAATTTCTTATGCTGAACTGAAAATCCAACCCACAGAACAAATAAAGGAAATTACTCAAATCTGCGTATTAATCAGACTCCGCTTGATTATGCCAGTAGGCCTATATTAAAGGTTGTGTGCTTCACGGTGAAATACAACTAGACATCTATGTAAAATCATAGTACAGTTTTCGAAATTTCTTAAAAAGTTAGAAGAAAATGAGATATTGGACGAAAATGAAATATTTGTAATGAGCTTCAAGCTTTTTTTTTTATATAAGTTGGTCCAATAAAAGCTTTCATGGTAACTCAGCTGGTTTTGCCTAGACTTCAGAGTGAAGTGGTCCCGGTTTGGAATCCTGATCATGGCTCGAATAGGTTTCACTGGCAACACGACCACCCGTGCTGCCCCGTGAACATGGGATGGGACGGGCTTTTGGGGGAACCCAAAGGCCTACCTCCTGAGTCATCAGCAACTACTGACTGGTTCTCGCTAGTCCTAACTAAGTGGAGAGGGAGCTTGGGACTGATCATGTATATAGATTTTGTCTCTAGGGCATTGTGCACCAGGACAATGGATTGTCTCGTTTCTTCCGCTTATGGGCGTCCTTTAAACCTTCAAATCTTTAATTGCTGTTGTTAAAAAAACGCATCAAACTAACCTACATCTGGTTCAAATCCATATGCAATGGCAATATTTGTCCCAATGTAATTCTCATGACAAAACGGGGTCATGAAAATGATATTATTACGGGAAAATATAATCCTATCCTCATTGAAACAGCGTCATATCTTTGATAAATCGGTAGAATGGGATTTGTGAACGTTACGCAATGGCCCCCGTGCAACAATTGATTACATCTCTTCCCTTTGTTTTTCTTTCATTCTGTTATCTATCGGTCATACTCACAGATTATATTCCCCACCTCCTTTCAAAAATAATGAAAGAAAGAAAGGAAGGTCTGACTGAATCAGGAATCTAATGTCAGTTTAACTGCGGATTCACAGGTCTTTGTGAATCAGTCTGACTGATTCGATGTGATTGGCTTTTAGCTGTAGAACTACTGGGCTCTGGCAATCTTTGCTTGATGACGAAACTACATGATCGCGATTGCTCCTGCCAATCGCATCACTGATTGCGTTACAAAGCCTCCTCTGTGATGCTTTCGCCATGACGCGATTCAGGTTTAGCTTTTGAAATATACCGTCGTGACCAGATTTGTTTTCTTTTTTATGTTTTTCTGTGTCCACTTGTAAACGCTAATGTGCCAGTCCTGACGAGCTCCTTTTGTTTTCCACAAATCAACTGTTCACTTCCTAATCTTTGTCACATTAGGGGTTTAAAGATTCCCCTCTGTTGGTTTTTCGTACCTTCGACAGAGACAATGCAAGAATACTTGAACTTTATCCGCTGTAATGTAATAATTAAATTGAAAATATCCTGTAAAAAACAAAGAAAGGAGGAAGTAGGGTCAAAACAAATTTTCCTGCATCCCAGCGAAAGCGTTCACGAAGCCAGCTTTAAAGAAATGCTCATAGATTCATAGCTTAGGTATAAACTGGTCTATGGAGGTCACTTTGCGCGGTCTCGTTCACAGATTTATGGTTTCATTTGGATGTTACTGCAATCCGTCTTACATTCATTTCTCCCCGTGGATCCCGTCATAGCCATAAATGGAAGATCATTGCTCACGGTTACATTATTCTCTTAAGTAAATGTCAATGAAAATTTTATAGCATAGGATGTTTGTACCAGTAAAATTACTCTTGTATATCCAGGGTTACGTGGATGTTTCTTGAATAAAGGTAATTGCAGCAAGTTTTAAAAGTAAAATCTCGTACATTTTTTGTACCATTTTGTCCAACCATTCTACTCCTCTCTTCATTGCCTTAAGCTCTGACTATTAAGCTGCCAAGCCAACCATTGAGAAAGAGTCCCAGTGGTTGGCTTGGCAGCCAAATATTAGTGAACCAACCAGTCATGAAATGCTGGAAAGATCAGAATAGTCTTTAATGACTATTTCTCCTTGGGCAGTATTGCTTTTATAATGCATTTTCAGTTGCATCGAAAGCATTAAGCCCAAAAGCAGTGGCCGTCCCAATGATTACTGAATATTATATAACAAAAGAGATAACGTATCGTTTACTTGCCCATTAAAATGTTTTAAGTTAGCATTTTGTAATCGAGATCACAATTCACTGAAATTTCCAATTGTTGAATTGTTTATTGTAAGCATAAAATTTCGTCGTTGGAGGGAAACAAACTTGTCTTGAGGTCCGAATTCCTTCTGCGATGGACGCAGCACTTTCAAGGGATTCCGCCGATGTCATTCCTTCCTGCGGCTGTTGTCCGACTGACCCCTCAGAGGAAGACTTCGATTTTGCTAACACTTCTTCCCTTTCATCGATTTTTCCCTCTCCTTCTCTTGGGTTCTCCTCTCCTTCATTTTTCTTTTCCGTAACGCTGAACTTTGCTTGATATTGGAAATTTTCGGTCGTTAAACAGGAATGGGAACAAAGGGGAAGGGATTTCAGGCCCGGATGAGCGACCCTTCACTAAAGCTCCAGTGCTTTTCTTCTTTTGCAAAGAATCGTGTGCCAAGGACCACCTTGCCCCCCGCCTTCCTGCGTCTGAAGGGGCTTCTGTTTTTCTTTCGATATTTTTCAAGGCAAGGATTCATGGCTGTTGTTGGGGAGGCAGTTTTCAGAGAATGCTTCTCAGTAAGAGAAGCTACAGACGTTGGACGAATTTGTTGTCGTTTCTTCTTTTATCTTTGGTATTTTATCTTTACATACAGTAGACCCTTGGGCAATTGTGACAAGCAAAGGTACAACAGCGGACGTCTGCGTCCGCTTTTATGCGATAGCAATGAATGTGGAATGTTGTCGATTTCGATCAACGTTTTCTAGTGAATGATGGATTTACCTGAACAGACTGTTTTGAATGTTGAAATATCTATTCATTTACTTATTTACTCATTTTCACTGGTAACCAAAGTGACACATGCGCATTTATATATAGAATTTACAAAATTCCAAAGATAATGAAAATAGTTGTCTCCACAGATCAAGTTATCCATCGACTCAAATGTTCCATGGAAGACGAAAATGTCTGACGTATCTTCTTTTTCTGTGTAATCAGATTATACGAATGATATTGGGAACGCCATTTCGTCTATCTTTACCATATATTCAGAATCCCTGGAGAACAATTTTCCATTACATTTAAGAAAATAACCATAGATCGTTGACAAATTTTACAAGTGCATATATATATATATATATATATATATATATATATATATATATATATATATATGTGTGTGTGTGTGTGTGTGTGTGTATTAGTATATGTGTGGGTGTATATACATATGGATTTTCACGCTGCTGCCTTCACTCAGACCGGTAAAGAAATATGAGGAATTCCTATTCCTGTGCTAGTAAAAAAAAACTGACTTTACTTTCCTGCTCTCTAGTGACATAAATGAAATTTACAAAAGTATCCATCATAAAGAAAAATATCATCAAGACGGAGATACTTCAAAAAAGAGTAACAACAAATCGGAGTAAAACTCGCTCATTTTACTTACAGGAAAACTCGCTAAAAGTGCCGCGCAGGCACAAAGGGCCATGACCCAACGTTTCACAGTAAACAGGATAAAGTTTTTGTTGCCGGTGCTACGAGAGAACAGTTGGGGAGAGGATCGCACAGGTGAGCTGCTTATCTCTTGCTGCTGGACACCTGGCAATTGTGTCAAAACACACGAATAACAAAGACAACCACGGTATGCATAGACGAATTTGTTGTTTATCAAAACTCCACAATTATATCAATAAACTGTATTATTTGTAAAGGTTAAGAATAAAGACTTTCGAATACCTGAAAGAAAAGTTCAGGCAGTCGAAAGTCTTTGTTTTAACTTTTGCAAATAATGCAATTCATTGGTATATTGTGTGGATTTTTAATATACAATAATTTAATCATGACATAATAATTTTTTTAGTATTGACGATATTTCTGTTAATGGCCCTCAAAGGACAAAGACGTTCTGGCAAATACCGAAGATTAAGATCCTTCGTGTGTGTTATGTGTAAGTATATTAGTATAAAAATGCCAGGTATTTAAAGTAACACGAACAAGTGAGCAGGAGCCATTGAAAGTTAAAGAAATACGCGTGGTTATAAGGAACTGTTTAGTGTTATGTTAAAACACTTGAAAAATACACAAGAAGTGTTTCTTTTCCAGAATAAAAATAATAGTTATAATAATAATTGGTGTGAAGATAGTGAATAGCAATCCAGTTATTTAAAGACGAGGACAGGGAATGACGATAAGAATTCCAGTCCTCGTGAATCTTATGGTTTTAAGTGTATTTCTAACAGTGTGTCAAGATTTAATACATCATTTTATCCTCGACAATAGCAGCAGTAACCACAAACTTTCAAATATAAGAACTCAGCAGTGGAAAGCGTAATTCAAGTCACGAAAACGAAGGTCTTAAACGCCTGCATCCTTCGCGATCACTTTCCAGACAAAGAGCTGAAAGTGTCCTAATGTTGCAGCCAGCACTTCCGCTCTAAGCAAAGGCTGACCTTCTAGTATTCTTCCTATGAAAATATGAAGTGGCTGTGCTACCTACTTTCAAGTCTTAAATTTATTATATTATATATTTGTGTATGAAATTATATTCGTGTGGATTACTTGCATGTATGCACACTTATGGTTACATATGCATGCATACACACAGTATATATATATATATATATATATATATATATATATATATATATATATATATATATATATATATATATGTGTGTGTGTGTGTGTGTGTGTGTGTGTGTGTGTATGGATGAATGTATGCGTTTGTATGTATATGTTATGGTACATTTTCCGCACAAAAAGCATATATACATATACATATGTGTGCGTGTGTGTGTAATAACACATTTTATCATATTTACCGTTATTGCTTTTTTCAGGTAGATCACATTAAACCGTGAAAGGAATTCAAGAGAGCAAAACGAAGAGGTCATTACCGCCGGGGGCAGCTAGAAACGGACCTCAGTTAATCATCCAGTAAATAAACCCATTTCGGCGAGACTAGTAGCTCGAAGAGAGCCGAAGGGAAAAGGACGGAAATTATTTCAATGCGAAGACGTCGATGGAATACTCATTTTGCCACCTTTCTTGCTTTGGCTGTGGTTGTTTTAACACAGATTTTGCTCACGGTCCCCCGTGATAAAAGTCACCATACTGCAGTGTCCATTAAGGTAAGGAAAAGTTGTATTTTCTTAGCTTAAAGGTAAAGTTCCTATGGTATATTTATGACCTGAAATTTGGTCCATGACAGGTATTGAATTTTCGTCTTAATATGCGATTCTCCTAAGAGATTCGAAAGTGACTGCACCAAAACTCCCTTTCTCTGACTTTAAATATCGCCAAGTTAAATCTGTATAAAATGTTCGTTAGAAAAAAAAAGACTAGTTCCTTTAACACAGGTGTAGGCGTAGTAAAGAAAGAAATACAAATTGTGAGACAGTGGTTTATGAAAAGTCCTTTCGATCCCGCCTTTGATATACTTGAAGATAAAGAAACGGAGTCTATGAAATGATTAACCATGAAATGTTAGCTATAAATACAAGCACTTGGGTACTTGCAGCCATTCAGCGCTGAACAGTGCAAAGGAGTTGGAGTTGTTAGACGGCAAAATATAATAATAATAATAATAATAATAATAATAATAATAATAATAATAATAATAATAATAATAATAATAATAATAATATTCTTTATTTCACCTCAGGGCCATATAAATGGAATATACAAAGCATAGGCATTACCTTAGATTCACACAATCTAGGTACACCAGCTAAAATGATAAAATGATAATTGTCAATATCCACACAGTTACTGAAGTAGTAGCAAAAATAGTAATTATATTAATGGTAGTGACAGTACTAATATTGAGAATAATAGTAAAAATATTAAAAAATTATAACAATTAAAAACAGATTGCATACAAATTAATTTCCAGCCAGAGACCTTAAGTGGTTATAGAAGTCAGGCCCAGAGGGCTAAATGCGAAAAGTGAAACGATATTCAAGATCTAAAGGTGAAAGCTGGGAGAAACGCCCCAGTTGCACTAAGAAGTAAAAGTTGCAGACGTTAAACAACAATACAGAAGAAGGAAGCGGGAGTAAATGCAATAGACTAAAAAGTGGGTACAACTAAGGGCCGAAGGGACAATGCAAACGCCCTTCAATAATGCCAACAGGGCACCTAGGTGCATTGATGCCAGTACCCTTGTACGGAGGAATAAACGGAGGAACTGTGATGACATGGGGCGTGGCCAGCATTCACTGAACTAAAAACGACATTACAAAAAATTTAATATTTGCAGGCATGTCCAGCTTTTACATTTTACACATAATCAGTATAATAACGCTATTGACAATCTGTTTTGAAACATGCAGAGACTATAAACAGCAACTTTCCCAGAGTTCTATCTTCTGGGCTACATGCAGTTAAAAGCGCACATTATGAAAAACAAGTAAAAAATGCGCCGAAGTTTCTTCGGGGCAATCGAATTTTCTGTACAGTGTATAATGCTATACGAAACTTTCAGCCACGGCCCATGAAACTCACCCACGGTTCGGTGGTGACCTCAGCCACGCCCCATGAAATTCTTTTGCTGTCCATGAAACTCAGCCACGGTCAGGCGGTAGCCTGTGTTGTTGGTACCTATATCGGTGCCAGAAGTACGATTATGGCTAACTTTAACCTTAAACAAAATGAAAACTACTGAGACTAGAGGGTTGCAATTTGTTGTTTGACAACTGGAGGGTGGATGATCAACTTACTAATTTGCAGCCCTCTAGCCCCAAGTAGTTTTTAAGATCTGAGGGCATTAAGATCTGAGGGCAGACAGAAAAAGTGCGGACGGACCGACAAACCTGTCACAATAGTTTTCTTTTACAGAAAACTAAAAAACATCAACCACAATAACTACAGGACATATCTAAGCTTATCAATAACAATCTAATGTTTAAGTTATGACTTTTAAATATAAACTTATGGTTAAGATGATGTTTAGGTTAAGGTTATGAGTTGTGTTATTAATTCATTTTCTCTGCATATGAACTGAGATATTTTTGATTAATTAAAATAACATACCAGTAGAAATGACGTATTTCAAATAATAAATACTGAATTATTTCAGCGTAAATTTCAAGTGTGTGTAAAACATGGCTAAGGGATTCATTTATCTGGTATGAAATTTTCTTGATATAATGAAGTGATAATATAAAGTATCACAGATTTTTTATATGTATTTTTAAGAGTCGTACTGTCACTCATCTCTAGGTTATAAACGCTATGTAATCTAACCTGCATGTAGGGGTTAACAGAAAAGAATTCCTACCGTCTTCAAACCTATTCCTAAGCGTAAGCAGCCTGGACAATATTTCAGACAGTTTTTTCTTGCTTATTTACAGAAAATCTCTTCAAAGTGTTGGTCAATGTTCAACATTGGTGCTCAGAAATATCCTCAAAGAATTGGAGCTGTAGGAAAGTAAGAAACGTTCATATGACTGTTCTCTTAGTTGTCGATTAAGAGGGGGAGGGGAAATTTTTACTTCTATGTAGGAAATATAAGAATTTCAGTGCTCTTCCCCAAACGGTTTCTTCACAAAACTTGCAATTGCTCTTTCTCAGAAGTGATCTTCTTTGACAAGTATAAATGGACAATTACTTTACTATTCATAAGCACTACAATCCCATAACCTCCAGTGATGAAGAATGTGTACAAACATTTCTAACATTAGATGAGTATTATACATGCATGTATAATACGTGACCTTTTTCCCTTTGGAAGAAATAGCGCCTGCAGTTTTCATCAAGTCTTTAGAGATGAGGCTGCTATCCCCATGTCTTCTTCTTGACTTTTAGCTACCAGTAGTACACATTCATACTAGGTGATGGTAAGTAGGACGCAAACCACGGACTCAAATGTTGCAAGCTCAACACATTACCATTGAGCCATACACACACACGTAAATATATATATATATATATATATATATATATATATATATATATATATATATATATATATACTCGTATATATATATATACATATATATATATATAATATATATATATATATATATATATATATATACTGTATATTTATATATATATGAGTGTATATACAGTATATAATGTGTGTGTATATGTATGTTTGTGCGTGTGTATACGTATGTATATATATATATATATATATATATATATATATATATATATATATATATATATATATATATATATATATATATATATAATGTGCATGAGTGTGTATTGGGGAGGGGATACACCCAGTGTTATACCTGTTCCAAAGTATTGCTAGGGTAATGATACGTAAGGAGGGCTAAAAGTACTTGGGACTGAGATATAAAAATAAAATTATAGATCTGCTACTCGCACGAAAAGACTAGGAAAATCGAAAATGGTGAAAGATACGTAGGTATTGTGTTTATACGGATGACAGAAAGATAGAAACTTGAGGTTTTAGAAATTACAGAATGAAGGGTCTGCCACACGATTATGATTCAAATATGAGAGGATTGCTTTTTGTGTATTTTTGAATGATGACAGTGCTACGTTTGAGGGTTTTTAAAAATATTAAGTTGCTGTAAGATCAAGATATTTTCTTTCACATTTTACTTTAAATTACATTAAATTTCTTATAACAATTCGTTTGCAATTGCAAAAAAAAAATTGTTCTTATACATAAACACACACATATGCGCAGAAACTGAAATCTTGAAAATAAAATAGAAAAACTAGTGTTAAGTAAATATGAATGCATAGGAAGTTTGAAGTGGGAGTGGCACCTGGGTCGAGATACTACGAAGGTCTGGCAAGCACTCTGCCTTCTCCTTTGCTCAGGCTTCAAAATGGGTCTTTGGACATCAGCCCGAAGTCACGGCTTGAGGTAAGTACGCGAAAACTGGTGTTGGCCATTCAGCATGAATTACAAAAATAGTGAAATAATCTTTATCACCCCCTCCCCATCCTGTCTCTCTCTCCCTCTCTCTCGCTCTCTTCTTTTACCCATGTAAAAGTTATTGTTTTTGGAAAATGTTACCTATAACCTATATTCTCCTCACGAAGTTTCATACTTTATTATTTAATACTTTATTGGAGTTAGAATAAAAGAGCCTAACAGATACTTAATATTTATCATTCTATATATACCAGCAGCAATTAATAAATAAGAGAGATTCAGTGCATCGTGAAGAGGCATATTCGTGTGCATTGAATTATTTGCTTGCATCCATTTATGGAATATTCATTTTCCATCCCCGATGCCAATGTGAAGAGAATTGCACTTACTGGCTTCAGAATTACTGTGTATGGTCATGCAAGTTAGATGTAACCCAAAGAACAAAGACAGATATTATTATTATTATTATTATTATTATTATTATTATTATTATTATTATTATTATTATTATTATTATTATTATTATTATTATTATTATTACTGAAAATTAGGTGAAATTTTTATGGTATAATCATAATCCAGTAAATTGTGAAGCAAATTTCCATAAAATATATGCGCGTGTGAAAAAGGATAAAAGCGAAACCACCAATACATGCTTATAAGACATCTACAAACAAATGTTTCCATACAAAAACTGCTGTGCAAGTCAGAAACAAACCCAGGCCCATCGGTGTATTTGCTAGAGCCCGGAAAACATCTCACAGTATAGCTTAAATTGATTGAATGAAGAAAGACTTTTGGTATGGGGAGGTATTACGACGTCCCTCCACAGAATGTGGATGTTGGGCTTTGCAAAGCGATTAGTAGACGCCAGATCTTGGTGCTGATGGATAACGGCCAAAATGGATAAGGAACGGCGGTCGTCCAAACACTAATGGTCACTGTTTCTATGCAAGTGTCACCATCCGAGGTCTTCCACGATAAAGAAACAAGAGAAAATAATTTAGTGAAGAGGCGCGCGATAGAATTTTCCAAGCAAACCCAGGCTGAGGTCACAGCTGTGAGGCCATCGTGTCCCGCTGATTCAGATGCAGGTATCTTGTTATGAAAATGGGACCTCGGGAAATTACTGTCACTCCGACAGAACTATCATACTTGCTAATTAGTTCCACATTTCATTTAAGAATAGCAGCACCTTCATTTTACATCTGAAGAGGGCGAGCAATTGCAAGAAAAGTCGCATAGCTGCATAATGTAATATCTTGTTGTCTAGATCAGTAATCATGTCGCTAGTAACCTAAAAGCAACTAAGATCTCTGAATACTGCTCTTGCAATCAGAAAACAAGTTTTATGTAAGAGAATTTCGTTAATTTAGTCGGAGCCTGAACATATTTCCGTTCATATGGTAAAAAATAATCCTCTAGAGAAAACAAAAGCACTGAATCCTGGTGCGTTGGAAAGTAAGGACCCACACCTTTTTTTTTTTTTTAATATGCTGTAAAAAACCTATCCGCATTTTCTCCATCCTGCCTGAGGAATCCAAGATCTTTTTTAAGATCTCCTAAAAATGTCGGGGAGTGGTTCAAGAGGAAAGTTAAAAGGGAAAGGAACGTCAACAGAAGATTGTTCAGCCTCAAAAGCTCTACAAAGCTCATCTTCGTCTTTATGATAAAAGCTCGGCCAAAGATGAAGAAAGTGAGCAGTGATTACAAAGGAAATAAATGAAACTGAGGAGAAAGACCCCAGAGAGAAGAAAGAGACGCCCCTTATAATCTTTTCACAGAGCTATTTGAAGGTTTTTTTACTTCAGCCTACGGAAATATAACCAATTAGATCAAGAGAGGTATTATTTCCTACCATGCGTTTGCCTAATCCCTCTCTCTCTTGGGGACACAAACACTATATATATATATATATATATATATATATATATATATATATATATATATATATATATATATATATATACTATATGTACATGTATGTATATACTGTATATATATACAGTATATACATACACACACGAACACACACACACATATATAATATAAATATATATATACATATATATATGCAATATATGTATATATACAGATATATACACACTATATATATATATATATATATATATATATATATATATATATATATATATATATATATATATATATATATATATATATTATATATGCCCCTGACATCTAACTATCTGAAATGGTAGATCATTGCATAGGATTTAAGCTCCTACTAGGAAACCCAGTTTCTTTTAGAAAACAATGGCATATATATATATATATATATATATATATATATATATATATATATATATATACAAAACACGGATTGTTTAACTTAGCAGGCATTATTAAGGTATAAATGTTAGTAGCAAAGGGTCGAAAAGGGAATAAATATGAACATGAGATGTGGCTCTTAATTGCCCACCATATTTACTTGTATATAAAGACTATGCCACTCCACGCGCTATTTACTTGGAATATTATGAAGCTACACAGAGACTTTGAATGTTTTTGCAAGACAATATATATGAGGATAAATGAAAACTAGGATGAATGAATGTTCGCAGGGAATGTGAAAAAAAATGGAAGCTGTTAATTCTTACAAGCACACGCAAGTAAATCTAACGGATGAAGGTAAGATGACAGAAAGCCGAGTCGCTCGTTAAGGAAGCGAGGATGTGGCAGTGTTCCAAAAGAATGGAGTGAAACTTGCAGTGTCAACGGGATCCCTGGGTGGAATGTTTGAACGGTAAAGTGTGAATATTATGGACGAATGAACGAAAAGGCAGAAGTTAATGAAATGAGCCATTTGCGTAGCATGAGTGATATGAGACGAATTAAAATGGTGAGAAACGCAGAGATAATTCAGAAGTTGAAAAAATATTACTGTAGGCTCTAGGATGGATCAGAGTGTTTTTAGATGGCATGGTCACATGAGAAAATGGAAGAGAGGTAGACCCAAAAAGCACCAGACAGATAATAGGAAGGGGTATTGGAATGGAAGGCTCTTGACATTTCGGCGGTACAAGATAAAGGTTTATATATAGGGCAGTGTGAGTAGAGAGTTCAACAGAGTGCTGATGAGCCTTTTGGTTAGAATACTTAGATGTGTGAAGCAGCTCATGTTGTGGAGGTTTTCCTTGTCTAAACTTCTGACTTGAATTACTGGTTAATTCCATACCCAGTTTCTTCACATATATTTCTGATCATATATACCTAGGAGTTGAAAAATTATTTTCCTACAAATGATCTTTTGGACATTTCAATATTTTTATCTGAAAAAAAAAAATTACTGGAACCGATCAAAGTAATGTTTGTTATTTCAAAACACTACACGAATTCTTTAAGTTTTAAACGCCCCCCACCCTTGCCAAATCATACTTCATGATCCTATAGGTAAAAATCAAACTAAAATTTCTGCAACTTCCAACTAAAACCTCAATGCAGCTGACCGACGGTCGCCCTAGTTATTTAGACTGCACAGTACGACACTACACCTCCGATGACGTCATAGCCTGCGCTGCGGAGAGAAGGAAGACGAAGAATCCTTTGTGGATCGCCTTCGCCGGTGACTCGAAGATAAGAGGCAAGTTCAAAGGCTTCCTCCTGATGACCAAGAGTTTCCAATGGCATGTATTCAATGCCACTTCGCAGGTACAGTCGCGTTCATTAGTGACGATACTGTGTACTTTGATTATCGTTCACAAGTGAAAAGAATTATTTTGATTTTTTTATAAACTTATTTTGAATTATAAGAGCAACACAGTACATATATTAATA
The DNA here is from genome assembly GCA_039081455.1 of Macrobrachium rosenbergii. Taxonomy (NCBI): domain Eukaryota; kingdom Metazoa; phylum Arthropoda; class Malacostraca; order Decapoda; family Palaemonidae; genus Macrobrachium; species Macrobrachium rosenbergii. Next base: position 1,241,065 of record JANJGK010000010.1, read on the forward strand.
CTATACATAATATAAAATAAAATAAAAATCTTCACTACTCAAAAGTTTGCCTTTCTGGATATTATACACGAAATAAAACGAAACATTCTGAAATGTGAACGATAACATCAGGGCTGGCAACCACACGCAATCTCCCGAAACAATAACAGCACGAGAAAATTCGCACCCCTGACTCCGAAAGGTTGGCACGCCTGAAAAGCCGCCAAAGCAATGTGCAACTTGTCACGTGACACAGTGGTGGTGCTCCCTGCTCAGTATTTAGCCTACTTCTCGCTGACCCGACTTCACGTTGTGATGATGGAGCATCTTGGGCGACTTCAAATAAATCCTGGAGCCAAAAGACAAGAAACCTCATTAGCTATACGGAGAGTCATAATAGAACTGCATAAAAATAATATCCTCCCCATAGAAATTAGCCGCAAATTAAATATCAGTCGGACAACAGTATTCAGGTGGATCAAACGGTTCAACGAAGAAGAGAACCTCCAGAATCAGCCTAGAAAAGGTCGACCCCGATGCACTACTAGAGAGCAGGATGAACAGATCGTTGCTAAAGTTATCTATCTCACAGCCTATAACAACTGCTGCGAAAGTGAATCAGGAATTAGGTCTTCAAATCTCTAATGTTACGGTGAGAAGGAGATTACACAACCAAGGAATTCATCACCGCAGACCGGCAATCAAACCCTCCGGCCTTGTCTCAAAATCACCAAGAGCAACGAGTAGCTTTCGCTCTTCAGTATCTACCGTTTGAGTCAGGATTCTGGGATAACGTTATATGGTGTGATGAGAAGACTTTTGCTAGCGACGATCATGGTATACTCCACTGCTGGCGACCTCCTAATAAAACAAGGTAAGTAAATAATACCAATAGTTTTCATGTAGGCTTAGGCCTATGTGTATCATGAACTTTCTTTACTACACTGATTAAATACCTACAAGGTAAGTAATTAATACCAATAGTTTTCATGTAGGCTTAGGCCTATATGTAACATGAACTTTTTTTACTATATTGATTAAATAACTGCAAGGTAAGTAATTAATACCAATAGTTTTCATGTGGGCTTAGGCCTATGTGTAACATGAACGTTCCTTACTACACTGATTAAATACCAACAAGCTCCTTAAAATATAACTTTTCTTTTTGCTTTCAAGGATAACATTTCAAGCCTATTGGAATTCTAACGAATTACCTATCGAGAGTGAGAAAACAATCTCAATATCAATGTAAATTCCTTATTGCTCATTTTTATTAATAGACTATTGGTGATATTCAGCGTTGATATTTTCTTCGTTTACTTGCGATAACATTTTTTTTGTGTATCTCAATCTCTAGGTTCAATAAAGAAAATATTCAACCGTCGCGGCGAAGTGGAAGAATTTCTGCAGGATTATGGGGATGGATGGCTGCTGCGTGTGGACCAGGGGAACTGATTCCCATCGACGAGCGTTTAACCGGACAGCAATATGTAGAAATTCTGGATGAAGTCCTGATCCCATCAGTGAGGAAACTTCTACTACCGGGTCATTTGCCAGTCTATCTTGTAATGGACAACTCTTCTGTTCATAACTCGAAAGTGGTCAGCGAATGGTTTGCTGAACAGAACAATGTTATACGTATAGACTGGCCAGCTAAATCTCCTGACCTCAATCCGATAGAAAATCTTTGGGGACAAATGGTAAGGGAATGGGATACTGGGACAATAAAAACCAAACCTGCACTGATCAAACACTGCCTATCTGTGTGGGAGTCATTAAGACCGAAAAGAGGGATGAATAATTATTGTCAAAGGTTAGTAGATTCAATGCCAAATAGACTAAGAGCTGTGATTGACAATGATGGAGGTCATACTAAATATTAGACTAATTTTTTGTTATTCATATTTATGTCATAGGTTAATAATGTATTATTTCATCTTTATAAAAAAGGGAAATTTATTTACTTTTATACCAAAGGAATATTAATTCATATTATACCAAAGGAATATAAATTTACTATTACTTTTTATTCACTATCATAATGTGTAAGACACAGTAGGAAAATTAAATTATTTGACGAACTGTTGTTAACTGTGAGAAAGAGAGACTATTTTTTATGCTTCATATTTCCGTTGTGTTCTTGCGTGATTGCATGAAATATAATTTATATTTAGTTTCTTAGGGCATTTCACGTTTCATAATTCATTAAAATCTTTATGTGAATTATTGTTTCTATTCCTTTTATCCTTTATGATTCAGTTAAATAACAATAGACTTGCATCAATACTTATTATATGCAAGGTAAGTAGGCATTAAGCCTACAATGAACAACTTAATACAAACAAATGTCAAGGACCAATAGGCCTAGTAATGTGATTTAATTCAAAATGAGAGCTTGAATAGTGAAACTATACATAATTAATAACGCAAAAGCTTTGCTTTTTGTTATTTTGCTTTTTACTTTTTAACTTTTTCTCAAGTAAAAACATAGAGCCCGAAATCACAAGTAAGCCACTACGATAATTAGAAAGATAACGTGTCCCTTTAAATCAGTGACTCCTCAGCAACTATGCTGCCTGCGGCACCCTCCCCATGCCGTAGTTGCCAGATGTTGCTTTCTATGTTGACAATTTGTCCGAAAATCTAGATTGAGAGTATCGTAAGTTTTGAACGTGACTGTACAGTAAATACAGTCAAATTCAAAGGTCTAGTGATGATTATCAGTCACATGGGTGAAGCTAGTGCAATTTCTACACTTAGTGTTCAGTGAGTGTCGAAGGACTTTTGAATTTAATGGCACTTTTAGTACGGGACCTGGACAGCATACAGTCACTGGTTCCTTGAAAGGGTACCTTATTGAGGAAACATGCGTCATTTAACGTAGGTGTTGTTTATTAGGCCCTTTTTAGTGTTCGCGTTATTCTGAGAGTTTAATGAAACTATAAATATCAATTGAATAAGAGTATAAAATCTTATTTTCACATTTATTTTTACTTTTGAGATTTGTCTTAGATCTTGTATATAATACCTAGCGTTCCTAGTCATGGAAACATTATAAAAAACTTATTTTCACGTTACTGAACTGTGCCAACAATTTCTTGAAATATTGTTTTCAACACAGGATATTCATTATCACTGAAAGAACTTCGAGTCTGGAAATGATGCATTACTATTATTCTGTAGATGAGAATGCAATGAACTGCAACTTTGCCCGTTTGGGAAATGGCTAGATAATGTAGGTATACAAGCACGCAAGCAAACAAGAAAGCACGACGCGAATGGAAGAATGTTTATAGTTACTGCATAAATTTCCCATTCCCGAACCCTCAACAAGTGTTTGTGTTAACAACTTAACTCCTCGACAGAAAACAACTTCTGTCACCTGGGAAACATTTATCCAGCACAACACAAGAAAGTTCAAAACTGTCAGTGTGGTGGGAGAGCAAGAATCCAGGATCGATTTCATATGGGCCACTAAAGGATGGAAGACACTTTGGGGATTTAATGGGAATCAGCCAGAAAGACATCTGGAAGACTGGGCCTACAGGGCGGAAAAAGTACAATTACTAGAATCTCCTAATCACCTCCCACTTCTTTATTACCAAAGGCTCATCAACGTCATTGTATGAATATCTTTATTCTGATAAAAGTATTCAATGGCTCAAGCGCGGTAAAATGATCAGTGCAGCTAAGAACTAAACAGATAAGCAAGGAATTATTTATTACACATGGTTTCTAAATATTGCAGTAAGTTACAATATTTGTTCAACGAAAATTTATGAGATTAGGTTGAGTGCATAACGGAGGGATGCTGTGGTACTGTATAATGTATAGAGACCTGCTCATCAGTGCTTGGTGATCCCTCAGTTATGAACGGGTTCCACGAGTTCTTGCTAATCTGGGAAAATAGTGAAAACTAGGGTTTCTGTCAGTTTTAGGAAAAAACATGTAAACTGTTTCTTCCCTACAATGGGTTAAACGTTTACTGCTAAGACCGAAGCTTCTTTCTTCTTTAGGGGAAAAGGGGCAGCCTGAAAACTATAGTATAATAAACTGTTTATATGGCAGGCTTTGGACCTTGGATTGTCCATGAGGAATTTGCTCTTCACCAGGAAGGCTTAGCAAGTCTGATTGATGTCTGGATGGAATGGAAGACTGGCCAAAATCTTGAACACTTTACTGAACGTACCACAGTACTCGCCTGGTGCCAGTCACGCACAAGGTAAGATAAACCAGTCATTTCCAATCCAAAACTTGATGTTAGAATAAGATATGGTGACGTTTTCCTTACAGTTCATGAAAAATTGTTTTTGAGCTCCTACAATACAAACATCTACTTTACACCATAAACCTGCAAATCTACTCATCAGCAGCTTACCATCACTAAAATAATTGAAATGTTTGCACTTTACTCTGTTAAAATGAGTCCATCAGTGAAGATCATGTATAAATATTTTCACGTTCTTTCTCTCTAATCTCAGTCATATGTATCATTTGCCGATAAATTATTACTAGAGAGACTATCATACGAGGATAGATACACCGAAAGAGAAAGTTTACATATTTAAAAATTCCTCCAAGTATTTTATTTACTTCACAGACAAGCAGCTTTAGCTGATTATATCACAGAAAACACATTCAAGAGACTCGCAGAGAGGTTATGGAGGATCTTTCACATAACTCGTCAAAATTCTGGGGTCGCAGACTGGATTGATGAAGCTATGGTACGTATTAGATCTAGCATTCTGTATCTACTTTCAGTACACAAAGAAAGTTGTTGGAAAGGGATGTACCTAAATCAAAAGCAATATCAAAACAATATTAATGCTTTCTTGCTTTTTGAAAGAGCTGTTGTTTATACAAATTTGAAATATTCTCTGTAATTTATGACTATGTATGACCGTTTGAAATATTAACAACAAAGACGGAATGTTTCTCAAAAGTAGTGTGTACTTAGGTACAATACTTTGACCGGATTTTTAGATTAGTTTGGAATGGGTTGTGTTAGGTTAGAATAAATATATTGGGTTAGGTAACATCATTACTGTAATTATTATTACCAACATAAAATGGATGCAAGGGATTTATTGTAATTATCGGTAGATTTGAAGATTACCCCTGGGCTATGGTTAAAGGCAGATCTAATTCTTTACTTCTTGGTGTTTTTATACTCGCTTAATACCATTTTCAAACCAAATGAAGTGAGCCAAAAGACATGGGCGGAATAAACAAGAGAATATTCTGATTTGTTTACCAGACTATATATTTTGAGGTCATATTTGTTATTGCTTTGCCATGTATTATCACCAGCGCGTAGACCTGCGAGATACAGGGGTCATCATTTGGGATTGTCTGAAGAATATCCAGGAATGCCAAGTCCTCCACGATGAAGGATATTCTGAGCATCCTCTCTACCTCAGTGATCTCCAGTCCTGTAATGACGCCACTCACAGTGATGGCTCCACCATTCATGACGAGGATACCATGATTTTAAATTACTTATGCAATCACCACTTAGACAGTCATAGTGATACTCATTGTTGTCCTTGACGTTTTCTGTCTCTGTCTCCTGAAATCTAGATACCAAAACAGAATTAGCCCTAAGACATACTCCTTTGATTATTTTATAAAGAAGTGTCTATTTTTAGGGCATTTGTAATAGTACACAAATTGATCATATTCACGGTAGTCGTAACAATTAAGAGAGCTGCACTCCAATGCACGTCAGGTGATACTAATTTTAGCAGTCTTTAGATAATATTTTGGTATTATTACGAATGGTTTGAAACAGCCGCTATCTCCGTTATGCATGTCATGAACATCCAAGTATCTATGAAACATTATTTTGTTTATTTCTTTCAGGTTTTGAAGGTTAAACCACATTCCTTGCAATTTCAGGGTCAGTCATATTTCCATGGAATCGTACAATGGGGAGTTATTTAATTTGGTAAATCGCAGTCAATCGTAGAAAATACAAACCAACAAAATAAGATATACCAAATTCCTTCAGGTAACATGGATGTCTACAATCCTGTTTTTGTATGAATAATAAGAGTTTTGCTACAGAGGAATTAAAGGCCCTGTCATTGAAATGAACGTATAGATATATTTAACTGAAATACGTAACAAATTATAACGATCCTGTTTTGAAACCAAGCTTTTCTCTTCCCTTGATCTTGGAAAAAGTAACTTTAATGCATCTACATAGGCTTTCAAAGGAATTATATATATAATATATATATATATATATATATATATATATATATATATATATATATATATATATATATATATATATATATATATATATATCTATATATATTTAATCAGCGTGACCATTCACATCAAAAGATTCAAAAATAGCATAACTGATTACGATTAATGGCTTGATGTATTTTTCAATTATCAAACCCACTTCATCCAGGACAGAAAGAAACTTTCTGAACATTTTCTTTCCCTGAAGTAACGGTGATTCCTTGAATGTTTGCTTTAAAACAAAAGAGGCCTTCCATAAACACGCTGTGCATTTGACTCGAACATTATGAGTCTCAAGGAGGATTCGACCATGAAAGCGAGACCTAGTACTTTTGCTAACAGTTAAAATAAACTCCACTAAGTAAGTCTCGGGTATCTCCTTAGATTCCTGAAGATAAAAGAGCCTTGTTCCTCTTCCTGCTTAGGAAGTTATTCGTTGAAATTTTCAAAGAACTCTAGAGTGTAATTTCTTCAGTGAAGGGATGGAACAAACTGTGAACAGCATAGAATTAAACAGAAAGGGAATGAATATTCCAATATATTAGAAGAAGAAGAAGAAGAAGAAGAAGAAGAAGAAGAAGAAGAAGAAGAAGAAGAAGAAGAAGAAGAAGGAGAAGAAGAAGAAGATAGAACACTAGCATTTAAAATACTCATGACCTGAGATCAACATGTACACTCAGATTTCAGCAATTGAGAACAAGATGAATAAAAAGTAAAAACCATTTAAACTTACAAAGGGTCGTTATATGTTGCAAATCTCTCTCTCTGTCTGTCTGTCTCTCTTGCCAACAGGAACGTTCCGAAAGGACATTAGGAAGCACGGGCTCTTGCTCCTGAATCTGCCCATAAGCTAGCCCTTGGTGCAGCTGTTAAAAGAAGAGTATATCGCTAACTGTTTACTTGCTTTTTTTGCGCCGGGGTTGGGGGAGATTACCTTTGTTAAGGAAAACATCTGCTGGTAATGAAAATGCATATATACGTCTGTACACATTTACATGTGCAGATCATGTAATATTTTGAGGAATGTAGCTATGAGGTTTAAAAACGTGCACACACGAAAGTCTGAATTATGACATTTGCGACAACAAATAATTCAAAATCAAAAGCGAACATTAAATATATCTGTCAGTATATCAGGAGTAACAAGTACTAAGGAATAGGGGAAGAAATTCGATATATTTAATATTTTTCATAACTTTTTTCGTATTTTCGACATAACACGGTTTGGCCAAGTAATTTACACTTTACTATCACTTCTCTCGTGTTCTGCTTTTTACACAAACGTTTAGAGTGTAACAGGATTCTGCGATTTATTATTTGTAGTAATTTACGATTATTCCGGGAGATATTTTGCTTTGCCCGTAAGCTGAATACGATGCCGCCAACATTTTTTTTTCTATTCATCAGTACTTTCTTTTTACGACGGCGGAATGACCTTGGCTCAACGTCGGGACTTTTGCAGTCTCTAAAAATGAATAAAAATAAAAAATAATGAATCAAAGAACTCGGATGTAAGAACTCATCTTTAAACCTCTAAAACCTTAAGTACCTTGAGAGTTTTACCTTTCGTGCGCGCGCGCGCGTGTGTGTGTGTGTGTGTGTGTGTGTGTGAGAGAGAGAGAGAGAGAGAGAGAGAGAGAGAGAGAGAGAGAGAGAGAGAGAGAATGTTTTCATTCTTTTCATATAGTTTCAAAAGTACCTATTACAATATAACCAACTGATCTTGAGCGTCCTTCAAAGGTTTTAAGCATTTGTTGGAACTGTTTTACGACAGAGTTCCAGTTATTATGCATTCTGATCTTAGGTTCTAATATCAAATTTCTTAGCTTTTATCCTCGTCGTGGCATTGACACTAAACTTCAGTCTCCATTGCAATCTAGGCCTATGAAAGGATACTCGAATGAGGGTGAAAGGAGAACAGAACTCAATTGGTTACATTTCGGATTTCCTGCAGGCAGTCAGGTAGCTTCAAGTTTCCTTTGGTCAGGTCGGCATGCACAGCACAACCTCTGAGACAGCCTATAGGCAACACTAGTCGGAGGACGTTTTCGTTCAGTTGTAAATGATCGGAAACTTTTTGATTGCACTCTGGACCTTACGATAAACACAGTGTGTGCATATATACAGTATGTATATATATATATATATATATATATATATATATATATATATATATATATATATATATATATATATATATATATATATATATATATATATATATATATTGAGGGCCCATGAAGAAGTGACTGTTAGAAATGTAATTAGTGTAACTCAAAAACTGAAAAATATGCATGCAGGTACATTTAAATGGCAATTGATATATCATAAATCAGAAAAGTCTTTAAAAGGTTAGTCGGTAAAAAAATAACCAATAATTGTGGCCAGTGTGGATGTTACACAATGAAATATAATAATTAGGAAAAGTAAAAAAAAAAAAAAAAAAAACACGGCTGACCATTCTCGTTACAGTAAAATTCCAAAGTATATTAAAAAACACCCTTGTTTTTGTTGTTTCTTGATATGTACAAAATCAAAACGTCCGCTACGAGTATTACGCAGATAACCTGACATTTAAGAAATCAGCGTCCATATCATGATTAGTCAGACTCAACAGGTTTAACCATAATTCAATAAATTCTTGGCGTAACCGCGCTATACACCTTCGTGGCTGAGTGATATAAACAGCCCACTATTTATGCACATGGGTTCGAATACCACTAGGAAAGAAAATAGCTCCTTCGTTGTCGGCCATTCTCGCTGCAAGTCATTGTGGTAAGTGTGTCCAAAAAGTCTGAGGAAGTCGGGAAGTTATGAGGTCGCCGTGGACATTACAAAAACATCAAGTTCTTCATGGAGAAAAGATTATGGAATATGGCGAAACTTGGGCGAGCGGTATTGCAGAACGTGATGAAGCCGAATATCAGAGGTTTCCGGCACAAATACCAGAGTCTGAGAGACCATACCAAAGCAAACAGAAGAGAATGTAAGGCGAGGCGTCAATAACAATGATATGAGCTGCTGCTGCTCTGCACATCGACCACTCACTCAGGCAACTATTTTCCTGCCAGAAGCGTAAATACTTTGCTTTGAATAGTTGGTCGGATGAAGACTGCAACATGAGAGAGAGAGAGAGAGAGAGAGAGAGAGAGAGAGAGAGAGAGAGAGAGAGAGAGAGAGAGAGAGAGAGAGAGAGAGAGAGAGAGAGAGAATATAAAACTGGAGGAAACCCGTTTTAATCTGACTGTTAATTATTTCCCTGCACTGGCGAAAATAAGCTGGTGAAAGCTGCTAATTAAGTTCGTAATTCTTATGATTTACATATTTAGACTGCTTTTTTTTATTTTTAGTTTCGTTTTTACCTGATTTTTTTATGATGTAGGATTAAATTTCAAAAAAAAAAAAAAATGAAGCCACAGAGGCACGAAGCTCTCCCCGTTTAATGCGTGCTGACGACTCTGAAAATTTTCCAGAAACATTCTTATCTCGGCTTCGAGGATTCTACTCTTAATGAGTCCGTGATAAAAGAAAAATGATGAAAGAGAATTTCGCTCTTAGGTAAACATGATCGACAAATCTTTTTTAATATCAGCGCCCGACATCATTTTAAAAATACATTTTTTTTATCAAACTTTTATTCGAAGATTACGGACCGAACGCACACTTTTTAGAAGGGAAATATTTAGCCTATGTCCTAATTAAGAATTTATTTCGCTTCGGAGGTGATTAAGTATCAACATGGTGCACGAAATTTCCGGAAACTTATTACCGAAAAAAAAAGGAATTCTGATGCTTTGAATTTATCTACTAGGTCTTAAAATAAAAAATAACATGGTTTATAAAAAACATATGGGTATTACCTAGCAACTCCTTATGAATATTCTCTTCTGTAATTATTTTCGGTTCTGGAAATATTGTCAAAGACTGTGACAGCTGAGCAGCGTGTAAAATAGGATATTTCTTTCCTTGTTTTATTACCTTCGTTTGAATTTTGATCAACAGTTCTCTTTCACAAAAGTTTATTATGGTCGCCAATCAGTAGCAGGGAATAGGGATATCTCATAGCATTAGCGCACAGTGTCCCATGGAGTGAAGTTACATCGCGTATAATCGATGCAAAAGTCTGCGTTTCGCTCGCATTAGCCTTGGGTAATGAAGGCAGAGGCTACTGATGACTCAGTAGATAGACAAATGCGCTCCCCAGATCCACCTATAGCTGCCTCCCAGGGACAGTAAGACCTCGCGTCACCGAAAATCTGTCAGACCTGACAGAAACTTAGATCGAGACCGCCAATCAGTAACGATATCACTGAGCTACCCCAGAAGCATTCTTGTAAATTTGAGACAACAACATTGACAATATTTTTCTTAATGAACTCTCCTAGTGGTTGGAGGGCCTCTTGGTTACCTCGGGCATGTCCCAATAAGTTGTTTAGCTACATACCTGCGTCTACGTACACCTACCTCAGCCGCCACATTTTCACGGAATGATTGCCCACTCTCTTTTGAAAAATTGCTTCGAAATACAGAGATGCATCTAGCTACCAACTAGACTCTTGTTTTCTCACTGAAATATATATATCCTGTTCTCTGATATTTTCATTTACCTACATATTTTGTGACAGAATATGAAATATCACTGATATTTCGTACAGAAAACGTCAGAGTCACTTTTAGGCGAAGTTCAGTCTTGAGTAATATCTCTTACCACGTTAGGGTGTGCCCTGCCGAAGTTGGAACATATCTATATAAACCAATCAAAAGCTTGATAGGTTGGTTGTACAGTCACAAGGACTCTTTGCGGCATCCCGTCTTCTCTTCACTGTGAAGTAGATTTCATGAAAGGGACTTGTTTCCATAATACGCGGCTTAATACAAAGTGTACAGTAATTAAGTGTTGCGCAATTTTTCAAGATTTATCAGAAATTAATTGCCTTGAACCACTTTTAAGTTAGGTGGCTACAACTATCAAGGACATATTTGCGAAATTAAAGAAGATTACAAGAAAACTTACGGATAGGGCTGAGCCACGAAAGTAGTCAAATATACACTTTGCAAGGAGTTAAGGAAAAAGTCAAAAACATAAAAAATCTGTCAATATCATCTACAGTAATTTCAGAATAATTCTTTATGGGTTTCTTAAGTGTTAGCAGTGACCATTGTAAGAAAAATGTGAACATTTTACTTTTTCCTACTTGATGATAGGGGTCGCTTTAAAAGGCGCTAAGAGCCCCCAAAAACCGCCTAATGAATACAAAACAAAACAAAAATCTTGAAATTAAGGTAGTACCGAATCCAAGAAAGATAAACCTTTAGAAAAACCTTTCAATGGAAACAATAGTAATGGAATGTGATGAAATTATTGTTTCTTTCAAAACGCTTATAATACTGTATAAGTAAAATTTCGAAAATATATCCATGCAAGATTCTAGATATAAGCATAAGAACAAAAACTGTTTATCTTTTACGATGCCCGTGAACGAAAAGTTCTGGGTTTTGTTGCTCATTCTTTATATGGTAAAACTTCTGCTTCTTGGTCAATCTGTAAATATTTTAGAGCAGTGTGTGAGAAGGAGTTTATGTTCTGGTAAAAAAAATAGTAATCTATAAAGAAAGGCTTTCAAAAAGTTGCCCTAAACTTTTGGCACTAACTTCGGAAAGGCTGCCGGCTTTCCTGTCGTCACCGACATGCGATAAGACTTTTAGTACTCCCACCTTTGTATAGTACTGATTTTAAACGTCATCCAGGCTTATCCACACAGTCATGCACACTAACGAATATACCTAACGAGGTACCTACTACAAAACATCGGCTATTCGTATTTTGATATTCATTTTTTTCTTCTTGGAAATTAGGCTATTAACAGAGATTTTTTTTTAACCAGAAGTTAGAATTTTACTTTCACTAAAGGTTCAGGTATCGTTGATTTGCTTTCCTTCTAGTCATCATCATTCAGTAATCACTGTATCTACAATAGCAATGATAATCTCAGTAGACATATTAGTATAAGTACAAGTAGCATCAATAGTAGTAGTAGCAAATTTATGTCCAAATACTACGACCTAGAGATAAACAGGAATACTGGGCCTCCATACCAACGCGCATTTCTAAGTTACTTTTCATTTTACTTTTGTGGGGGGGGGGGAAGCTAAACACTTCCATATACAAGTCAAAATGGCAAATAAGTGGAAATGAATTCAGTGTTCATTTTAGTTAACAAAAATCTGTTTTGATCTACATACCTGGACACGTTAACTTCTTATGTCAAACATTAGACTGTGCTGTCTGTGATTACTAATTAGTTAAAAAATTTAGGTTTCTGCATTTCTACACATTTTGATAACTTAATTATTATAGATCCTAGTTTTATCAGGAGTATTTGACACATTTTGCAGGTCTGCATTGGACAATCCAAATAATGAATTTAGAAACTAAGGAAATGTAGACCGTGAAAGAGGTGATTAATTGTCTCTGGGTTTTAAATATACATGATATATCATCTTTAACATATTTTATAATAGCAACTTATAGGAAATCGTTATGGTTAAACAAAGAGAGAAAAAGAGAGACTTCATTTTATTTTAATCTCAATATCAACAGAAAGGTTACGTCAGAGAGAGAGAGAGTAGATAATTTGTATCAGCATAACAGGGAGAGAGAGGGACTGAGTAATTTTTATTTGTACTCAGATGGATATGATCATGTCAAAAATACATAGACAGAGAGAGAGAGAGAGAGAGAGAGAGAGAGAGAGAGAGAGAGAGAGAGAGAGAGAGAGAGAGAGAGAGAGAGAGATTAGAAAATTTGTTAGTATATGAGAGATAGAGAGAGTGAGAGAGCGGAGCAGATGTAATTCTAAATTAACATGCAAATGGACATGGTTACGTCAGAGAGAGAGAGAGAGAGAGAGAGAGAGAGAGAGAGAGAGAGAGAGAGAGAGAGAGAGAGGGGGGGGGGGTCAGTTGTACCGATTTGCAAATGTACCTGGCTTTATCAGGAATCACTTGACTGGCCCTGTTGTATTTATTGCTCTGTTCTGAGTTACAGAATCGGAAAGACTGACGGACACAAACTGAAGCATGCAAATGGACCTTCAAGGCCAATTTGCGTTTCCTTACTCTCCACAATTCCACTGTTATTCATCAGTTAAATGCTTCCCGGTATAGCTTTCAGCTAAGCAACAAAGGATCTTTGAATTCTATCGAGCTTCAGAGAATCAGAATGTTGAAAAAAGAAATTGAAGTGGTGGGTATATCTATTGCAGTTGCAATCTATTGAAGTTCAAGAAGCTTATTAATAAAAAAATGGAAACTTCTCTTTTCCAGCAGGTATGTGAGTAAACCCCAGAAGAGTTGCCCGCGGGTCATGCACCGCTTAAAAGCAGATCGGTAACGTCAAGGCTAGATCTTGGGTAACATATTGCAAGAGGGCCATATCCTAAAGTAACCTTCCCTTAACCTAACATAATATCGTGCATACTAGAACAAGTGCACGGCTGTTTGCAGAATTACCCATACTGAGTCAATTAAAAACTAAATAAACAACAAATGGGGTTTTTAAAATTTTACTATGAAAAAAAATTTAAAGGAATAACAGACACATGTTGTCACAAGACAGCAAGAAACGAGTTAAGCTACGCATCTTTTTCACTGTGAAGTGAAAATAAATATGATAGTTGAAGTTCTATTGTTGGTACATCGTTAGATATCTTCGTTAAAGTTTATGTACCTATATGGATGAGCGCATTCGCCTAAGTGTATTTGTTTGTGAATTTATGAATAACGGTAGAGGTCGAATTTTAAATACTTAGAAAAAATCAAAAGAAAAAAAAAAATTCTTTTAACCGGTACTATACACAGAGGAGAGTAAGTACTAAAAGTCTTATCACATTTGAATGACGACATAAAAGTCGACAACCTTTTAGAAGTTTGTGGCAAGAGTTTAAGGTAATTTTCTGAAATTTCTGAAAGCCTTTGTTTATACTGTAGATTACTATTTTTTTTTTTCTTACCCGAACGTAAACTCCTTCTCACAAACGGCAGAAGTTGATACCATCCAGAGAATGAGCGACAAAACCCAAAACTTTTCGTTCTCGTTAATCGTAAAATAAAACAGTTTTTGTTCTCATGCTTACACCTTGAGTCTTACGTCGACATATTTTCTAAATTTTACATATCCTATAAACGTGTAGAAAGGAACATTAAATTCATTACATTGTATTGCTACCTTTCTTGGATACTACCTCTATTTCCAGAGGATCTCTTTTTCTTATTAACTGGCCGGTTTTAGGGGGCTCTTACCGCTTTTGAAACGAACCCTACCACCATAGTAGAAAAATGTAAAATTTTCCTATTTTTTTACACTGACCCCTTCTAACGCACAAGAAACCCATCATAAGCATTTATTCTGAAATTAAATAAAGTTGACAGAAAAATACGACAAAAGAATCTGTGCTCATCTCTCAAATTGTGGAAACATCCCTTTCACGATATCTACTTCATAGTGAGGAGGAGACTGTATGCCGCAAAATTCCTTGTAAAAGTATATCTAAACCTTCAGGCTTTGATTATTCTATGTAGATATGCTCCTACTTCGTCAAGGAACATCCTACCGTGAGAAAGAGATATTACTTAAGATCAGAAGTTCGCCTAAAAGCGACTCAACATTTCAGGCAACGTGATTTACTTGTATCAATGAGAAAACCAGTGTATAGTTGGCAGTCAAGTATCCTTGTACAGTACTGTTAACAGCTAGATACACCTCCGTATTTAGAGGCCATCTCTAAACAGAGACTGAACAGCCACTGTGTAACAACTGTGGCAGTTGTTTGACAGGTGTGGACGCAAGTTTGTATCGAAACAAGGACTTGGACGGACCCACAGATGCCCAAATGAGGTCTTTTATCGACTGGCTGGATATTCAGTACAGGCATGGTGGTGATGGCTCTTGCAGCAACTGACCAGAGCAGAGAGATGAAGGATACTGTATTTAAATTGAGAAGAGAACTGTTAATAATGTTATCTCAGATCTTTAAGAATACTGCAGTGGTGTGACAGGGGGAAGTTCATTGCACGTAAACCATATGTCCAGGGATTCACTCCTTAGCCCCATCAAAGATAACTCATTTTAATGTTAGTCGTGGTAGGTCAGTGGTACCGTCACTGACAGGTGGTCGCGAACTAAATTTCGCTAAAGTCTAAAGGTTTTCACTGTCATACGTTCTCACTGCCTCTGTGAACTACTGATGGGGTGGTTTAGGGGCGCGCGTTTGCTTATAGGACGAGTAATCATTAGATATTTGCCTTCTTCACCCACGGCTCGGGTAGCGGAAAGCAGGCTTAGGCACTGATTAAATGTGTGGTCTAAGTTGTGTAGGGCACTTCGCACAAGGTCTGTCCTTGCTGCTGATTAGCGACCATTAATGAACTTTTACTAAAGAGAACTGTTGGTCAAAATTCGAGTGACGTTAATAAAACATAAGAGAAGAACCATCCAATTTTCCACGCAGCCCCGCTACCAGTTTTTGGTAGCATTTCGAGAATGACAAATAATTATCGATGGAAATATTCATAAGGAGTTGCTAGAAAATATCCATATGGTTTTTTATTAACTAACTTATTTTTTCATTAGAAAATCTAGTAGATAACATCTGAACGTAAGAATTCCTTTTCCGTCATAAGTTACCGAAAACTTCTTGCACCATGTTGCTACTTAATCAACTCCGAAGCGAACTAAATTCTTAATCACGACATAGGCAAAATATTTCCTTTCTAAAAAAGCATGTATGTTCAACCCGTCATCTTAGAATAAAAGTTTAATAAAACAAAAAAGTTGTACTTTTTAAAATGATATCGGGCGCTGATATTACAACAGATTTTTCGGTCATGTTTATCCAAGATGGAAATTCTTTCATCATTTCTCTTATGTCACCGACCCACTAGGAGTAGAACCCTTTCACTCTTTTGAGCTTCATTTTTCTTCTGTAAATCTTGTTCTGTATCGAAAAATGCATGAAGAAAGTCTATTGCAAAAAGGACGAATAAAAAGACGAGGTAAAAAACGGACTTGACAATCAAAAGAGTTGGATGGAAATACGTAAATCCCAAGAAATACGAAACGATAATTATGAACTTTCATAAGCTTATTTTCGTCAGACCAGGGAAATAATTACCAGCAAGATTAAAATGGACTTCCTCCAGTTTTCAATTATCTCTCTTCTCTCTCTTTACCTGGTAGCTTATCTCTAATTCTGCAATTTTCATTCGACTAACCATTCAGAGTAAAGTAGTATTTACGTTTCTAGCAAGCAATTTACACTGCCTGAGTGAGTGGTTGCTGTACAGCGCAGTAGCAGCTGATATCATTGCTATTGGCACTTGGCCTTATTTTTCTTCTCCTCTTTGCTTTAGCATAATCTCTCAGACTCTGATATTTGTGCCACAAGCTTCGGATATTCGGCTTCATCACATTCTGCAATACCGCTCGCCTGTTGTTTCGCCATATTTCATAAGCTTTCCCCCATGACGAATTTCTGCTACGATGTATTTGCAACAATCACAGTGACCTCTTATCTTCTCGATTTCCTCAAACTTTTGGGTACACTTCTCATGTGAACCTTGAATTTAGAAGGGAGAAGACGAAGAAATTCTATTATTACCAACTGGGATTCGAACCCACACACATGAGGAGAGAAGGACTATTTACATTCTACCACTAAGCCACGAAAGTGTTTATTGCGGTTAAGCTAAGAATTCGTTAATTATAGTACGCATATCGGTTTTTTTTATATTATATATATAAAGTAAACAACTTCTTTGCCTTATCATAAATTTGATGAGAATGATCAGCTAAGTTTCATTTTATTTTCCTCAATACAGTACTTACATTTAAAACTATAACTTTCCACATGGTGCGTGATTATTTGCTATCATTTTATCGAATAGCCTTTTAAATATCTCTGTGGTATATACCATATCAATTGATATTTATATGTAGATGAGTCCCAGAGATACTGGACTTTTATAATCTTTCCATCATGATGTCAAAGATAACTTGCATACCTGCTAATTACACTGACACCACCATATCGCTGCATACTACTTGCTAACTTATCAACTGCCATTTTTATATATTTTGCAGCCTCTGAACTTCCATAGCCTAATTACTTTTTCAACAATCACTTTTACAAGCGTCCTCAAACTTATCTCAGACATACAAGGTGGAGTAATAATTGGTCTTTTTTCTAAACAAGAAAAATTCTTTCCTAAAACGATAATGGTATAGAGAAGGGATGACCTCTCTGAGGTCTCCATGGCACTATCTTCCAGCATTCCATGGAAATGTAAGAGAAAATTGTTAATGATAATTGCCATTAACATTGGAACGCAAAGATAATTGCCATTAACACTGGAACGCAAACAGACAAGGCCAAGTCACCTGAATTTGTTCACAGCTATCCCTCAACTACCTCTTCAAATCTCTATGCTGTCTCCTGATCGTTAACTAGTGCACTGTAACATGGAATAACCACAGCAGCATCACAACGACTCACTACGAGAGGAAAAAAAATTCCTTGTATCTTCTGTAAACCAAACGATCGGAAAGTTTCAGTAATTACTGTCTGAAAATTCGGTATATAGTTACGGGTCCTGCTATGCATGTGTTCTTCAAAGGTAAGTACGTTTTTGGCATGAAAAAATTTCTGAATGTACATTCATCTGCCATTATTCCTTAATAACTGTTGCTGGTAGGTATCCAAGACGGCAATCAAGACGACGATAATAACGACAGTCACATCCCATGGTAACAAACCTGTATTTCCTGTCTTGAGCAAATGGTTGCACGTAAGGCCTTGCTGAACAGTAAATCTCAATAGTATCTTTCCTCACAGTTACAAAGGCCCCCGGCGTAGTAGCCCTTAATATGATTCACTGTCCTTGTCTCATTTTCATTTGGCTGAAAATAAGTCAATTCGGATAAGGTAAAATGGAATTACGCCACAATATCCTTTCAATGCGGGGATGCTTGAAGATTAAACTTCGCTGATGCGCTTCTTCTTCCCGATAAAAAGATTTCCAGATGTCAATCCTCTTTGTATTTACATATTTTAGGCAGGTGATAGGTGATGTAAACGGTTTTTGCTTCAGAATTTCAGATAAGCTAAAATTTCTAAATTTTGGATAGCCTAAAAGGGTTACTTGGTAGAGATATCACGGAGGGGAAATTCGAAAAAAAAAATGGAATAGTTCAAACTATATATTAGGACTTTGTAACCAGACTCTTACTGACTAAGTATTCCATACTAAAGAAACCATTATTATATAGACCGTTCCCGTACATCTCGCATTCTGTATAGCTACAATTGAGAGAACTAATTATAAGCGATCTAATTCAGGATCTTAGGCTGAAATTAGCTGTGTGGGCCATCTTGAATTAATACATTTTCACCGGCCTTAAATTTTCTTGAGGAATTAGGGGAAACGATTGAGGTCAGTTAGGCTATCAACATAAAACCTGATTGAAGAGATATGCTATTTTTCGACATCTCAGGAAATCAAAAAGAAAATTAATCGTGGCAACTGAAGAGCATTTTCGTAAAAAGGTTACGCATTCGTGGCAGCTTCCTGCAATGAAACTCTCACTTCGCCAGTGAATGCGGGAATGTCGTCATGAAATCTCTAGACACAGCCAGCATCATTCGCTGTCTGTTAAATTACAATAATTCTAATGAAATTGTTCAAGCTAATGAAGTCGAAATCAGAGCGTGGGAATGTCACTGAGGAGGGGATATTCCAATTCGGGTTATGTTAGCTAACATTGCGCATTATAAGTTTATTTTAATTTATGTAATGCACTAATACATTACTGGGAATACAATGAATGACATGTAAAGTAAGAAAATATATGTGAATTGTATTGAGGCGGAATTACTGAATATATGTTAACAAAGGTCCCGCTCGCCCCTTTGCCAGTGTTTGTCTGTTTATGAGCAGATGTGTGTTTGTGAAAAGAGATGTGCTTTGGCAAATAGGAGAAACGAAAGGAGTTCTAAAGGTAAAGCGAGCGAGGAAAATAAGTAGAAAACAAAGATGGCAATCACTGAGAGAGAGAGAGAGAGGCCTGGATTCGGTGACGTGCAACATACGGTTAATCACATCTTACTAGTTAATAAGACAATAAATTATGAGTTGGTCTGTAGTACACATTCTTATTTTCTCAAAAAAAATTTTCTTGAGGTCCAGATGCCTAGTGTATGCACACGTTCTTGTGTGTGTGTAAATGTGCTGGACACGGATAAATGGATACATCTATTAACTTACTTCTGTTTAGCGCATATTTGTTTCCTTCTTGGCCCATATCCCGTTTCAGTTCCTAGCCACAAATACCCCTAATTCTCGAATTCACTTTACCCCGGGGATAACTTACTTCCAAAGGGTATTTTAAAAGTTAAGTGCGCATCCCTGGCCAGGATTCGAACTGATGCCTTTTGGTTTGATACAGAGGAAATAGGAACTAGCTTATCCATTCGGCTCTTTATCTTGATAGCTGAATGAACAAGTCCCTGTCTACCCAGCATAAAACCCAAAAGGCATAGGTTGGAATCATGCCCGGGGCATAAGAATAATTCATATATGGGCTAATTCCCTTACGGTGTAAGTTATTCCCAAGATAAAGTGAATCTGATACTAAAGCGCTTCTAGGACTTTATATTTTTAGTATATTTGAGAATATAAAAAAGTGAAGTGTGCGTAAGTGGCACAATTCTACCTGTGTATATATATATATATATATATATATATATATATATATATATATATAGAGAGAGAGAGAGAGAGAGAGAGAGAGAGAGAGAGAGAGAGAGAGAGAGAGAGAGAGAGAGAGAGAGAGAGAGAGAGAGAGATTAAACGTAGAGTAAGTATACCGATATTTTAGAATCATCAAATTTTCTTCCAAGTTTCAAGAATTTCTTAAGAAAAGACGGAGAGCCACTTAATGACGTTAATTTTTCCTTTTCTGTTTCAAATTAGTTTTTTCCTGATGAATTGCAAGAGTTCCCCCTAACAGGCCCCTGAGTTGTATTCCAATGCCATTCCAACCCCTGAGTTTTATTCCAATGCCATTCCAACCCCTGAGTTGTATTCCAATGCCATTCCAACCCCAGATAAGCAGCTTCTCGTCGGAGATCATTCTTATTCCTTTGTGAATGGACCGGATTTTAGACGTACCCTGCTTAGTCATTTGAAAATATATTTGGAATCCTTGCCCTACTTTTTTCCTTTCTTTTTGAGAGGTTAATAATTAATTTCTTCGTTTACTCATCCATTCTGATTTTGACATTCATAGAGTACTGCACCGCTAAAGGGACATTTTTTTCTTCGGTCTTTAACGTATCGTGCTTCATAATTCACCAATAATTAATTTGAGAGAGAGAGAGAGAGAGAGAGAGAGAGAGAGAGAGAGAGAGAGAGAGAGAGAGAGAGAGAGAGCGCATAAACTTACAAACAACGATCCATCAAGCACCTTTTAGAACATTCCAGAGCAGTTTTCGCATTTGGGACACCCTCTCGATTAATCACAGCCATCATTCACATTCAGAAGGCGAAGGAGGCAGAGGAGCCACTCTCATCACGTGATCGATTTCGCAGTGAGAAAATGCTTTGGGAAACAATGATGCACTGCGTCTCTATCATGCTTTAATGATGGTGCATTTGTCAGAGAGACAGATGAATGAATCACACCGAAAGGCTGAGAGGTTTCTTATTTTATGATGAGTATAATATAATGCCTGATGATGCCATCAATTATCTTTACGTTTGCTGGTTTTCGTCACTTCATTTTTGGGGTCTGCGACTGACATTACTTCGTCGTTAAGCTTGGCTAAACCGGATGTTTACCCATTAAACTGAAAGAGAACTTGGATCTGGTTATTAAATCTTCATTTTCTTTCGTACAATCACTATTAATGTCCCGATATAATCAGGAAAACAAGGTGATCACCAGAATTGCCCTTGCTGCTGCACAAACCGCCAGCGAGACAATGAGACCCACCGACCAATAGAAAAATAAGCCCAAATAGCATACACACACACACACACACACAGCACACACACACACACACACACACACACATATATATATATATATATATATATATATATATATATATATATATATATATATATATATATATATACTGTATATATATATATATATATATATATATATATATATATATATATATATATATATATAATGATATAAAATATGATACGTATGATAATTATTTTACTTTGTATATCTCTAATATAGATAATAAAAATTTTGCCAGTAACAGAGATAATAAGGATGAAACTAAAGTAAAATAAAACATTTCATAGGCCAACGCTTTGTTACTGTCCTGCCGTTTGTTGTTGAATGGTGTATTGCCAAACTTTTGGACGCCTGCATTTTGTTTGCGTGTCATTTCTGCCTCGTTGACAACGGGGAGGTAAATATGTTTCCCTGACAGCTCTCTGTGTTTCTGTTTGTATTTCTCCTCTGGTATACTTGCACATGTACTGTACGTTGCCTTGCTTTGTGGGAGGTTCTATTTGAACTGGACTTTCATTGCTGCCCTGCCCGTTCATTTCCTAAAGCCGATTCGGTGTTTTGACGTAAATGTTGTTCATATCTATGGTGAAAATGCTTTCGCGCTTATACACATTCCATACGAATGTGCCGAATACCATTTTCTGGCTGCAGGCGGCAATGATTATTATGGTTTTATTCCGTTATTAAGGCATACTTTTACCTTGAGATTGAAAATTACTAAAAACCATGTACCAAACAGTAATATTCCACAACCCTTAAAATAAAAAATTTGTTTTTCAACATAATTAATTAATCTTGAAAATCCACAACTATAACAACTTGTAAAATATTCCAAAGGTTGATTCCTTTATGATCCTGTTGTTATCTAATCATAATTTTAAACCTAAAAAAAATGGGTCATTTATGGCCAGGCTTATTCAATATGCTTTCACAAAACATCCATCTGCATCATTTGTAATTAATACACCAACGTCGGCATTTGAAGAAAAAAGTTAAGTATACCTTAGTTTAACGAGACCACTGAGCTGGTTAACAGCTCTCCTAGGGCTGACCCGAAGGATTAAATTCATTTTACGTGGCTAAGAACCAACTGGTTACCTAGCAACGGGACCTACAGCTTATTGTGGAATCCGAACCACATTATAACGAGAAATGCATTTCTATCACCAGAAATAAATTCCTCTAATTCTTCATTGGCCGGTCGGAGAATCGAACGCGGGACCAGCAGAGTGCTAGCCGAGAACCATACCGACCCATCCAATGAGGAACTAAGGCATTTGAAGAGGAGTAATATAATCCTATTAAGGTCTTATACTGCATAAAGCTACGAAAAATTGTTCTAATGATTTTCTACCATTCACAAGTTTCATTTTTAACTGCGCCGTGTTTACTTTTCTTATATCCAAAGTAAACTGATAATGGTTCACGCCATGGCGTCAATGCAACAGAAAACTACCTGGCACTGCTTCTGGAATGGTACTGACCTCCTACAATTCTTCCTTAAGAATCCTATGCAAAACGTGATACTGGCTTCTTCATGCAAGACAATTATGAGTTTTTCTTCTTTGCCAGTAAAGCTTTTAATCTCTCCACAACACTCACTATTCAATGGGCTTCTTTTATTGAAAATTGCTGATAACATTACCCAAAGCCCAACACCTTATTCTTGAAAGGACCACGAGGAGTCGATGAAGATTTTAGCAGAGAATTTTTGCTGCCGAAGGTCAAGTTCAAAACTGGCTGACGGCGTCACCTACAGATCATGTCTATCTCTGGTTTCCTTTAACTTTGCATCATACCTTCACTTCTACCTGACTTCACTTTAGAGCATCACTTCTCTCCAGCTCCTATCATCGTCATGTCTCCGCTCTCCAAAATCTCTTGACATTCATGAAAGTCTGAATTAATCTTCCCATAACACCCATTAATCTCTCCTCTGTGATAGGCGCCTTCAAATTATCAATCATTATAACGAAGAGATATGGACTGGGTGCAGGTCCCTGGGGTAACCTCGTAAATTACATCACTCAGTATCAGCACCCATGATCTGACTGAAGAATTTTTTGTTTTTCGTTATATTTTCACTCGCAATGTCAGTCATCTTTCAGTTATTCCATCCTTTTTCTTGACATTCCTCCCCCACACACTCACGCTCTCTCACACACACAAATGCTTGTATACATATATATGTATGCGTACATAATACATACACACACACACACACACACACACACACACACACACACACACATATATATATATATATATATATATATATATATATATATATATATATATATATATATATATATATATATATATATATATATGTATATATATATGTGTGTGTGTGTGTGTGTGTGTGTGTGTGTGTGTGTCTACGCTGAAATGGCATATTTCCAACATAATACAACCGTAAAATTCTAATGCAACGATAGCATTCCTAATCTCATGATTAAGCCTCTCCAGTTTTTCATGGAACTTCCATTTGAAAGCAAATGATTGGTTGTAGCAGTTAAACGTTGAGCCTTGTATTTTCCGTGTAATTTCCTGACGGCACTTACTTAACATACAGCCTGCTTTACAACTTGTCCTGAGCGACTAATGAAAGACAACGGTTAATCGTGCTTGTATTGCGGGATGCGGGCTGATATTAGACCCAGCTTCCTATCAGGCAGACTTCAAATATTAAATCAACGACGTCGTCCTTACAATATTAACGTTTGAAAATCTACTTGCGCGACTTTAGATCATTCCAATATAGAACAAAAATAAACAAAAAAGAAAAATAAATAAATGCAAAAACATGGCTGAACGATAGATAAAAAAAATTTATGGCATGACAAAGGAAATGTACCGACAATTTAATATATATATATATATATATATATATATATATATATATATATATATATATATATATATATATATATATATATGAACATGTACAGTAGGTACACCGCCCTACCAAAATCATCAAAGACATACCCCGCCATGATATACAATGGCACTACGTATTTTAATAAAACTCTAAGCTGGTAACTTTAAAATTATCGACGAGACGTCATGATATATTGTTGTGGATTTCATCCATTATACACCCACAAACACAACTATACATACATACATGCATAGATATATATATATATATGTGTGTGTGTGTGTGTATGTGTTTACACACATTATATATATATATATTATATATATATATATATATATATATATATATATATATATATATATATATATATATATATATATATATGAATGTGTGTGTGTAGCCCAAAGACAGCTGTCAAACATCGCTGTTGAATCAATGACTTTCTGTTTCATCACTTTACATTTCCAAAGAGATCTTGCCAGATGTCACTCATGTATGAAGCACAAGAGGAAATCTTTTTACCAGATCCTCCATTTGTATCTGCCATTAGAGTCATCATAACCGGTTTTCGAGAACACTAAAGTGTCTCGTATTCCTATATTGAACCTTTTGCAAAGAGGATTTTCTTCCACCTCGTTATTTCCATTTTTTTTATTCCTTCACCTTCGTTTCTTTTCATTTGTGCGATATTTTCGCAGATTTTCTTTTCTGTCATTTTGAAGTCAGAAATTTTTTCCTGTTTTACATTATTCCGAAGCGTTTTTTGCAATAGTATATGTCTTTGAAATCTCCAAGCTTGTTAATGTCCTCTTTATCGAAAGAAAAAACGTTATTATAAAAGAAAATTCAGCCCAAGAAAGGAACAAAACTTTGATCATGAACAGTGAAAGAATGGAACTTGTTATTCTGCTTGTTTTTGGAAGGTATTGCAAAGGAAGATGGAAAGAATACGAGAAGGGGCTAATCCTAACATCGCCCAATCATGGAAGATCTCAGAATCTTTGAAAAAGGTCTGGAAGAGAGGAGCGCTGTGGAGGTAACATTTAGCATGTAGAAAATGACATTTGATCTAGTTTTCCTTTTTCGGAATTGAAGCGTCTACTTAGAACGTTCACTGAATAAAACATTAGGGCATTGTTGAGATGAGTTTGCAGAATGTAAGTAAATCAAGGTTTAAAATGAGAGCTGCTTAATATGTTTGGAGTACTTATGGACGATACGTTCATAAAGGAGTGAATACTTTGAAATTGTTGAAATGCACGAGAATGGGGCGGAGTGCCTACTACGATGAGGGAGCAAAAGGGTGTTGGAATGGAAGGGACAGGACTTCCAGGGAGCCCTGGAATGTGATCAGGAGGGAAGTGATTGGCGCTGTGGAAGGACTGGTGTTGAAAAATTGCCAATGAGCCCTCATATGCTGTAATATGAAACAGCTGAAGGATGTACTGGGTTGATAACTGTACGGTTTCCTTAAGAGACAACACCTATTATCGGGAAAAGTCAGTATACCTTAGTTTAACCAGACCACTGAGCTGATTAACAACTCTCCTAGAGAGGGCTGGCCCGAAGGATGAGATTTATTTTACGTGGCTAAGAACCAGTTGGTTACCTAGCAACGGGACCTACAGCTTATTGTGGAATCCGAACCACATTATAGTGAGAAATGAATTTCTATCACCAGAAACAAATTCCTCTAATTCTTCATTGGCCGGTCGGAGAATCGAACGTGGGGCCAGCAGAGTGCTAGCCGAGAACGGTACCCACCAGTTCAATGAGGAACCTATTATCGAGAAAAAGCTAATATGTGACAAGGATACATGTCATGACATATATATATATATATATATATATATATATATATATATATATATATATATATATATATATATATATATGTGTGTGTGTGTGTGTGTGTGTGTATGTATATGTATATATATGTATGTATATATATATATATATATATATATATATATATATATATATATATATATATATATATATATATATATATATTTATTTATATGTATGCATACGCATATATATACAGGATATATAATTTAGGTGGGTGTGTGTGTGTTATGGGTGTGTGTGCGTGTATGCTCCTGGATGCAGGGAGGATAAATTGTACCCATCTGTCACCTTTAGCTAAAGAAATGATTTACGTTACCGCTGAACAAGCATTAAGAATCAGTACGATGTTCGCTGGTTTGGAAGAGGGGCAAAAATTATTATTCAGTCCTGCCAAGACGACTACACTCTCTCTCACCATGACCTGTAATGCAGAAAGGAGTACAAGTCCGATGTCTATTTGTGTCTTTATTGACCTTACAAAAGCCCTTAAAGGTTTCAGTCAGATTGATTTTACATATTGTCAAGCAACACATGTAAACACTCCGGCTTACTCACTGAAACACTTATTTTAGATGGCAAAGTTATCAAGGAATCATTAGGGTGAAATAATTTATCTAATCTTGTTTCGTTATTTTCCGTATTTATATTTATATTTATGATACCAGGAGCTGCCATAATTATGATACCTTAAGATATAATTTAACACAAGACTCTGTGATTTAGGACTATGAATGAAAACGTTATATATTATTGTGTAGGTAAATAATTTTACTTTTTTTCGCTTATTTGAAACCGTTAAATCAGCAAAACGAAGAAATAGACAAGTCGTCCCTTCATCAAGGCATTGCGCGGCGCGTGCAAATACAGTACGTCTCTCACACACCTCCTCTTTATCTAGCCTAGATGTCGATGAAGCCAGCAGTTTCTATAAGGGAAATAGGCGCTGCTGCTGATGACACAACGCCATAATTCTTGAGATGCCGCAACCCTGGATTGGATATCCGTTCTATGCATTTAGATGGATCCAATCTGGCTGCTTCCAACCGTATGTTGAGTCATCGGTTAGCCTTCGTCCAAGATTTATGATAAGGAGTTTGCTTTCCGTGGTTCGCTTTTTGAGTCTCCCCAATGTTTATTGTGCTATGTGCGAGCATGTGAGAGGCATAGAGAGAGGAAGAAGAAAGAAAAAGACTGTGAGAGAGAGGGCGAGAGAAAGAACAAGGCACCAAGAACATTTTCAACAGCAGTTGTTTGCAGGCAGGCAATCACATGTGCACCATTCTTTCCAGACAAGCTTAATGCCCTTTTTAAATTATTCTACTTTTTCCTTTTCTCCCTTACAACATTTTCTCTGATTTTCACTTAACAACTTGATTGCAATATTTCACCAACTTTCCCAATTGTACTTATTTCACCCTATGTGCGGAGCACCTGTTCTTTCCTTTAAACTAAGTCTAAATAAACATATTATTTGTTGATTTCTTGATGACTTTCCCTTATTTGATTGTGAGATTATATTTTTGTCTGTCGAAGATGACTACAACAGACTTGACGTCAGTTTATATAATCAAAACCAGTTAGTTTGTATTAATATTATACTGAATGTTTTGCGTATTTATCTATGTATTCGTTATTTTGGGAATATTTTTTTAAATTTTAACCAACGGACGCAAATCAACGAATGCCTTAGTAAAGCGTCACAAATTTTCATTACAACGAACGTTTCCAGCTCATAAAAGACTTGTGTCCATTATGGAATGATGAATAAATGTCGTTACAGAGTAGGTGGACATCTAGGTAATGACTATCAGAATTTTTTAACATTTTTTGGCGTTCATTAAAAAAATATAATGGTAATTTCTTCAATTGCAGAGACCAAAATGACGGGCAACCTAATGCCATTTAAGTAGAAAAAGAAAAAGGCGATGGAGGAAGGGAGCGAAAAACACAAATAAATTTTCCTAACAGTGCTAAACTTCACGTTACCAGTGTTAAATTCTGGTAAATATACCTGAAGTCGATAGATTTATATTGTGCACCTTGGCTAAAATGCATTCCAATCCATCCTGATACATAAAGAGTAATGTGCAGAACCCCTGACTCTTTCAACCTCAGTTCGAGTCCTGCTGTGCAGAAAGTTTCCCTACAACCCAAGTTCGTGTCCTACCATGCAGAAAGTTTCATTACAACCCAAGTTAGAGTCCTTCCATGCAGAAAGTTTTATTACAACCCAAGTCCGAGTCCTACTGTGCAGAAAGTTTCATAACAACCCAAGTTCGGATCCTACCATGCAGGAAGTTTCATTACAACCCAAGTTCGAGTCCTATTGTGGAGAAAGTTTCATAACAACCCCAGTTCGGATCCTACCATGCAGAAAGTTTCATTACAACCCAAGTTCGAGTCCTACTGTGCAGAAGGCTTCATAACAACCCCAGTTCGGATCCTGCTGTGCAGAAAGTTTCATTACAACCCAAGTTCGAGTCCTACCATGAAAAAATTGTTTCATTACAACCCCAGTTCGATTCCTGCCACGCAGAAACTTTCAGTACAACCCCAGTTTGAGTCCTACCATGCAGAAAGTTTCATTACAACCCAAGTTCGAGTCCTACTGTGCAGAAAGTTTCATAACGACTCCAGTTCGCATCCTACCATGCAGAAAGTTTCATTACAACCCAAGTTCGAGTCCCACTGTGCAGAAAGTTTCATAACAACCCCAGTTCGGATCCTACTGTGCAGAAGTTTCATTACAACCCAAGTTCGAGTCCAACCATGCAGAAAGTTTCATTACAACCCAAGTTCGAGTCCAACCATGCAGAAAGTTTCATTACAACCCCAGTTCGATTCCTACAATGCAGAAACTTTCAGTACAACGCCAGTTTGAGTCCTACCATGCAGAAAGTTTCATTACAACCCCTGCTTGAATCATACCATACAGAAAGCTTAAATACAACCCCCTTCGGATCCTACCATGCAGAAATTTTCATTACAACCCCAGTTTGTATACTACCATGCAGAGTTTCATTACAACCCCAGTTCTTATCCTACCATGCAGAAAGTTTCATTACAACCCCAGTCCAAATCCTACCATGCAGAATGTTTCATTAAAGCCCCAGTTCGTATCCTACCGTGCGGAAAGCTTCATTACAACCCCAGTTCGTATCCTACTCTACAGCATGTTTCATTACAAACCTAGTTTCAATCCTACCGTAGAGAAAATTTCATTACAACCCCAATCCTGGTCCTACCATGCAGGAAGTTTTATTACAACCCAAGTTGGAATCCTACAGTTACAGTCCTTCCATACAGAAAGTGTCATTACAGCCCCAGTTAGAGTCCTTCCATGCAGAAAGTGTCATTAGAGCCCCAGTTAGAGTCCTTTAATGCAGAAAGATTCATTACAATCCCAGTTAGAGTCCTGCCACGCAGAAAGATTCTTTACAACCCCAGTTAGAGTCCTGCCATGCAGAAAGATTCAGTACAACCCCAGTGGCAGAAAGATTCATTACAACCCCACTTAGAGTCCTGCCATGCAGAAAGATTCATTATAGCCCCAGTTAGAGTCCAACTATCCAGAAAGTTTCATTACAGCACAGCCACTGTTAGAGTTCTTCCATGCACAAGTGTCATTACAAAGCCAGTTAGGGTTTACCCATGCAGGAAATTTCATTACAACCCTAGTTAGAGTCATACCACGCAGAATGTTTCATTACAACCAAAGTTACAGTCCTACAATAAAATAAGTTTCATTACAACCACAGTTTGAGTCCATCCATGCAGCAAGTTTCTTTACAGCCCCAATTAGATTTCTACCATGCAGAAAGTTTCATTGCAACCTCAGAATCCTACCATACAGAAAGTTTCATTACAACCCCAAGCAGAGTCCTACTGTAAAGAAAATTACATTAAAACCCCAGTTCAAGTCCTGCCATGCAGAAAGTTTTGTTACAACCTCAGTTCGGGTCCTGCCATCCAAGAAGTTTCATTACAATCCCAGTTAGAGTCCTACCGTGAAGGACGCTTCATTACTGCAGTTAGAGTTCTACTAAACAAAAAGTTTCATTACAGCCCCACTTAGAGTCCTACCGTGCAGAATGTTTCATTACAACTACAGTTACAGTACTACCATACAGAATGTTTTCACTGCCCCAATTAGAGTTCTACCGAGCAGTAAGTTTCATTAAAACCCCAGTTAGTGTCCTACTGTGCAGAAAGTTTCATTACGACCCCAGTTATAGACCTACCATGCAGAAAGCCTTGTTACAACATAGTTAGAGTCCTACCATGCAGAAAGTTTCATTACAACCCCAGTTGGAGTCCTACCTTGCGGAAGGTTTCATTGCAACCCTAGTTAGATCCCTGCCGTCCAGTCGCCTTTTTTATAACCCCAATTAAAGTCTTACCTTGCAGAAAGTTTCATTACAACCCCAGTTAGAGTACAATTTGCAGAAAGTTTCATTATAACCCCAGTTAGAGTCCTACTGTCCAGAAAGTTTCCTTACAACCACAGTTAGAGTCCTATTGTCCAGAAAGTTTCATTACAACCCCAGTTACAGTCCAACATTGCAGAAAGTTTCATTACAACCCCATTTAGAGTCCTTTCATGAAGGAAGTTTTATTATTTGAATTCCAAATTTAGATTCAAGGTTTTCCCCAGAAACGGATTCATACATATAACAGAATCGAGATATGGTACGAGCATAGTAACTTAATCCCAAACACCTTGCTCAAAGCCCGAAAATTGATACTCACTGGCATCATACCCGCTAAGAGGAAAGGGTACATTGTGAGAGAATCTCACACACGTGTCAATTCCAGGAATGTCATTATTAATGACAATAATCATAAATATACTTTTCGAATGTTATGAGAAGAATAATGTTAGAAAATAGACTTTTTATTTACTTAGTATTTTTATTCTAGAATACTGTATTAATGTCTCATTAGAGTCATAAATACGCCATTGTCTCCTAAGAAAAACAAGCTTTAATATCTCACAAATGATGCATACTTCAAGTAAAACTCGTCTCATAATGTGGACAGGTCATTCGAAGGAGGCCATAAAAAAATTTGATGTGAGCAATATATACGATCGAGTGCTTGCCATCATAACTGAAGAATGCCTGGCGTGTAATTTCGTGTATAAGAGTCATCATGATGGCAATATCTCTTCCGAAATTGGCTTCCATATGGAACTTTCAAGTCCAACGAAATGACTTCACTTGGTGAATTCATTACTTTTAACAACGAAAGCTAAGTGCTTTTGAAGTTGAAAGTGACAGTAAAACCAAACATTTTTAATGCATCTTATTTTCAAGTCGACGTTATTTCGCACAAGAGAAGGTCAATGGTTGAACTGTTTCGAAAAGGTTTATTTTGTTTGGTGTTTGTTTTCGTTCTCTAAAACATCAAACACAAAAAACTTGGAATAGTTGGGGTAATTTTTAACACAAGTTTATGAATCGCTTTTATCTGCAAAGGTTTAGATTTAGCTTCTTTTTTTTTTTTTTTTTACTTTAAACTCGTTTCTTATTTTTTGGCAAAAACTTTAGGTTGTATTTCCTTTTTATAGAATAAGTGGGGGAAATAGAATTCCTACATAATAATTTTGGAAAAAGCTGAATATTTACTTTATACTGTAACATAGAGGACTATGGTACTTTTAAAGAGAAACATACAACTCTTGTATGTCCGTATCTCTCATTCTAGAAGAGAACTTTGTATTTCTTCCTCTCGGAGATATTATCTTAACAACCATATCGGTTTTGCAATTCATATTTTGGGATAATTTTAATTTTTTTTTTTTTGGATGCTTGGATATGCCCATGCGCCTCTAATGCAAAAATAAATGTTTATGTGCAAAGATTAATGCCTTTTCTCCTAATTATGTATTTTATCCACTTTTACTTTTGTGTTCCTATTCTTGTTTCATAGTTAAAAATAATAGAAAAAACATAATAATGATAACAATCCTCATGACAGTATGCTAGCGCAAGTGCAACCCTTTGTTATTATGATTTCATTTGAATCCGCAAGTTATAAATTACAGACGCGCATCCGGGTAAGCACAGAAAGACACTTGTACAGTACAGGGAACCTTCACCCAATTAAATCGTTTCAGTAGAAATCACAAACCAAGCTAACAGTCAAAAGAAGCGACTTCTGGCTAATGCAATATCCGTGATTAGTCGACACGGGAACCACCAACGTTATGACACCAAGGGAAGGGTAGCCTCTATCAGAAGGCCCAACAAGTATGAAGCAACCCAAGGCCAACAGGGCGACCGATTTCTGAACGTTAGGTAGCTGCGGATAGAGCAAGTCCACCTGACAACTAAAAATTGTCCTGGTGACGAAAGTAACGAACCCAATTTTTTTTCACGACCAAGTGACTCTCTAGACTTAATTGAGTGATTAATGCAAATCTTAATTTCATGGGCGGAGGAACTCGTCAGATGTCACAAATTATTTGATTCCGGACTTCTCTCATTCATTTCAAAAGATGCAATTGGACCACAGGGTGCTGATTTAATGTATTATTTATGAATGAGGAAGATCGGATGATTCTAATAGGTTTATTCAGTTGTTTTAATACTAGAGAATTTGGTGAAAATACAGATTTAATCTTTATGGTATTTCTACCATCATTATTATTCACGCACAGGTCAAATAACATAAAACATTTTCTGGGGGATTATATATATATATATATATATATATATATATATATATATATATATATATATATATATATATATATATATATATATATATGTATATATATATATATATATATATATATATATATATATATATGTATTTCTACCATCATTATTATTCACGCACAGGTCGAATAATATAAAATATTTTCTGGGGGATTATATATATATATATATATATATATATATATATATATATATATATATATATATATATATATATATACATATATATATACATATATATATACATATATATATATATATATATATATATATACATATATATATACATATATATATACATATATATATATATATATATATATATATATATATATATATATATATATATATATATATAATCCCCCAGAAAATGTTTTATGTTATTTGACCTGTGCGTGAATAATAATGATGGTAGAAATACCATAAAGATTAAATCTGTATTTTTTCATCAGCGTAACATTTGTAAACTTCGGTACAAAAGTGTTACTAGCCTCAGTAACTATTACAATTACGTACACAGATGTATGCATTTGTTACGAATTAAACTTTTCAAGAAGTTATTATAACAAATTTTTAAAAAAATCGTTTGCCCCTATTCATTTTGGATATTAAGATTAATAAACACTAGATACAAACTGCGTACAAATTTCCAGTAATGTGAAAGAAAGACAACTCGTTAAACAAGTCTCTCTCTCTCTCTCTCTCTCTCTCTCTCTCTCTCTCTCTCTCTCTCTCTCTCTCTCTCTCTCTCTCTTGGCTGTAACGGTGGACGAGGGGATTTAAATGAGCCGCGCCAATGATCCACTGATCTTGAAGAGCAGTACGTCTAGTGCAACGGGGTCGTCTACTCCTACACAAGGCATTTACATTATCTCTTCCGTCATACACACACACACGGTTAGTATGCTGATGCCAAGCGATTGAGCAATGTCGCTTGTTGAAACAATAGCGATATGCAAGTTACTAATTAACGACCTTAAGGATGAGATGCTGTCCGTTCGCCGGTTTTCAAAATTACCTGAGCGAGTCCGTTGAATTTTCCCGCCCATTTGTGACGTCATAGGATAGGAGCCAAGATTAAGAATATTTTTCTCTCGTTTTATGAGCGCATTTCCGAAATAATTATGGAAGATAAGTAATTTTCTTTTTTTTTTTTTAGTGTAATCTCCCAACAAGCATTAGATACTACGTTTCAGCACTCATGATTAATATCTGGATTCAAACTATTTCTCCTTGACTTTTCATAGCATCAAAGTGAATTTTTCAATACGTTTCGTAGAGCCGTTGTTTGGTGAACGAAAACCACTGAAGAACTGGTCCTGAATAGTTTTGAGTGAGTGTGCATGATTATTATATATACAAAGTTATCTTCCTTATTAACGAGCCTCACTGTGGTCAGTTCACGTCATGCTTTATAGTTATTCTATGAATCAATAAACTGGTTCGTGACCCGCCGCTGAAGCACCCCCGTGAACACTGCCATGATGACTGTTGTCTACTTTATTTATACGAATACGGAGTCGTGTTATTTAATGGACTGTGTAAAAATTTCTTTAAATTCATAATGAAAAATATATAAAAAAAATAAGCACATTTACGTGTCAGCATATTTTCTATGCAAATTAATTATTGAACGAGACAGTTTTGAATTTTCAAGAAATTAGAATAACCTGGTTATGAATATAGGGATTTGGATGATAAGTAAATTGATCGCAGTAGGATACTGCGTCATTAAAGATAATGATAACAAAAACAAACACGAAGGAAAATATATAAACTGTTTAAAATTAATACAAAATAAAAGACAAATAGGCAATTAATATGCATACAGTATATAGCCTAAATGCAATAATTCAAAACACCATTATAACTGTAAAATACCATTTGTTAATAAAATATAAAACAGAGTAGAAAATACAATTTTGTTTCTGATACATTAACAAGTGGGCCCTTTGGTTACGAAACCTCCTTTTCCAGTAAATGAAAAATCTTGATCCCTAGTATCAGTACATAAATGAATTTTCTCAATGCCACAATGTCTCCCCATCACCCACAGTAAAATAACCGTGAATCAGAATAATTCACTTAGTAATAGGCTCTATTTATTTATTTATTTATTTTTTTTTTGTACATTTTCATGACATAAGCTGTATGGAGAGAGAGAGAAGGCGAGAGAGAGATATTATTTTAAACTGTTATATAAGTAAATAGTAACATAATTACTCAACTTTCCCTCCAGGTCTTGACATTTCAATTTTGTATACCAGACTACAATGGCTCTCCTTGTCAGC